>JAANYP010003609.1:18860-180292 GCA_020465985.1 Centrapalus pauciflorus | reverse complement strand
TTTAATACTCGAGTGATAGCTATTGTAGTTAATAATTCCACTAAGGCAATTGAGTATCCATTACACATGCTCTTAATGTGTGTTCTAGGGGTTGGATCGTTCTATTATTCTGACCATTGGTCTGAGGGTGATATGTGGTACTCATGTCCAAGTTTGTATCCAAAGCTTGTAGTAATAATTGCCAAAAGTCTTGATGTAAATCTGCTATTCGTATCCGAAATGGTTTAAATAGGCACTCCGTGTACGGAGATGACTTCCTTGAGGTACGTTTGGACTAGCTTATTCATTCTGTTGTTCTCCTTGATTGGTAGGAATGTGCGGATTTTGTTAGGCGGTCGACTAATACTCAAATGGTTTCTTAGGTTTGTCTTAACTTTGGAGCGTGTTAGGAATTTGTTGACACATGTGGCAATGTCACCCTTCATGTTAGGCCACCCGTACAACTCCTTAAGTACATGATACATTTTATCAGATCCGGGGTGAACGACATATCTTAATTTGTGTCCTTCATCCATAGCCAGCTTTCTTATTCCACCAAACAGAGTAATCAGATTCTATTCATGAAATATCGATTTTTATTAGCCCTTATCCTAAACTATTTATCCACTTGTACTCTTAACGGCTTGGCTCATTAGTTTTCCTCAGGTGATAACGAATTTTCACGGTTGCAATTACTTATTAGTTCCATCCAACGGTACTACTTCGTATTCGACTCTTTCTGGTTCAAGATGTGTTGGAGGCTCTTATGGTCAGTGAATACAATACACTTCATACCGTACAACTAATGTCTCCAAGGATAGAGACTACTGCTTCAAGATCTAGATCATGCGTTGTGTAAATCACCTAGTGAACCTTAAGTTTTCATTAAGCATAAGCTATGACCCTATCTTTCTATACCAACCCATTGTGTGAAGCGTCACAGTAATCTAGAAATTTCTTGCTTCTCTTGGATAAAATAAGCGCACTGCACAGTTTGTGCTTTTATAACTGATATGATGTCTCCTGATCCTCGCCCCAATGATACTTAATGTCCTTTCGGGTCAGTTCTGTTAGAGCTCCGGTGATCTTTGAGAAATTTTTGATAATTGCCTATAATAAGTGGCGAGTCTTATGGACTGTCGTATCTCTATGGGGGTTCTAAGAGTTGACCAATTCCTGATAGCCTCGATCTTTGTGGGGTCGACTTGGATCCCTTTACTATTGATCACGTGACGGAGAAATCTTACCTATCTTAGCCCAAAAGTCAAACTTAGAGAAGCTTGGCATGTGGTTTTCCTTTCTTTATCAACTCTAGAATCAGTCTTAAATGTTTGCTCGTGCTCCTCCTTGCTTCACGAGTAGATTAAGATGAATACAATCACGAATAAGGTTTGCACACCCGTTTATGAGGTCCATGAATACCGTCGCGACACTGGTTAATCCAAACGGTATTAATAGGAATTTATGATGACCGAAACGGAATTTGAAGGCTGTCTTTGGAATATCTTTCTTGCGAACTCTAACCTGATGATAACCACACCTTAGGTCGATCTTCGAATAGAAGCTTAATTCTTTGGTCAAACAAGTCATTGATCCTTCTGAGCGGGTATCGGTTCCTTTAGTTTATTTAGCTCTTGGTAGTTGATACACATTCTGATGGTTCTATCCTTCTTCTTTATGAAAAAAACTGGAGCTCCTCCAAAGCGAGGAACTCGGTTTGATAAACCATTTATCTAAGAACTCCTACAGTAGGTTGGACGATTGTAACACTATTGATGGGGCTAATCGGCATGGTGCTCGAGCCTCTGGTTCCGCACCTGATACTAGACTGATTTTTGAATTTGACTTGTCTCGATGTTGGGTGTTCAGGTAAGTGTTCTGGAAAAACGTTGGGGTAACCATAAATAATAATAATATTTTCGAGCCGCTTTTCCTTTGGCTCCCTCTCAATCAACAGTTCAGGGTCCTAATGCTAGAGATGATGCATACTTTGGTATTTCTTGCTTTGCGTTAGACAGTAAGGACCTTCTTATTGGCTAAAGATATATGAACTGTGTTCTTGTTGCATATTATTTCCACATGATTTTCGATAGCCAATCCATGCCTATGACCACGTAAACACTTCCCAGTTTGATGGGTATCAAGTCTGTTTCAAAGAGTCGGCCTACTAATTCTAAGGAGCATCCTCGACTTATATTATTTGTCTTAAGTGTCCCACTATCATCAACCTCAATAGCATAAGTAGCACTTAATGGAATTTATCTGCTTAGTGAACTTAGTTGATATAAAGCTCCTATTAGAACCAGTATCAAATAGTAGAAATGCATAAGTGGTATCTAATGGGGTAGGAGGATAAGTCTATGGGTTTGAAATTTCTTAGGCAGATAGTCACAACTTTATCTTCTCCTACGCAGAGTTGTAGTTAAAACTTAATTCCTCATAAAAGTTCTTGATACTTAATCCTTGTATATGATATGGTCAGAATTTTCTGATAAATTCTTAAGCCTTGTTTACCCTAAGATATATCAGATAGCATAGCCTAGATAAATACTATAAAATGGTAGAAGGGTACTAAGTATGAGATGCCTCTGGGGTTTCCTCGTACTCCAGAGCGTTAAGTCATTGGGTTAGTTCTACATTACCGGCTTTGCACTCTGCTACGCTGTCACAATTTAATCGCTTGGGTATTCTGGTTGTCCCAAGGTATATTGAGGGTTTGTATTGCCTCCTGCTTAATCCTTGCGACGATCTCACCGACCTCTTGTTGGATTTTGTTGAAATTGGAGGTCATTTCTGGCGGCCCTTGCCACTAACAGGGGCATCGTTTGTTACATAGGTTTCTGGGTATGTGTCGGCACTTGAGAGGAAAATGGTGATCCGACTTCAAACTGGTTTTGGATCCCTTCCTAGTTTCTCCACTCTTGGAGAGTGTGAGGCATCCATCCCCACTGTCTTACGTTCGCCTATCGTTACAGTTGCGGGCTTCGCTGATGAGTAGGTACCGGGATAGACTCCCGTTGTGCTAGTCACACCCTTTTCCTAGGGGTGAACTTCCTTAATGGTCCATTGGGATGGCTTCTGAATAGGTGTAGGGTGGCATATGTGGTGGTGATGGTGGAGCAATTTGTGTTGCAGGGCCACAATTGCCCTCCTTGTGCTTTGACGAGTCCACTACATCGTCATTGATTTAGTCTGGGTGGTTTCCCGATCCAAAGAAAACCTCAGTGTCACCTTGGCTTCTATGTTTCATGGGTGAGAATTCATCCTCTGAGTCAAAGGGGATAATAACCATATTGTTCGACAAGTTATTGTCATCAGGATCCATATATGTGTTCATAGTTCTTGAAGAAAACTTAGTTTTGTAACAGTAATAGTCTAGGTACTAATGCAACCTAGTTCACTATAACTATGGCTCTGATACTAATCTGTCACACCCCGTTACCCCGGTTGGCAACGAAGCGTGACGTCGCGGAAGCGTAACCATAATCATAACGAACGACCACTATTTGGACGTTTTCAAAAATACATTGATTTAACTTCAAATATAAATGTTGTCTTACATAACCAAAATACAGCCTAAGCAGTTCTTAAAATACCAAGATTTAAATACACAATTTAAATTATCAGGAAAAATGCAAATAAATCTCTGAGTTTGAAAATGATGCGACTCCAAAATGAACGGAAGCCTTGGAATGCTTCCGATAAATGCGCATGCCTTAAACACCTGAAAATACATGCTAAAATACGTCAACAAATTGTTGGTGAGCTCATAGGTTTACGCGAAGAGACCAGTTGTATGGACATTATCAGATGAGTTGAATTTATAAAATCATAAATTCCGTGTATGTATTACATAAACCATCATTCAACCGAAGCTTAATTAAAATGAGTTTGCCCCGTGCAGTATTCCCATACGTAACACCGTGTGTTGAATATATATGCACCCGCTGTTAGCCGATCCGAACTAACCCGTGTGGGGGACATGACTCCCAATAGATCTATCCACAATATATTCGCGCTTACAAATAAATGCAATTAACGATTTATGATATAAGGGCTAATGGAATCACATGTGTAATACATAATAGAAATGAAGATATTTTCGTGTCCATATAAAAACGAAGCATGTATCTCATCCCCAAAACATAACAGTGTGAAAATAGGGGCTATGAGAACTCACCGGAATTGCGATGACAAAAATCTAGCGTAAAAAGCTTTTAGCGTAAAGGATGGATGATGCGTCGAGTGAGTTTAATCGAGTCCTAAATGATAATAAGGACTTAATATATCTAATATATGATGTTATATATATATATTTATAGACTTTTATGTCTTAAATCACCCAACATTACAAGTTTATAAATAAAATTTTCTTTAAACGTCAAGTTTATATATATATATATATATATATATATATATATATATATATATATATATATATATATATATATATATATATATATATATATATATATATATATATATATATATATATATATATATATATATATATATAATTTTCCAGCTTTTTCGGAGGTTTTTCGGCCTACTTTGAGGCTGTTTTTGACCAAGCTCCAAAATGTTTTAGACTTTGGTTTTCTAGGACATTAAACTACTATATACAAAGGATTTTTAGAATCAAGAACGGCTATTTTTCGAGATGTTTAGGTTGGTGAAAAAGCTCGATAAAAACCCTATGTCGGCCATTTTTGAGCTGTCAAACTTTCGGTTTCCCAAATAATTTCTGGAGGTCTTAAACTCCAAAATAAATTATGAAAACTTCTAGATGTATAGTTAAGACATAGATCTAACTTTTGGGACAAGAGTCAACTCATTTCGTTAAGTTATGAATTAGTTATGGTTTTTCAAAGTCGATATAAATTTTCTGCCGAAAATCCGCAGTTTATAAACTTGAAAGAACTTATAATTCTTGTTGTTTATTCAGGGACTACTTGTATAAAAGTTGTAAAAGTTATATAACACATATATAACACATCTTTTCATAATATTAACATGTTTATAATGTGTTCATATATTCATATGCACATTTAAAGAAACAACTTAAAAATAAAAACTAGAAATTTATAAACTCGAGTTTTTATGAAACTTGTTGTTGTTGGTGATTATATATATTATGCAAGACTTATATAAACATAAATGTAAGATGAAATAAGTTTGTATTTACTTACTTTGAAGTGTTTAGAGTATGATTTTGAGTAGAAGTTGAAATTCTTGCAAGATATGCACCAAAACACTTGAATTTCTTGAAGAACACTTGAAGAACACTAGAATGAAAAGGTTTTTGATGTGTGTGTGTATAGATCCAGTTTTTAGAGGAGAAAAGGAGAGATTTTGGATGTTTGAAGTGTGGAAAAGAAGTGAGAAATGAGGCCTTATTTAAAGGCAAAGTGTTTGGTCTTTCAAATGATGAAAGACATGGAAAGTTGGAGGTTGTGTGCACTTTTTAACAAAATGATTGTGTTTAAAGTAATATTAAAAAAATAGAAGTCAACCTCTAATACACCACATGTCTATGGCTGGCCATACATGTATTTTCATTTTCATTTTTTTGTATAAAAGTATTTAGAAATGTATTCTTGTATTTCCCTTTTCTTGTAATTTCATAAATACTTTTAGATGCATTGTTTTAATGAATTGTTTTAGTCTTGCATAATTAATGTTAAGTAATTGTATTAGTGTATGATTAGTGTCACTAATCATAATTTAATTATGTACTTAGTTGAATTAATCCCTCATATCGTAAATTGATCGGATTAATTGATTTCCCGATTCATCGCACCGATGAATTTGATTCTACTTGAGTTGAATTTTTTAATAAACCTTGTTAATCACTTGATTAATTTCTAATGACCACTGATTAGGTTATAAATCACTATTAAATACAGATTAGGTCATTGTTGCTAACCTGGTTTAGTATCGGATGTTACAAATACGGTGACACGTTTTAACAAATTAAATGATTATGTTTTTAAACACGTGTGTGTTCATTTTATGTTGTATCGTATGATAGACATAAACCACAAGGAGTATATTTAGATTTAATATCTTGCTCTTTTCTGAATTTAGTGTTGTAACATTTTGAGAAATTAATTAATATACTTTTAGTTAAAATAAATAGTATTCACGTGTGTGTGTGTGTGTGTGTGTGTATACTTTGGATATTATGAGAAACTAAGTATATATAGAAAACAATCGAAAACCCTATAATTCGCAACTTTTATACTTCGATTTACTTTTCATAAATTATGATTCATTATTTATAAGTTGAGATAGAAAGTATTGATTACATTGAATCATTGAATTATTATTTTCATAATTACTTACGTTACTAAATAAAATTACTGATTAGATTGAATAAGAATTTTAATAAACGTTGGTATATACACATTTTTTAAGCTTTTAGCACATTTGTCTTAAAAACGGTTTACAGAGCATGAGACACAATATAATGAAGCACACTTTTGAATTTTAAGGCATACGAATGTTTCAAGCATCATTACAAGGGTTTAATGCAAAAAATTAATAAGAAGGTTATTAGTTTTGTTGCGACTACAAATGTTGGAATCCTCATCTTTTCGAAAACGGAACCAAACTCTTCGACTCCTCATCTTCTTAATATCGCTCTAACACAAAGTTGAATTTAGTTGCCCACATCTTCAAATCTCTCCCTTTCTTTTTTTTTCGCCTCTCTCTTACGATCCGGTATCAATGAATATTAATCCATCACCTTCCTCAACTCCGACAAAGGGAAGTGTTGATGCCTCTTGCCGATTGTGTTTTCATTTGGGAAAATCTTGCCATCGATTTTTTTAGTTTTCATTTGGGTATTAGTGTATTTGGATTGTTTATATCTTTAGTTTTCTTTTACGAGTTTCATTGTGTTTAGATGATCACGTAGATGCTGCGAGTTGTTCGTCTTTCACCTCGATTCTATACTCAGGTTTTTCAATTCTTACCTCAAACTCAAATGACATACATGTATGCATTGATTTTTTTCATATCTTTTTTAATTGTTCTAAAATTTTTATATCTATTTCTTTTGGAATATGTGTTTTCCTCAACTCAAGTTTTTCCTCGTCTTATAGAATTTGTCACTCTACATCAACGGCTTCATTAGAAATATATGGTAAGAATGTGTTGGATTATATCTTGATGGATGTTGGACACTTATGACACTTTTATCGTAATGATCATAATAAGTTGAGAATTGATTCATGGAATAGAATCCAAAGCAATTGTAATTTAAATTTATCGTATTTTTAAATTGTGATAACAAGGATTAAGAGTTAGATTGTAGTTAGTTACCATCAATTCTTTTGTTTAGAGGAATTTGACATGTCTACCAACTCGTACATGAATTATATTCTAACTCATACATGATTTGGATTTCAACATACATCTTTAAACAACATTAAAACCTATCTTTTATCCATCACTACCAAACATATTATAATTAAATATTATACTCCAATTCCTTTGAATTAATTCAAAGAACCAAATGGCCTAGGAGTTTTCTTAGTGTTTGGTTTACAATGCTGAAAGTTAATGTTACCTTATGTTCAAAGAAAAAACAACATGGAACATCACTAATATAACCTCAATTTGGGTCTTGCTTGCATGTGTTTGTAGCCACAAAACGGCAAATATGATTCAGAAAACATGTTAGCCACAAAACGGCAAACATGATTCACAAAACGACAAACATGAATCTAATAGTAAATAAAGAAACTCAATGAAAATATAAAAAAGGGTGACAACTATTTGGTTTAAAATACCAGTATACGTTATAGATGCAAATCAAAAGTGAATATGGCGTATAAAATGCAAACAAGGAAATGTAACAAAGCTATAATAAATAGAGTATTGCTTGGAAGGTTAAGATCAATATGATTTAGAAACTTTAGATAACTCAAACTCTGCCTTGTAGTTTCATACAACTTGTTGATTGTTCATAGGATTTTAGCAAATATTTCAAATTTATCAAGTATTTGATAAAAATCTATGAACATCATTATGTTATACCAACTAATGTTTATTGTAATCGTTGATGTGCACACTAAATAATGAAAAAGTAGGCAATGATATACTAACTTAATTTGCTTGTCATACCTTCTTATGTTGTTGTCAAATATTGTTGATATGTAGAGCAATAAAATGCTAGATATCAATTTAATTAATTCTCATTCATGAATACATGTATACAAATTAATATATGATCAACAACGTTATTCAAATACTCATAATAAATGTGATATATTTATGATGACAAGTACATTCATTTGAATTCATACAAAATTTAATTTATGACATAAAGTATTTGATAGATTTAATACCTTCCAATGATGACAATGGTTCAATTTAATTTCATGCATTTTATGCTCCAAGACCATTTTATAAAATATTTCTTAAATTTTAGTTGTACCCTGTAAATGTTAAACTTGTTTGTGAGTATAGACTCATATTATTATTCTTTCCGCAAACAATACATAGCTAAATTGTTACAAACTTTATTCATATACATTTCTAATTGAATAACACGTCATACAAAATCAATATACCAAAAACTTAAACTTTGATACAATTTTCATATAACTCATTTTGGTAATTGTTATTTCAGTTTAAGCCAACCTCAAATGTTCGATAGAACTCAATATTCTACATGGTGTATATTAATCATATCATTATATTGGGATAGAAAGGATAATGATCAATTGTTTTTCTTCTATTATATTATTTTGATTGTCTTGAAAGATGAAATTATTCTCGTTCAAGACAAACATAAATGTTTAATAAAATTCGCGACACATATTGATGAATAACATTTTATTGAAGTATAAGGAATTCTATAAAATTGTCTTTTTATGTATTAAAGCCGTCGAGACTTACATTCACGTTATGATGCATATTCACATGTTTAATTTGATTATGACATGTTTTCACATAGTATCTTAAATTGTTGAATACACATTAGGTGTATCTTTTGGATTCTTATATGAGAAAGCAATTGTTCGATTCTCTACAATGACGAAATTCTAATGCTAAGAACTTATCCCTTAATTGTGATTCAATATATTGATAAAGGAGAACA
This sequence comes from Centrapalus pauciflorus, assembly GCA_020465985.1. Lineage (NCBI taxonomy): Eukaryota > Viridiplantae > Streptophyta > Magnoliopsida > Asterales > Asteraceae > Centrapalus > Centrapalus pauciflorus. The sequence continues at coordinate 171,204 of JAANYP010003609.1, read as the reverse complement.
CTATATAAAACAAAAGTGAGAGCTATAGAGTCTTGTATCTCAAGACACTACCTCGTAAATGATAAACTTCTCAAATGAAGCTTCATTAATCATACTAGATTTTGAATATCAAATTGCAAGTAATAAATTTTATTCTTTGTGTGTGTGTGTGTGTGTGTTTGTGTGGAGAGACAGAGAGAGGGAGAATGAGTGAGTGTATGTATGTTTGTTAGTTTGTGTGGAATATTCGTTGGTTGGGTGCCAGCAACATATAGGTTGCATAATAAGCAAGTTGTGATCACTTTGATATAGTAGTTGTAAACTCTACAATGCTTTACCAAATATCATTGTATAACTATTGTTAATCCCTTAATTATGTAGTCTTCTTGTATGGGTGTTTCCACCAGGTAAACGATAACTTTCTCCAATGAAGTAGTTGCATTTACTTGGTGTGGTGACACGTTTTAACAAATTTAATGATTATGTTTTAAACACGTGAGTGTGTACATTTTATGTTGCATCCTATATTAGAGATACACCAAAAGGAGTCATTTTAGATTAAATATTTTGCTATCTTTTTTGAATTTAGAGTTGTAGTATTTTGAGAAATTAATAAATATACCTTTAATTTTTTAAAAATATCGTATTCACGTGTGTGTATACTTCAGATATGATGAGAAACTAAATATATATTAAAAACTATGAGAAACACTATAATTCGCTAGTTTTATACTTTTATTTTTCGCTAGTTTTATACTTTTATTTGCTTAATTCTGATATTATGAGTCTCTGTTTATAAGTTGAGATAGAAAGTAGTGATTCCATTAAATCATTGATGTATCACTGTTTCATAATTACTTACATTACTAAATCTGTAACATCCGGTATTAACCCAGGTTAGCAACTACGACCTAATCTGTATTTAATAGCCAATTATAACCTAATCAGTGGTCATTAGAAATTAATCAAAGTAATTAACATTGTTCATAAGGAAATTCAACTCAATTTGAATCAAATTCATCGGTGCGATGAATCGGGAAATCAATTAATCCGATCGATTTACGAAACGAAGGATTAATTCAACTAAGTATATAAATAAATTATGATTAGTGACACTAATCATGTATTAATACACTTACTTAACATTAATTATGCAAGACTAAAACAATTCATTAAACAAATGCATTCATAAGTATATATGAATTTACATAAAAAGGGAAATACAAGAATACATTCTAAATACATTTAAAAAAAATAAAAATACAAGATAATATTTTGAAAATTCTGCCCATAGGAGGTACATAAAGGACTTGATAAATATTTTTTTACTCTAACATTTCTACATCAAATCCCTCTACACCATCCTCCTTTCAATTCAAAGAAGATCTTACACTCCACCTCTCTTATCACCATCAATTCAACCTCCATCTTTTGCCTATAAATAGAGAGCTTCCGTTTCATTATTTTCACACCAAAACCCTTCATTTTCTCTCTAAAAACCGGATCCCACACACACACACACTACAAACATTTTCATTCAAGTTTTCTTGGTGAAATGCAAGTGTTCTTGGTCAAAACCTTGCAAAAGTTCCAACTTCTTCTCAATTTCATACTCTAAATACTTCGAACTAAGTAAATACTAGCTTATTTGATCATACATTTATGTTTATATAAGTACTGCATAATATATATAATCACCAACAACAACAAGTTTCATAAAAACTCATGTTTATAAGTTTCTAGTTTTTGTTTTTAAGTTGTTTCTTTAAATGTGTTTATGAATATATAAACACATCATAAAAGTGTTAATATTATGAAAACAAGTGATATATATGTGATTTATAACTTGTATACAAGTAGTCCCTGAATAAACAACAAGAATTATAAGTTATTTCAAGTTTATAAACTGCGGATTTTCGGCAGAAAATTTATATCGACTTTGAAAAACCATAACTAATTCATAACTTAACGAAATGAGTTGACTCTTGTCCCAAAAGTTAGATCTATGTCTTAACTATACATCTAGAAGTTTTCATAATTTATTTTGGAATTTAAGACCTCCAGAAATTATTTGGGAAACCGAAAGTTTGACAGCTCAAAAATCGCCAACATAGGGTTTTCAATAAGCTTTTTCCCTAACCTAAACATCTCGAAAAATGACCGTTCTTGATTCTAAAAATCCTTTGTATATAGTAGTTTAATGTCCTAGAAGCTTGGTCAAAAACAACCTCATAGTAGGCCGAAAAACCTCCGAAAAAGCTGGAAATATATATATATATATATATATATATATATATATATATATATATATATATATATATATATATATATATATATATATATATATATATATATATATATATAAACTTAACGTTTTAAGTGGGTTTTATTTATAAACTTGTAATGTTGGGTGATTTAAGACATAAAAATCTATAAAGATATATATTATCGTATATTAGAGATATTAAGTCCCTATTATTATTTAGGGCTCGATTAAACTCACTCGGTGCATCATCCATCCACTTACGCTAAATAGCATTTTATGCTCGTTTTTGCTATCGCAAGCACGGTGAGTCCTAATAGCCCCTATTTTCACAATGTTATGTTTTGGGGTTGAAATACATGCTTCGTTTTCATATGGACACGGAAAAAACTTCATTTCTATTATGTATTACACATATGGTTCCATCAGACCTTATATCATAAACCATTAATTGCATTTATTTGTAAGCGTGAATATATTGTGGATAGATCTATCGGGAGTCATGTCCCCCATTCGGGTTAGTTCGGGTTGGCTAATAGCGAGTGCATATATATTTAACACACGGTATTACGTATGGGAATACTGCACAGGGCAAACTCATTTTAATTAAGCTTCGGTTGCATTATGGTTTATATGTAATACATAACATGGAATTTATGATTTTATAAATTCAAACTCTACTATTGTTATCCGTACAAGTCAGATTTACGTGTAAACCTATGAGCTCACCAACAATTTTTGTTGACGTATTTTAGCGTGTATTTTCAGGAAATTAAGGCAAGTGTGCCTTCGGACGTATTTACTTTCAAACTTCCGCATCCATGGAGTCGCATGCATATACAAAATTAACGGAGATTTAGCTGCATTATTTTGGATATTTTAATTATGTAATTAAATCTCTGTATTTGTGAGAACTTCATTTCTCATATCAGATTATGTAAAACATTGCTATATTGTAAAGTTTTAACGATGTATTTTAAAAACGTCCATATAGTGGTCGTTCGTTATGATTATGGTTATGGTTCCGCGACGTCGCGCTTTGTTGCCAACCGGGGTAACGGTGTGTGACAAAATCAAAATTATTCATTATAATGAATAATAATTTCAATAAATCATTAATTAAATAGAATAAGAATTTTAATAAACACCGATATATACTCCGTTTTAAAACTTTTAGCACATTGGTCTTAAAAACGTTTCACAGAGCATGATGCACAATATAATAAAAGACACTCTTGAATACTAACGCACACAAATGTTTTGAAGCATCATGTACAAGGGTTTAATGCAAAAAATTAAAAAGCAAGTTATGAGTTTTGTGGCGACTACATATCTTGGAAGCCTCATCTTCCTGGGAAACTCAAACAAACTCTTCGACTCCTTCTCTTTCTTAGTATCGCTCTCATCCAAAGTTGAATTTAGTTCCCCACATCTAAATATCTCTCCATTTCCTTCTTTTTCGCCTCTTTCTCATGATCCGGTATGAAGGGATATTAATCCATAAGCTTCAAGAACTCTGACAGAGGGAACTGTTGATGCCTCTTGCCAATTGTGTTTTCATTTGGGAAAATCTTGCCATTGATTTTTTTAGTTTTCATTTGGCTATTAGTGTATTTGGATTGTTTATGTATTTAGTTTTGTTTTAAGAGTTTCATTGTTTTTAGATAATCACGTAGATGTTGCGAATAGTTCATCTTTCCCTTCGATTCTATACTCAGGTTATTATATTCTTACCTATATCTCAAAAGACATACAAGTATGCATAGATTTTAGGTTCTCTCTTTTTTCGTTGTTCCAATAATTTGATATCTATTTCTTTGGGAATATATGTTTTGCTCAACTTAAGTTTTCCTTGTCTTTTAGAGTTTGTAACCAATCCATATTATTTATGAGGGGTGCTTTAGATTTTCTTTCTATATACAAGAGGATCGCTCTTCATCAACGACTTCATTAGAAGTATATGGTAAGAATGTGTTGGATCATATCTTGATGGATGTTGGACATTTATGATACTTTTATCATAATTATCATAATAAGTTGGCTATTGGTTCATGGAATAGAATCCAAAGCAATTGTAATTTAAAATTTATCTTATTTTTAACTTGTGATAAAAAAGATGAAGAGTTAGATTGTATTTATTACCATCAATTTTATTGTTTATAGGAATGTGACATTCCTACCAACTCATACATAAATTAGATTCTAACTTAGATTTCAAAATACAACTCTTATTTTATTCATCACTACCAAACATATTATAACTAAATTTTAAATTCTGTTAGGAAATATTCTAAGTATGTCAAGCTGTTAGTTAGATTTCTTAGACTGTTAGTAGTCTTTCTGTGTAATTACAAAGTTCAAGCTGTTAGTTGAGTAAGTTCGAGCTGTTAGTTCAAAAGTTCAAGCTGCCGGAGTAAAAAGGTTCAAGCTGCTCAACAGATTAACAACAGAAAGTGCTGAAATTCAGGAAGTGATTTATATTTGAAGATTCAAGCGTATTTACCTTCCAGAGAAATCAGAGTTCTTCAAGGAAACAAATCAGAAGGCTATATATTTAGATAGACTAGGTTTTTCTATTATAAGTCAGTTCGTGCAAGTTCTGTAATTTGTGTGCTTCAATTGTAATTGCATTCTGATTAAGTTTCTCAAGCCTTTAAGGTTGTAAACCCCTAAGAACAGTCTGTGTTCTTCTTCTAATCAAACAGATTAGAGGTGATTGTAATCATTGAGTTTGGGAATATAACAGATTTGATTTTGGTTTTATTTATGTGTCATTTATTCAGAAAGTTTTTCTTAAAAACAATTAAGTGTTATTCCGCAAACTTCTTAATTGGACTTTGATTCAAAACAAGGTTATTGGTTTACACTCTGATTTATTGAAACCAGTTAATCTTATGTGGTATTTTTGATCTTGACAAGTGGTATCAGAGCCACAAGTTTTTGCTTATTATTCTTTGTTTCCAAGTCAAAAACTTTCTTTTAAAATTTTATTTTTCTGCAATGGAGTTTGAAAATAGCAGTAGTGGATCTGGGCAAGGACTCAAAGTGCCTATGCTCAAACCCACTGAGTTCAAGATGTGGAAACTCAGGATTCAACAGCACATTCAATTTATTGATTATGCCATATGGGAAGCTGTTGAATATCCTCCTGTAGTTGATCCAGAACTAGATGCTGAGGGTAAACCTATAAAAACACCTCCAAAGACTGAACTTGAAAGAAAGGCTAGAATGAATGAAGTGAAAGCTCTTACTCTTTTACAAATAGTCATTCCTAATGCCTATCAACATCAGTTTAAAAAGTTTTATACTGCTCATTCTCTTTGGATTGCTTTAGAGAAAAGATTTGCTGGCAATGCTAGCACCAAAAGGAATGAAAAGGATCTTTTAAAACAGCAGTCTGAAAACTTTTCTGGTGGCAAGAATGAAAACCTTACTCAGATTATTGACAGGTTTAATAAGCTTATAGGTGAACTGGAGAGTGCCAAAGTCAGCCTGGATCAAGATGAAGTAAACAGAAAATTCCTCAGATCACTTGGAGAAAAATGGACAGCCTATGCTGCCTAATGGAGAACCAAAGACACTCTTGATGAAATAGAATTGGATGACCTTTACAACAGCCTGAGAGTGTTTGAATCTGAAATTGAAAATAAAAAGAAATCCTTTTCTTACAATCACAACACTGCTCTGCTGTCATCAGCATTATTTGATAAATCAAACTGTTGTGATACTTTTTCAGGAGTTGATGGTAACTCTACTGAATTTCATTATGAAGCTTTTGTTGCAAATGATGGACTGTTTGCTCTAAATGCTGAAGATTTAGAACAAATCCATCCAGATGATTTAGAAGAGATGGACTTAAAATGGCAGCATGCTATGTTGACTATGAGGATCAAAAGATTTCTGAAAAGAACTGGTTGACCAAACTTTCAAGCCAGATTAGAAGGCAAACCAGCATTTGATAAATCAAAAGTTGAATGCTTTAAATGCCACAAGCTTGGCCACTTTGCTAGAGAATGCAGATCCCAAGGTCAACAGCTACCAAGATCCCAGCAAACTAATCAAGCTTCATTATCACAAGCCCTTGTCTCTCAAGAAGACAATGTGTTTGACTACAGTGATCAGACAGAGGAGGAGTTTCAAAATCAAGCTCTTATGGTAGAAACATCCAATGTCACTTCCACTGAACTACCATCTGAGGTAAATGCTAAACTATGTTCACAAACATGTAAAAATATGGTTAAAAAGTAAAGAGATCATAATGAGAGCATGTGCAAAACTCTAGTTAAGATGGAAGAAAGGAGATATGAGTACATGCAGGCTATAAAAGATCTTGAAAAACAGATCAATGACTATAAGGATAATGAGATTCAGATGGGACATGATAGAACATTTCATGAGTGGGAGAAAAAGGAACTGAATAAGAAAATAGAGACCCTAAATAAGAAACTAGATGAGGCTGAACAGGATGTGTTAAAAGCTAACAAGAAAATAGAATCTGTTTATATCGATTTAGGAAACTTCAAGCTGGCTAATTAAAAGCTAGAACACCTAATGGAGGTTCAATTTAAAGATAGGGTAAAATCTCAACTCAATCCCAAAGAAGGTATAGGATACAAAGCCACTCCACCGCCTTACAACAACAAATACATTCATCTCATGAGTGAAGTTGCTGATAGGCTTGTGAATGAACCATTAGATGAGACAATGAATACTGTAGATCCTATCCTTGAAGACATGTATGAATCTAAAAAAGAACTGATTCCAAATGAAGGCTGTGAGTATAAAGAAGTTGAGAGAAATGTCAAAACAATGAATGCACCTATAGAACCTCCTACCTCCAGTTACGTCAAAAACCCAAGTGAGAAAGAAAAGGGGAAGATAAGTGTCTGCAAAATTGCTCCACATGTTTCTGTACCTTCTAACTGTAACATTGCATCTTCCTCAAAAACTAATAAGAAGGGTAAGATTGTTCCAATATGCACCTACCAAAATCATGGTGTACAAAAATTTCCCACACAATAGCAAGTCAGGGGAAATCAAAGGAACATGAACCAGTTATGGTCCAAAAAAACTGGTTCTTCAATCAAAACAGTCAAAAGATGTTTCCATTGTGGCAGGAAAAACCATTTGGCCAGACATTGTCTATATAAACCATCTGTTGTAAAACAGACTGTGGTTCAAAAACAGACAATTGTTCAAAACTCAAAAAATTCAAAGGCCAATCCACCTGTCACGCCAGTTCCAAAGAAGACAGTTGATCACAGGTACTTAAAAGCCAACAAAAAACAGCCTACACACCAAAAACAAGTTTTAGCAAAATCCAAAGTAAACATTAAAATGGTATGGTGTGTTAAAGGCAAAAACTCAAATCAAACTGCTGCTGCAAATGTTGAGACTGTTAAGTCAAAAGTTGGAATTGGTAGTGCAAATTCTGAAGCTGTTAGCACTAAAAACCCAGTTCAAACTGTTAAGTCTAAAACTGGAACTGGTAGTAGATATTCTGAGACTGTTAATGAAATGGTTGGAAAGAACACCTGGATATCTCATGTCATAACTAAATACTCTTCACAAAATCCACCAGTGGATTTCACTAAGTTAAAAAAGACACAAACAGTGTTTAGTTATGTCAATGCACAAGGACAACCCAAAACCAATTTGGTTTGGGTTTACTCCACTACTAACTAAGCTTTTTTCTCTGCAGGGCAACTACAGGACTCAACATAAGACAAGATGACATATGGACAATGGATGCTCTAGGCACATGACAGGTAATTCTGAATGCTTGTCAAACTTCAAAAGTTTTGAAGGAGGGTTTGTTGCTTTTGGTGGCCATTCCAAGGGAGGTAAGGTAACACGTAAGGATACTGACAAAGCAGGCAATATGATCTTCAATGATGTTTTGTATGTTGAACAACTGAAGTACAATTTACTAAGTGTGTCTCAAATTTTTGATAAACAAAATATTGTTCTGTTCACAGACTCTGAGTGTATTGTCCTTTCAAAAGATTTTAAAATCCCTGAAAATCTAGTTTTACTTAGAACACCAAGGAAGGACAATGTCTACTGTTTGGACACAGATATTTTATCCAATTAAAATACTTTAAGCTGTTTGATATCCAAAGCATCATCAAATGAATCTGCTCTTTGGCACAGAAGGATGTGTCACATGAACTTCAAATATATGAATGTTTTAGTCAAAAAGAATTTGGTAAGAGGTTTGCCACAAAAGGAGTTCATATGTGATGATCATTGTGTAGCATGCCTCAAAGGCAAGCAACACAAAACTTCTCATAAGGCCAAAGAGGTAAATTCAATCTCATCTGCTCTTTATCTTATTCATATGGATCTCTTTGGTCCAACATCTATTTTGAGTTTGAATAAAAGAGCTTACTGTTTAGTCATTGTTGATGATTTCACCAGATTTACATGGGTTTACTATCTTAGGACTAAGGATGAAACTGCTGAGCTAGTCAAATCCTTTATTCTTAGGATAGAAAACCAATCAAATTTAAAAGTTAAGGTGTTCAGGTCAGACAATGGAACTGAGTTTAAAAATCATATCCTAAACAGCATCTGTGAGTCTAAAGGCATTGTAAGGCAATATAGTGCACCTAGAACACCACAACAATGGTGTAGCTCAAAGGAAGAATAAAACCTTAATAGAGGCTGCTAGAACCATCCTAGGTGATTCCAAACTGCCAATGACCTTTTGGGCAGAAGAAGTAAATACAGCTTGTTATGTGCTAAATAGGGTTCAAATTGTTCAGTCACAAGGGAAGACTCTATATGAATTATTCCATCACAGGGTTCCCTTAGTAGCCTTCCTAAAATCTTTTTGTTGTTCATGCACTATTCTTCACACTAAAACTCACTTAGGAAAGTTTGAAAGTAAGGCTGAAGAAGGTTTCTTTGTAGGTTACTCTATTCAAAGCAAAGCCTATAGAGTATATAACAGTGTGTCTAAAACAATTGAAGAAAGTGTCAATGTTGAGTTTAATGAAAACACTGAAAATATCAAAGGCGTTGGTCGTGATTGGTTGTTTGATTTAGATTCACTAACAAATTCTCTGAGCTTTGTTGAGTATACTGCAGGAACTGCTTATAATAGTGTTGCAGACAGTGTGGAAGCTGTCAGCTCAAATCCTCATGCTGGTACCACAAATATTCAAGCTGTTGGCACAAAGTTTCCAACAATTGCAGACTCTGCTACATGGGATGAGTATACTGTACTGCCACTTCTATCTAGTGACCCACCAGGGGTCCTGGATGATAAACATGATACAAATCCAAAGTATGAAGTGCCAATCCCAAGCCCTGAAGTAACAGCTCCATCCAATTGAGAAACAGTCCCATCTTCTGATCAAGCTATTACTGGAGCAGAATCCTCAAGTGGTACTGAAGGTGATGACACAAATCTGGGAACATCATTTCAGACAGAAAGAGAACCCACACTCAGGGTTCACAAGTATCATCCAGTCAACCAGATAATGGGAGACCCACGCACTCCTGTGCAGACAAGGACAATGGTTCACAAGGAGTCCACTGATGCTGAATCAACAGTCCCTGAATTCAGTCTAGCTGCCTTTGAACATGCATGCTTCATGTTACAATTAGAACCAAAGAAGGCATTTGAGGCTCTGAAAGATCCATCTTGGATTGAGGAAATGCAAGAAGAACTTTTTCAATTCAAGATTCATAATGTACGGACTCTAGTTGAATTACCTAGAGGAAAGAGAGCAATTGGTACAAGACGGGTTTTTAGAAACAAGAAGGATGAGAGAGGTGTGGTGATCATGAACAAAGCAAGATTGGTAGCTCAAGGATACACTCAAGAAGAAGGAATAGATTATGATGATGTCTTTGCCCAGTAGCAAGGATAGAAGCCATCAGATTATTCCTAGCTTATGCAAGCTTCAAAGGATTCAAAGTGTACTAAATGGATATGAAATCTGCATTTTTTTATGGTACAATTGAAGAAGAGGTTTATGTGTGTCAACCCCCTGTATACAAGGACTATAAGTATCCAGACAGAGTCTACAAGTTAGACAAAGCCCTCTATGGACTCCACCAAGCCCCAAGAGCATGGTATGACACTCTGTCTTCATACCTTCTACAAAATGGATTTAAGAGAGGTACTCTGGACAAGACATTGTTCACTAAGTCCATCAAATCAGAGATTTTACTTGTTCAGATCTATGTTGATGATATAATTTTTGGATCAACAAATGACATTCTGTGCAAGGAGTTTGAAACATTGATGCACAAAAAGTTTCAAATGAGTTCGATGGGGGAACTCACCTTCTTTCTAGGATTGCAGGTCAAGTAGAAACCCACAGGACTTTTTATAAGTCAATCAAAGTATGTAAATGACATCCTGAAAAAGTTTGGATACAAAGATACCAAAGTTGCTAGCACTCCAATGGACACTCACAAGCAGCTTGATGCAGACAAAGATGGGGTGGATGTGGATATTCACTTATATAGATCCTTGATAGGTTCACTAATGTATCTCACATCCTCTAGACCTGATATAATGTTTGCTGTTTGTGTTTGTGACAGGTTTTAATGTGTTCCAAAGGACTCACATCTGTTTGCTGTTAAGAGAATCTTTAGATACCTAAAGGGCCAACCACAGTTGGGACTATGGTATCCTAAGGACTCTCCTCTTGAACTAACAGCCTATTCTGATAGTGACTATGGAGGTTGCAACATAGACAGAAAATCCACAACTGGTGGATATCAATACCATGGAGCAAGACTGGTCTCCTGGCAGTGCAAAAAGCAGACCACTATTTCCACTTCCTCTACTGAAGCAGAATATGTTGCACCTGCCAGCTGTTGTTCCCAAATGATGTGGATTCAAAATCAATTGAGAGACTATGGTATGAAATTTCTATCTACTCCTATCTACATTGACAACTCAAGTGCAATAAGCATTGTACAAAATCCAGTGAAATTTCCCATAACCAAGCACATAGACATTAGATTTCATTTTATAAGAGACTGTAATGAGAAGAAATTAATCCAAGTTACCAAAATTCATACAGATGATCAGTTAGCTGATCTATTTACAAAACCATTTGATGTAGGAAGATTCACCTTTCTAGTATCAAATATTGGTATGGTAAATATGGATTAATTTGTTTTTCATTATTCTCTCTTATTTTATGAGAAACATACTTATTGCATGTGCTTAGTTAAGGGGGAGACACTTTCTCATAAGAAAATGCTTAATTTTCAACTGACAGCTTGAGTCTGTTCTCAAGCTGCTAGTTCATTTTACTCGAACTGTTAGTTGTTTTCACTTGATCTATCAAAGTGTGCAGGGTAATTCTGTAATTCCTTATAAGTGTGTGCGCGAGACTAGATATTTTTGAAATACCAAAACCTTTAAAAGTCCCAGTTGCGTTCGATTGCAACTACCAGTTGCAAAAATATCTTCCACGATCTTTTCTTTCTCTCTCTGAGCGATTCACACACAGTCGATTCAAACCCTAAATCACCGTCTTCATCTCTAATGGAGTTTGTTAAAGAACACAACTGCCTCCCCTACTCTCTCAAATATGCTGATCTTCAACCATTTCATGACATGATGGACTTTCTTCGAAGTTCACACATCTGTCATGCTCTCACCATTAATCCCACCATCTATGTCGCCCATATAGAGCAGTTCTGGAAATCTGCCACGATAAATACCTCTAATGGAGTCACTTCTTTTCCATCCATAATCAATGGTAATCCCATTACCATCACCGAGGAGACAATACGACAACACTTGCATCTTCAAGATGCCACATGTATAACCAATCTATACCTTACCTCCTTACATGGAGGACTTTTTGCAATAGGGTATAAGGGCCCTTCTGATTCCTTTACTTTCTTTAAAGCACATTTTGCCCCTAAATGGAAATATCTTGTGCATATCATTCAACAATGTATAAGTCCCAAAAGAACTGGTTGGTCTGAGTTTTCTTCAAATATTGCCACTGCCCTAGTGTGTTTATCAACACGCCAATAGTTTAATTTTTCAAACATGATTTTTCAGGGGATGTTAAGGCATCATGCCCTAAAGCATGGGAAATTTTTTATGTACCCACGGTTTTTGACAGAAATAATTGCAAAATCTTGCTATAATTTTAAAATTCATAAAAGGGTACATGTTTCTCATAGGCACTCTTTACCATCAATTAAAAGACTTTTGAAACCAAGTGCCAATTTTCTTAATGTGGATGTCCCAATGCCTTCTACAATGCTGGACATCAATCCAAGAAACAGAGGACATGGTCCTGAGCAGGCTCAGCCATCCATCACTGCTTCACCCCCAGGACCCCAACCCACTCCTCATGATAAAATCACTCCCTCTGCTCCTTCTATAATACATACATCCCCAACCCCCTAACTGCTACATTACAAAATACAAAGGGTTTCAGGAGCTCCTTCCTCCTCAGCCCAATTACAAGTGCCAAATATCCCTGTGCAGGAGGACACTTCTACACATAATATCCATAGGGAACCCACTGAGGACACTCCCATCCTCAATTTGGAGGTGGACATCCCATCAGAGGATGTCCATATGGGCTTTGTGGCTGACACTACTGATGTCTCTACACAAGAGGCACATGACAGTGTCAGCATCTCTAAGACCACACCCATGGCAACAGAGGGTGTGCAAGCACCTTCTGGAAGTCCCCAGTACCAAGAACCAAGGGGCCTAGATGTTTCTACTTCTGGAATTCCTGCCAGTGATAGATCTCAAATACCACTATCATTTGAAGATCTTGAGGCTAGTATGCAACTTATGACCTTAACGGATCAACAGCTGAAACCTGTTGTAGCTATATTGGAACATTATAAGTCCATTATTGCTGCATAGGGGGCTCAAATCACAGCGCTTCAATAGTTCACAGCAGCCCAACAACAAAGATTGGACTACTTTCATCAAGGGTTCACACTCTGTGGAAACAAGATTATACAGCTTGAGAAGTTGCTTCGAACCCTGCTTGCAAATGTCTTTGGTCCATCTGGGCAAACCAATGCATCCAAAAAGGCGGAGAATCAGGAGATTCCTCATTCAGTCCAAACAGCTTCAACTTCCCCTCCAACAGTCCCTGTTTCTAGGCTAACAGTCCCAACAGCTACTCAAGCTGTTAGTCTAGAAACTCAAGCTGCTCCCACCAGGACAACTGGAGTTGTCATCAGAGAAGGTTCTCAGGCTCCTGTCACAACAATCCAATCCACAACATCAACTTCCAGAGGAAAGGGCAAAGGCATTCTGATTGAATCTCCAAAGATCAAATTCTCCTCTAAAGAAGCCTAGGTTGCCCATGATGCTGAAATGGCAAGAAAAATAGCAGAAGAACAGGATGAAATCTTCGAACAGCAAACTCATGAACCAATGCAAGATGATGAAACCTTAGGTGATTATTTAAGAGGGTTTGTGGTCAAGCAAAATCAGAAGAAAAGGAAAATGCCAACAGGGCAATCAAAGGGAGAACATAGAAAGTTTTTGATAAACTTCTCTGCCTCAGCTGGAATATCAAGAGTAATGGCTCAGTCATGGTCAACAGAAAAGCTTCAGGCTTTATATGACAAGGAGAAGGAAAAAGAAAAAGCAGCCAAAGCCTCCCAACAATTCCAAGGTCAACAAGAATCAGTTCAAGCGGTTGTCAGTGATCCTCCTCATCAAACAAAGTTTGATCAGGTGAAGAGTGTTGTTTGAACAACAGCTACAAAAGGCAATGGAAATCGAAAAGGCCCTGGACCAATATGACTTCTCTAAACCGCCTATTACTTACTGGTATGCCAAATCAATGGATGACATTGATTTGGACTATCATTTTGTAATCAGAAGAGAGGCTGGTCCAGAAGAAGAGTATAAAAGCCTAGTTCAGCTGACACAGATACTACCTAGAGATAATCTGACAAAAATGCATCATATTGGAACTGTCGGTAATTCAAGATCTGAATGTGTCTGGGTTCAGAGAAATGTAAAAGATCTTAGAAGCATTTTTGATCCAAAGTCTACAAGAATAGAAATAGAAGCTACAGAGGATATGAAGATTGTACAGATTGATTTATATGTCAAATCAATGACATATAGACTCAAGCTTGCAGAAGGATCCAGCAGCTTCTACAATTTTGATTTTCTCAATCTGCCAAAGGCTTGGCTACTCCAAATGAGCTCAATGAAGAATAACTGTGATAAAGAGGAGTTGAAGAGAGATTTTATAAAGGCAATAAAGCAGAAACTTTCACATTTGTAAGTTTTTGGATGCCTTAGTTTGTATATAACAGTTGTACTTTGTTTATTTCCTCATTTGTATAAAAACTTAAAGTCTTGTATAAAGAATTTAAGTTAGGGGGAGATTGTTGGGAAATATTCTAAGTATGTCAAGCTGTTAGTTAGATTTCTCAGACTGTTAGTAGTCTTTCTGTGTAATTACAAAGTTTAAGCTGTTAGTTGAGTAAGTTCGAGCTGCTAGTTCAAACGTTCGAGCTGCCAGAGTAAAAAGGTTCAAGCTGCTCAATAGATTAACAATAGAAAGTGCTGAAATTCTGGAAGTGATTTATATTTGAAGATTTAAGCATATCTACTTCCAGAGAAATCAGAGTTCTTCAAGGAAACAAATCAGAAGGCTATATATATAGATAGACTAGGTTTTTCTATTATAAGTTTGTTCGTGCAAGTTCTGTAATTTGTGTGCTTCAATTGTAATTGCTTTCTGATTAAGTTTCTCAAGCCTCTAAGGTTGTAAAACCCTAAGAACAGTCAGTTTTCTTCGTCTAATCAAACATATTGGAGGAGATTGTAATCATTTGAGTTTGGGAATATTACAGAATTGATTTTGGTTTTATTTATGTGTCATTTATTTAGAAAGCTTTTCTTAAAAATAATTAAGTGTTATTCTGCAAACTTCTTAATTGGACTTTGATTCAAAATAAGGTTATTGGTTTACACTCTGATTTATTGAAACCAGTTAATCTTAGGTGGTATTTTCTGATCTTGACAAATTCCAATTTCTTTGAATTCGTTCAAAGAACCAAATACCCCCTAACAGTTTTTTTAGTGCAGGATAATGCATAAAAAGGGTTTGAAATCAGAAAGGTTATTGACGTTACTATGATAAAATTAAATGTTACCTATATCAAATTTTGCAACTTACTTTTGAAATTTTCTACCATATATAGTGCTCATTTAAAATCTAAAATAGTTGAATTTGACGATACATAAGGTTGTATTTATTATATCTTTATCAGTGTTTTTGTTTTGTTGTCGTTTTTGGCTATTTTTATTTGAAAATGTAGCATAGTTTGTTTTTTTATGTTCATCATCGTATCATATAATTAACAAAGACAACCACAAAAAAATTACATTACAATAATACTACATGTTTTTAGTAATGGTGTGTTTCAATAAAAAATAACAAGATGCCTCTTAGCAAATTTGAATTAGTGCCATAAGTATACTAAAACCATTATCTTTGTAATCTGTTTATAATTAGACCATGCCAGATTATGTTTATTGTAAAAACAACATGGAACAACATTAAATAGAACTAAAAAAAACTACAGTTTATATTTTATGAATGGTAATACGAATAAAAATGTAAGTAAAGAGCATTCTACGACATTTGTAACAAAACGACAAGATTTAAAAAACCATTTCACAAATGTCATTTAAGACTAAATATAGTCTATTGTTATTGAATACTTATGTAATTGTAATTGTAAATATAAAATAAAGGAGTGAGAACAATTTGGTTTAAAATACCAGAAATTAACGTCATAGAATGCAAATCAAAAGTTGTTTTATATGATTCTCAGATAATATCAGCACATAAACGTCAATAATCAATCAAATAATCAACCACAAACAGAATATTCACTCAATGATTGTGAAATGATTAAAGAGAAGACAAATAAAATATCCATATTGAAAACGGCGGATGAGAGAAAATATCTGTGTGTATTAATTCCAATTGTCAACATGCACTTTTACAAAACCCTAGGACCTAGAACTAGGGGGAATTAATTCAACTTTGGGGAACTTGCACTTTGGCCCCCTTAATTTTAAATACAAAGAAACTAATTAGAAATAAATTACAAGAAAAAATATTCTAGAAATAATTATTACAAAATAAATCCACAAGATCGAAATTAAATGTCTAACAAAAGTGAATACAATGTAAAAAATGCAACATGGAAATGTGAGAAAGTTCGAATTAATAGAGTATTTCTTGGAAGGCTAAGATCATTATGATTTAGAACTTTTAGATAACTTAATTTCCTAGTCGTACCATTTTATATTGTTGTCAAATATTTTTGATATCTATAGCAATTAAATGCTAGATAACAATTTAATTAATTCTCATTCTTGAATATCTGTATTCATATTAATATCTGACAAACCACATTATTAAAATACTCATAATAGATGTGATATATTTATGATGACAAGTACATTCATTTGAATTCAATCAAAATTCTATGCTTTTCTGCAATAAAATATTAGAAGGATTTACCAACTTCCAAAGATGGAAATAGTTCAATTTAATTTCAGCATTCGATGCTCGAACTCCACTTACAAAACATATCTTAAATATTAGTTGTACCATGTAAGTGTTAAACTTGTTTGTGAGTATAGACACATATTATTATTATAGTACAGTACCCGCGCAAAGCGGCGGCGGTGACAAATATTTTTTCCGATGACTTAGCCATTAATAAAAATATATTTTTTGAATGAAGTAAAGGAGAATTACATGTTGATGATGAATAATATCTTTAAAAAAAACATAAAAGAGAAATTTCTTAAGTTTCAATGTCAAACAATATAATAAAAACCAAATGGTAACAGACAAAAATATGATCAATAAATTCCAAATATGCTAATACTTTACTTGAACGGTACATAATTCCATTGGAATGCTGCTATAAATCATTTTCCAAATTCCACATGTTTGCAAGTAATTATGTACAAAATAAAAAGCGAGACATGAACCAATCATTTCCAAATTACTCATATTTTAGTCCATTTGTACTTCTTTGGCTTTGTTTTTTTCTTGCTTTGGCATGCATTTTATTTAGTTTAGTCAATTTGTGCTTCTTTGACTTTGTTTTTTTCTTGCTTTCGGCATTCATTTTATTTAGTTGGTTTTTGGTTATGGGTGTTGTTGGTTTTTTAGTTGTTGTAGCTAATGCTCTGTTGCTAGATCTGGGTTGGATGCATGTTTTGTTTTATTGATTTCATTCAATGTTGCTTATTTGAGATTTGGTCGGTAATATAATTTGAATAAATATTAACTGATATTGTTAAATACATATAATTTAAGTAGATATTAACTGATAACTACATAAAAAAGTTAAAAGATGTAAATGTACAAATTGCATTTTAGACATTTCGGTAATCCATTAGACATACTAAATTGCCATAAAGAGTGTTAATCGTGGTAAATTTCAAGCGCACTAAAAAACCGGAATCCAAAATGTCTAATAGCATATATAAGAATTTACAATTGACCATAACCCAAGATTTATGGTATATAAGAATTTACATCTTTCCTTCTATATTCCAAGTCTTATTTTCCCAGAATGACTCCAAAATGCATGAACATCTAACTATTTATTTGAGTGTACTAAATAGCATGATGGATGATAAATGATTAGTCATCCATGCCACCATCATCTCCTACCCCAACATCATATCCATAATCATTATTTAGTGAATCTTGATCAACTTCAATGGCAACATCATAACCCAGTCCATCAGTGTCCAAGTCATCGGGGCCCAATCCCTCCGGTAAGACATCTTCTACTGCCATTGATGCAAGGTTATTGTCACAGAAGAATTCGGTGTAGGGCTTAGAAAACTGAAAATAAAATTCATCACAACAAATTGTTTTTACGAAATTAACCTAAATGCATTATATAAAAATATAGCTCTAGATTTAAATGTATGTATGTATGTATACATATTGTTTACTTGAATCCCAGCTTCACGTGTACGGACATCCCTGCATTTCAAACCCAGATCATCCGTACGAGCTAAAGCCAACTCTCGAATATTCCCTTTTTCAACCCCAGAAGTAACCAGTGGCATATATAGGGATGTCCCAAAGAAGATGGTGATTGGCTGGATGCTGATTTGTTGTACAAGAAAGGAATCATTAATTTACAAAGTCAGTGATTTCAATTACAAAACATATTATACTCGATAAATCTTTTTTAAGAATGCATAGTTAGAGAGCCCACTATCTGAAACCAAAACAAAGATGAAAAAGATAATATAAATCAGATGATTGTGTTGGTTCAAAAATACTTAAGATAAGCTTCTGGGACCTACACACACTATGTTGTGCACACACATATCTACATACATCTATGTATGATTGTGTTACTGATTTTATGACTTAATAATGCACATATTAGGAAGCAAAGTCTTGATCAAACACACACTATTATATTTACTGTTATGAATTAGAAACACACACACACACACATGAACTGATGCTGATTAACTCTGTTTTTTTTTATCACAACACACACATAGATTTTTTTTTGTTTCTGTTTGTGTTAAACAACAGGAGCACCCCGATTTAATCTTGGGGTTACGGACACGGCATAAACACACATGACTTAGATAAATGCTACTCATTCAATAAAAATCATGCATGTTTCATCTGTATTCTTCACACAGTACACATAGTACCTATGTGTGTGTGTGTATCTATGACTATGTTATTGTTCCTGTCTTTTGAACAAACAAGACACCCACATATGTATACAACGGTTGTTGCTGCTGCATTTTTAATTACCAGCTCACCTGCCTACTACAAACATATATATATATATATATATATATATATATATATATATATATATATATATATAAGCTATGACTGTTGCTAACTTTATTCTTACATCGCTCCCCACAAACACACTCTCCATATGTGTGTGTGTGTGTGTCTACATATATATAGACACACACAAATACATACATATATGTGGTTTAAAACAGATATTAGAATGAGTCAATGGAATTTTTAATAAATTGGAAGTTGGAACCATAAACAGGATCACACCATTCATTGCGAAAACATAAAAACAACATAAAGATACTTTAGATGGAAAAGCATTATACTGGGAAAATAATTACTTCTAAAGATCTCTTAGAGGTTGCTGATATTTCGACAACAAAGGAAGCAAATTAATTTTTTCTATTTCTCCACCATTCTATTGAATCGATCATTAAATATAATAAGTGAGTATAATATCTTTTCTTAGTGGGCATGGGTCTTGTTTATACATAACCTCAAGAAACATCATGGAACTTGTGTATAACTTTGTTAAGTTTAAGAAACACTAATAAGTTGTTTCAACAACTTAGCTTACAGTGACATTTAGGTGTTAAACCTATGCAATCATAACTGCAATTAACAAGGCTCATGAGTTCCCCCAGACAATCAATAGTAAAAGCAAATAATACTACCCATTATAAGAATTCAACCATAAATTATCAATGTAATATGAGACATAAGAAACTAATAAAAGCACAAAATATTTGTAGCCCTATTGCATCTGACCTTTTTTAAAAGACGTAATATTTTTTTAGGAATTGTGATCCTAATTTATTGTTTGTCGAGTTGTTCAATCATAAACATGAACCATCAACAAATAACCTAAATCTACAAAGCATTAAACATAGAGAAGAGGAAACTAAATCAATCAATGTATGCACTAACCTAACACAGTGTATGCATGCAATGCAAGACAAGAGGAAACCAAACAACCACCTCTGGCCTCCACCCCTGCATAGCCAGATTCACATTTAGTAATTCAAATGCCCATATAAAAACCAAGTAACAAATTAATCACCTATGATTTGGTGAACCACTAATTGTGATTTTGTTTTACAGAAATATTAAGAGGCAAGAACATGAGAAAACTAACCTTGCCAACATGTGGTGTTGGTTCACCATTTGGATTTGGGCATTGGATCATCACATTCATTAAACTACCTGCAAAAGTGCAGTGTGAAATTTAATATACTGCCTCGCATCATCGTACCAAGTTAAATACTGCTCGCATCATCATACAAACCAGTATTGTTAATATTCAATTAAAACCAAAAGGTATAACCATCTAATGGAAATAAAAGCACGTAAAATAACTATAAACTCATTATACCTCTCAAACACCGCCCTACAACTCCAAAACCGCAGCAAATAAAATTGCAAGATGGTTGTAAATGTGCAGCAACACAACAACAAATAACACCAACACCTGCTCCAAAATGACAACCCAAAGCTGCACTTCCAAAATGACAACCCAAATGAACACCCAGCAGAATTCGATCACAATTGCATCAGAGAAGAAGCAGCAAAACAGTCTCTAAACGAGCTTAAAAACAGTTACAAAACCCACCAGAATCGGCTCCAAGACACAAACAAAACACGCTATATACAAACCACAAACCTCACGGGTAATCCTTGTCCTTAAATTGATGAAATAAAAGAAAACCAACAGTAAAAATCAAGACTAATTAGCTACCAACACCAGGTAATCCCTCTCCTTAAACAAAACACAAAATAAAAATACCAACAATTTTCAGAATACATCAAGTCCCTTGAAAACCATCAAACATTAATTCTAGACATGTATACAAGAACGGGAACCAAACCAGCTACAATAAAGACGACAAACGTAACAGTAATATAAAATACACTTACAATCTATAGAGATTTGAGAGCATCTGTCATGGTGTAATGGTGTCACTGTCCCAGCTAGACCAAACCAACTGTTGGAATGAAATCTCTCAAGGAACTCGGAGAATGTTAACATCTCTTGCTTCCAATCAGTGCATAAATAGTTTTTTCCAACCTGCAAGGCGTATAATATATTTTTCAGAACCTAAAGAAGGAATCTGCAACATAAAATTAATCATCAGGAGAGCTTAAAGATTGGCGTGAAACGGTGAAGAACATAAGTGGTGAGCAAAGTCAGGACACGGATTCTCTTGATGCAATGGCATCCCATAAAGCAGTATTACCATCCATATCTACCATAAATATTTCAAGATTCATATAATAATTGGTCATTTCCAAGCAAAAAAATTTCGAAGATTTAATGATCATAAATCTTAAATAACATATGCCTCTCGGATGTAAGTTGCATGCATGCTTCAAAAGAACCAAAACACATTCTTCAAGTCCTTTTGATGCTGTAATGTGCTGATGCAATAAACACCATAACATTAAAAACTTGCACAGAGAACAAGATTTAGTACTTAGATTTTTGCTTGCCAACGTTCAAGCTTAGGATAAATAGACAAAAAAAAAAAGACGTTTACAAAGATTGAGACTCTTTCTTAGTGATGAAGTCAAGCTTTGCATTCACAACAATATTTAAGCTATTGATGAAGTCAAGCTTTGCAATTACAACAATATTTAAGCTAAACCATATCCAATACCGGACATCATCAAAACCAAAATATATATATCATATAATCCCATGACCAGACTCATCATAACAACAACACCCACAAACCAAGCCCCAGCAGTCCCAAAAGCATGAAAAATCGTCAGCAGCCCCTAAAAAAGAAATCTTCATCAGGACATAGACAGGCTCAAAGCATTGCAGACAGATCAAATAACAGAGATAAAAATCCGTCAATTCCAGATGTAATAAAAAAGATTAAAATAAGCCTTTTACAACAAACTACCGATCAAAAGTATTCCATAAAACATCACCAAAGCTATTTGCACACATAAAAATAAAGTTGTATACACACCCACACATGTGTTTACTCACACAAACAAGGAGAATCAAAGGAAACATCAAATTAAGGAAACCATCAATCCATACCAAAAGAGAAAGCCTATCCTCATCAAGCTACACTCATATTCAGTCCACCCCATATTAGCCCACCCTTTTTTGCTGTCCACCAATAACAAACCCATACCCAACTCTAAAAAAACACTCCTAAAAAAACTATCTCAAAGTAACCAGGCATAAACATTTGTTGAATTCCTCGTATAGCAAAAAAGGATAAACTTATCAGATAAATCTCGAACCAAGCATAAAAATGGTCAATGGCGCCACCATGATGAGTAACATACACATGAGACAGAGGGTGCAAAGTGCAAACTGTAGATTTAGGTACATGTAAGTCAAGAAAAGTGACCTGTTAATCGTTTCTGTAGCAGCTTAGTCAGCTTAGTTCACACGTTGATATCAGTTCTCTGATCTCAAATATACAATGAGATTCTTCTCTTGGACAATCAATTGGCTTTGCTGTAGAAAAGCCATAACTATGTGTAAATTTTAGCTTGTAAACAGGTGTTAGACCTAAAGGCTATTAAAGAACAAAATACAAATTCATTTTATGGTGATTAGCTTCCTTCTCAAAATTGAAAGCCTCTTAGTTTGGCCTTGCAATTGGAAAATTATAACACTAACCTTTAACATTAATCAACAATAACTTGATCAAATTAATGGAAAGAAATACAAAAGAATGAAATCTCCATAGTACCAGCAAGAAAAAAGGTGCTCATAAGAAAAAGGACTTACATGCCCCACAAGAATTGACAATTGACTCCCGTGGCCTTTCCATTTCTTTCTGCAATAATACCAGCAAGAAAAAGAAAGCTCACAAGATCAATGAGTTTATTCCCTTTTTAAGCCTTCAATCTATGAGACACGCTCAACTTCAATTTGATTTGCAGAAACTCAGTGGAAATAAAAACAATAAAAGTAGAAAATACTCATTGTTCAAGAGAAGTTGAAACACAATAATAACATATTGCGATTTTCAGTTGCCTCCTAAACACAAATACACACACTCAAAGAAGAAAAAATACTGAAGAAAACCTAACCTATGTCAGTATCGGATATTCAAATTTAATCACTGATTTGAAAATAAAGGTTACCTGATAAATTTATAGACAGGTGGAAAAGTACAGAGATGGTAAGATGAAGTATAAACGAGAGAAATAACTGATGTCTCCGCATCACTGCACCAACTATCAAAACTTTAAAAACCAATAATACATTAGTGACATGGTGACTGTTGAAATCTACACATGTATCAACCAATTAATCTGAAAAATATAATATTAAATTTCCATAAAATATCTCCAAAACAGCAACCGAAATTGCGTGTCCTGTATTAATTAATACTTCTATGGCTACTAAAACATAAAGACATGGCTTAATCTGGATAAAATTAAAAGAACAAAGATAACGAACTAACTTTCCTACTAAAGTAAAAGCAAATCGGTCAATGCCAACTATGAGGTCAGAGCATAGAATATGTGTGGATCATGTTTGAACACATGGGATTCAAGATCCAATATTGAAAACACAAGTCAAGTGTGCTAAAAAAAAAAGAACAGTAGAATCATGCCGACTCGATTATATGAAAGTTTCAACCACTCTTTGTTTCAATATAAATTTGAGACGGACTTTTAAGGTTCTTGTAAAATAT
The DNA here is from genome assembly GCA_020465985.1 of Centrapalus pauciflorus. Taxonomy (NCBI): domain Eukaryota; kingdom Viridiplantae; phylum Streptophyta; class Magnoliopsida; order Asterales; family Asteraceae; genus Centrapalus; species Centrapalus pauciflorus. Next base: position 147,478 of record JAANYP010003609.1, on the reverse strand, counting down.
ATGAGATTGATAATTAATATGAAGAAAAATATAGTGAACAAAAGCATTGAGATAACTACCACCGTATTGAAAAGAACAATGATAGTGCTGGTGATAAATAGTGCATTTGCTGGTTGCATGGTTTGCTCATCAGACTGAGTAAACTACATAAACACCCAGTGACGGACCCGAATTTTTTTTATAGGGGTCGGAAGTTAACAACACTACAAAAGTACGAGTATTTGTGGTCGTTTAAAATTTTCAATCGGTTTATCTTGATTAAATAAAAAACAAATAAGTAAAAGCTACAAATTAATTACAAACCCAAAGAAATTAGATTCTATAATTGTCCTCTACGGGTTTTCATAATTTGAAAATGATTTATTAGGTCATCGTCTGAAACATTGACAAACAATTCTTTTTTGGATTCTGATAACTTTCTTTTCAAAATTGGTCCATATTATATAATTAAATAAAAACTTTAATAATATTTATGTTAACAAATCAACAACAACCTAATCTAACATTTTAACTTACATTTACTTAGTGTTAAACAAATAATAATTTATTAGACTTGTATTCTGCAGTTGATAATGAATTAAACACTTAAACAATAAAGGATAATAGCAAAAAGAAGTTAATGATTCATAGAATTTATCTTACCCTAAACTCAATAATACTCAAGAGAGCTTAATAAATTATCAAACTCATACACAAGTTTATGTTTTTTTTTTTAATATTTGATAAATGGATAACAGACTATGAAGTTTTACATTTTTCTTAGATCTTTTAATAGAACATTTTCCATATATAAATTTTATAAAAGATAATTAAGATATAGGGGTCGAACTTTAAAATTTATCGGGGTCGAAAATTTTTCAACTAAACATAAAATACCAAAAAAAAAATTTTATAGGGGTCATTTGACCCCACCCTACAAAGCTGGGTCCGCCCCTGTAAACATCAACCATCACATTAGTACATCATAAAGATGCCACCTTTAATCGTCCATGTTCCAAAATGAACTTGCTAACAGAAAAAGGTAACAAATATAATTCTAAAAAACTTCACTTTACCTTCTATAGCAACTGAGACAACACCTAGCATAAGACCAGACCACCAACATGATCACCATGCCCAATTGCACCATGGATCAACATGCAAGAAACATAGGAGACTGTTCTTTTAAATTATTCTGCCCAAATTCTAACTACTCAGCAAGAGATAGAAAGTAAAACCAAAAACAAAAAAGAACTATATCAAAGTAACTTTTTCCAAATAATCATTGCCCATTCAGGAACAAAATTCATGATAAAAAGAATGATTGAATCTAAAAAGAGCAACCTGGAATTGGAGGGAGAGGTAGCCAATCCGCATAATCGTTAGAAACAACGCACAAAGATCTTTGGTTCATCTTTACTACCATCTTGTTATGTATATACACAAGAATGATACATTTTACAGAGGCCTGAATGGGAACAAAGAAGAAGCATCATACAGAACAATGAAAAGTCATCAATTTGGATATCTTGTAACATAAAGCCATAAACATTAAAACTACAACAAAAAATGTTTAAAAAAACTAACATTCCAGCTTTATATTTGATTGAATACCAATACCTCAATCGAGAGTACAATATAGAAGAATGAAAAAATTTATAAGTGTCATACCCCGACAAAAACAACAGCAAAAAAAGCCTCAAAACTAATAAATGTCAAACCCAAAAGTAATAATAATCAAATCCAACCCTCTACTAACCAAACAAAAACAACTTGATGCATGTATAACCTTATTTAAAGCTGACAACACAAACCCTACTCATAAAACAAAGCAACCACAACAAAAAATTAATTTAGTATCAATAAAGCTTCAAAATACAGTCGACATCGACATCCAACTGCTACATATGTTTACACGGACAGATAATCTATTTATTTTACTTTCACAGGCTTTAAACGTCTTCTACTATCAACTATTATCAGATAATATGCAAATTTTAATGGCTTTACCATTGGAAGTGTTGCAGAGCCAGCCCTAGCTTTTGCCTGAAATAGTCGCTTGAGTTATTAGTTTTCAAATTTTCATGTGCATACAAAGGCAGAGAAAGAAAAATAGATCTGGGAACAACTTCAGTGCCATTATCTTGAATGCGCTTTAAATTGTCAAGTATTCGGCTTCTTCTTTAGTGAAGGAGCACGGAGGTTTGACCTGCAAAGTCGATAAAAGTGAATATAAATTTCAGATTTTGAAACAGGGGTTTAAATAGCCACCACCGAAGAAACATTTCATAGGCAAATTAGGCAAATTACAGGATGGAGTAACCTGCAAACTTCATAGAGTGAAACTATGAAGAAAAAAATCAAAAAATTTAAAAAACAATCGTATTTATGAATATGAGATGTAAATATATGAACCGTAAAAATAGTACATTATGCAGTAAGACATTCACATTAGCTATTAGAGGGTATAAAGAACGTCAACGAATCTTTGACCAATTCCAAATTAATATCCATCAAATCTACAGAGAAATTAACAATATCCATTCAACCAAAATTAAAACATCACACGTCAATTCACAAAAAAAAAACATCATCTCTTCAACAATGATCAATTCACAGATCGAAAAATTATAGATCGATTCACAGATTAAGAAATTAAATGTTACCTATATCAAATTTTGCAACTTACTTTTGAAATTTTCTACCATATATAGTGCTCATTTAAAATCTAAAATAGTTGAATTTGACGATACATAAGGTTGTATTTATTATCTCTTTATCAGTGTTTTTGTTTTGTTGTCGTTTTTGGCTATTTTTATTTGAAAATGTAGCATAGTTTGTTTTTTTATGTTCATCATCGTATCATATAATTAACAAAGACAACCACAAAAAAATTACATTACAATAATACTACATGTTTTTAGTAATGGTGTGTTTCAATAAAAAATAACAAGATGCCTCTTAGCAAATTTGAATTAGTGCCATAAGTATACTAAAACCATTATCTTTGTAATCTGTTTATAATTAGACCATGCCAGATTATGTTTATTGTAAAAACAACATGGAACAACATTAAATAGAACTAAAAAAAACTACAGTTTATATTTTATGAATGGTAATACGACTAAAAATGTAAGTAAAGAGCATTCTACGACTTTTGTAACAAAACGACAAGATTTAAAAAACCATTTCACAAATGTCATTTAAGACTAAATATAGTCTATTGTTATTGAATACTTATGTAATTGTAATTGTAAATATAAAAAAAAGGAGTGAGAACAATTTGGTTTAAAATACCAGAAATTAACGTCATAGAATGCAAATCAAAAGTTGTTTTACATGATTCTCAGATAATATCAGCACATAAACGTCAATAATCACTCAAATAATCAACCACAAACAGAATATTCACTCAATGATTGTGAAATGATTAAAGAGAAGACATATAAAATATCCATATTGAAAACGGCGGATGAGAGAAAATATCCGTGTGTATTAATTCCAATTGTCAACATGCACTTTTACAAAACCCTAGGACCTAGAACTAGGGGGAATTAATTCAACTTTGGGGAAATTGCACTTTGGCCCCCTTAATTTTAAATACAAAGAAACTAACTAGAAATAAATTACAAGAAAAAATATTCTAGAAATAATTATTACAAAATAAATCCACAAGATCGAAAATAAATGTCTAACAAAAGTGAATACAATGTAAAAAATGCAACATGGAAATGTGAGAAAGCTCGAATTAATAGAGTATTTCTTGGAAGGCTAAGATCATTATGATTTAGAACTTTTAGATAACTTAATTTCCTAGTCGTACCATCTTATATTGTTGTCAAATATTTTTGATATCTATAGCAATTAAATGCTAGATAACAATTTAATTAATTCTCATTCTTGAATATTTGTATTCATATTAATATCTGACAAACCACATTATTAAAATACTCATAATAGATGTGATATATTTATGATGACAAGTACATTCATTTGAATTCAATCAAAATTCAATGCTTTTCTGCAATAAAATATTAGAAGGATTTACCAACTTCCAAAGATGGAAATAGTTCAATTTAATTTCAGCATTCGATGCTCGAACTCCACTTACAAAACATATCTTAAATATTAGTTGTACCCTGTAAGTGTTAAACTTGTTTGTGAGTATAGACACATATTATTATTATTATTCCCACCTACAATACATAACAAAATTGTTTGCAAACTTTATTCATATAGATTTCTAATCCAAATGTTTGATTTAGTTTGAATAATATGTCATACAAAATCAATATATTAAAAACTTATACTTCGATAACGTTTTCATATATCTCATTTAAGTAATTGTTATTTTAGTTTAAGCCAACCACAAACTCAATATTCTATATGGTCTATATAATACATGAAATCAATGCAAAAGAATATAAATGAGAGTTTGAATTTAATAATATTCATTATCAATATATTATTGGTATGTACTATTAGAGTAACATGTGAAGATTTTTTTTGTTAATTGTGTCCAATAATGATCAATTTTGCATTTTAGTATGATTTGATTGTTTTAAGTACAACGATATCCAAAGACACAACTGTTTTGTAAAATACCACCAAAGTAAAATGCTTTATATGTTAACCATATCCAATATATTGAGATCAGAAAGGATAATGCTCATTTAATTTTTTGTATTACATGATTTTGATCGTCTTGAAAGATGATATTCTTGTTCAAGACAAACATAAGTGTTTTAAAAAATTCACGACACATATTAATGAATAACATTTTATTGAAGTATAAGGAATTTTATAAAAGTGTCCAATCATGTATTTAAGCCGTCACGACTTACATTTACGTTTTGATGCATATTCACATGTTTAAGTTGATTATTACATGCATATTCACTTGTATGTCAAGACACTACCTCGTAAACAATAAACTTCTCAATTGAAGCTTCATTAATCATACAACATTTCGAAAATTTATTTGCAAGCAATAAATTTTATTCTTTGTGTGTGTGACTGCTATAAGACGTGATTGTTGTGACACTGTTTAACAAATTCATACAGCTCTATAAAATTTTGAACACGTATGTGTTCATCTTGGGTTGGATATGATATTAGAGATTAATAACACAATCCTATCTAAATAAGTCTTGAAACATATGTGTTTGTTAGTTTGTGTGTAATGTTTGTCAGTCATTCGGGTTCTAAAAACATATAGGTAGCGTACTATGCAAGTTGTGATTACCTATTGTATAGTAGTTGTAAATGTCTTAACTTTACACTGTTTTTGCAAATATCATAGTATAATTATTGTTAATTATCCCTTAATTATGTATTATCCTTCTATGAGTGTTTCTACCCGGTACACGATAACCATTTCCAATGAAGTTGTATTTACTAAATTACATTCTTTGTGTGTGTGTGTGTGTGTGTATATATATATATATATATATATATATATATATATATATATATATATATATATATATATATATATATATATATATATATATATATATATATATATATATATATATGGCTTACATTACTAGGTGAATACGGCGACACGTTTTAACAAATTAAATGTTTATGTTTTTAAACACGTGTGTGTTCATTTTATGTTGTATCCTATGTTAGAGATAAACCACAAGGAGAATATTTAGATTTAATATTTTCTATCTTTTTCTGATTCTAGGGTTGTAACATATTGATAAATTAATAAATATACTTTTACTTTAAAAAAGATAGTATCACGTGTGTGTGTGTGTGTGTGTATACTTTGCATATTATGAGAAGCTAAAAATATATTGAAAACAATGAGAAACACTATAATTCGATACTTTTATACTTTGATTTACTTTACTCAAATTATGATTCATTGTATATAAATTGAGGTAGAAAGGATTGATTAGATTGAATCATTGAATTATTATTATTTTGATAATTACTTACATTACTAAATCAAAATTATTGATTAGATTGAATAAGAATTTTAATAAACCATGATATGCATTTTTATGCTTTTAACCCATTTGTCTTAAAAATGGTTAACAGTGCATGATACTTAGTATAATAAAAATCACACTCTTAATTTTTAAGGCATACTAATGTTTCTAGCATCATTACAAGGGTTTAATGCAAAAAGTTAAGAAGAAGGTTATGAGTTTTGTGGCGACTACATGTGTTGGAACCCTCATCTTCCTCGAAAACAGAAACAAACTCTTCGTCTCCCCATCTTTCTTAATATCGCTCTCGCATAAAGTTGAATTTATTTGCCCACATCTTGAAATCTCTCACTTTCTTTCTGTTTTGCCTCTCTCTCACGATCCGGTATCCATGGATATTACTCCATCAGCTTCAAGAACTCCGACAGAGGGAATTGTTGATGCCTCTTGCCAATTGTGTTTTCATTTGGGGAAATCTAGCCATCGACTTTTTTTTTTTAGTTTTAATTTGCGTATTAGTGTATTTAGATTTGTTGTTGTGGTCCGGAACAAATGATATGCACTCACACAAGAATCTATAGGATAATCGGTTGAATGATGGAAGAAAACAAAGAGAATGTTTAAACTCTATCAATGTCAACACAGCATGTACAACTGCCACTTGTTTTCACAGAATATCCAATTTGCAAAAGTGTCAAAGGTTACAAAACCTTAGGTAAAACTTGGTTTTTTTTTCCTAGGACTAGTTTTACAACAACCGGCAGAAAACCAGGTTAGCAAGTATGACTTAATCAATAGTATTAGCAAAGTATAACCTAATCAGTGGTCATTAACAATTAATCAATGTGATTAACAAATTTCATAAGGAAATTCATCTCAATTAGAAACAATTTCATCGGTGCCATGAAACGACAAATTAATTAATCCGATCGATTTACGACATGATGGATTAATTCAACTAAGTACATAATTAAATTAAGATTAGTGACACTAATGATGCATTAACAAATTTACATAACATTAATTATGCAAGACTAAAACAATTCATTAAACAAATGCATTCAAAACTATTTATGAATTTACATAAAAAAGAAAATACAAGAATACATTCTAAATACTTTTATAAAAAAAAATGAAAATACATTGAAATACACCCTTTAATGGCCGGCCCTCTATAGCTAGTACAACTAGCTTTTGACTTCATTTTTATATTACAAAACTCCATAACCCATTAAAATCATATCCTATTCATCATACTCTTTCATCTCATCCAACACTTCACTCAACCTCCACTTTGAAAGACCAAACTTTGCCTATAAATAGAGAACTCATCGTCACTTCATTTCCACACTTTCAACAACACAAAAAATCTCTTCCTCTCCCTCTTGAAATCCGGCCAAAGGCCAAAGTGCAAAGCCAACATTTGCAACTTTTGTTCTTCAAGTTTGCAAGAAAGTTTTTGGTGCAACTCTTTGAAGATTTCAACTTCTACTCATTTTCATTCTTCTAACACATCAAAGTAAGTAAATACTAACTTATTACTACTTATATTAATATTTATATAAGTCTTGCATAATATATATAATCACCAACAACAACAAGTTTCATAAAAACTCAAGTTTTTAAATCTCTGGTTTTGTTTTAAAGTTTGTTTTCTCCAAAAATGTGTTTATAAATATATATATAAACAAATAATTTAAGCTTAAATATTATGAAAATAAGTTATACAAATGTGTTTCATAGACTTTTATACATTTGTTTTTTGAATAAACAACAAGAATCACAAGTAGTTTCAAGGTTATGAAATCCGAATTTTTGGCAGATATATTACATCGACTTTGAAAAATCATAACTAAATCAAAATTTAACGAAATGAGTTGATTCTTAATTCAAATGTTAGATCTATGTTGTAACTAAATATCTGGAGGTTTTCATGATTTAATATGGAGTTTTGAACCCCCAAATATTATTTGGGAACCAAAAAGTCTAACAGCTCAAAAATGGCCAACATAGAGTTTTTTAAAGAGCCTTTTCCTATCCTAAACACCTCGAAAAATGGTTGTTCTTACCTTGAAAAATTCCTTGTACATATTAGTTTTATGACTATGAATATCGATGCCTAAATCGTTTTGTAGCTTGGTCAAAAACAACCACAAGTCCAAAAAACCTTTAAAAGCTGGAAATTTTATATATATATAAACTTGACGTTTTTAAGTGGTTTTTATATATGAACTTGTTAAGTTGGGTGATTTTAAAACATAATAACCCTTATACACACATATTATCATATATGGGAGTTATTAAATCCCTCATATCATCTAGGACTTGGTTAAAATTTGTCAAGCTTCACCACAAGTCAGCAACAACGCTATGTTTTACGCTCATTTTTGCCATCATTTTGCGGTGAGTCTTCGTAGCTCTTATTTTCACACTGTTATGTCTTGGGGTAGAAATACATGCTAAATTTTCATAGGACACAGAAAATGCTTTAATTCTATTATGTATTACACGTGTGGTTTCACCATGCCCTCATATCATGGACCGTTAATTACATTTATGTAAGCTTGAATATCATTTGGATAGATCTATCGCGATTAATGTCCCCCACCCGGGTTGGTCGCGCCAACTGTTAACGGGTGCGTATATATTTAACATTATAGTATTACAGCGGGCAATACTACACACGGAAAAATCATAATTAAGTTTCGGTTGCATGATGATTATTTGTAATACATAACATGAAATTTATGCTTTATAAATTCAAACTCAACTGTTGTTGTCCATACAAGTCATCTTTTCGTGTAAACCTATGAACTCACCAACTAATTTGTTGACGTATTTTAGCGTGTATTTTCAGGTAATTAAGACACATGCACTACATTGGAGGCATTCCAAGGCTTCCATTCATTTTGGAGTCGCATCATTTTCAAAACTCAGAGATTTATTTGCATCATTATTGTTAATTTAATTATGTACCTGAATCTCTGTAACTTGCGAACTACTCTTCATTTTATTCGGGCTACGTAAAACAATTTTATATTTTGAAGTTATATTAATGTATTATTGAAAACGTCCATATAGTGGTCATTCACTTTATTATTACTATGCTTCCGCGACGTCACGCTTCGGTGCCAACCGGGGTAACGGGCTGTGACAAGTTTGAAGGGTTTATATAAACTACCCCTCAACTTTCTCCTTAAATAGAAAACTACATAGAATTTAAAGACAATTACATGGAAATAAATTAAATAGACATTATTACAAAATAAAACCTCAGGACTGAAATTATAAGTCTAGCATTCTCCCCATTTTCAATCATTGTGGAAGATAGCAAGCTAAGCTCTTTCATCAGTCTCTCTCAAACTAATGATGACATCCAATCTTCTAGTTACCTGGCGCATGTGTAATCTTTCATTTATGAGCTCTATTGCATCTAGGATATCTTGAATCTCCTGAGACTTTCATCTTGAGTTCCACAAACTTAAGGGCGTGTTCCTCTTGGAGTCTCCCTTTCAGTTCAGCTCTTATTAATCGAAGTGTGCCGTCAGAGTAGCAAGAGAGTTTTGTGTTATGGTGGAGGTGGATATGTTCAGAGTGGGTTTTAGGTTAGCAGTTGGGTTGGGGGGCTGTTCTGTAGAGGTTATTTCATGTTGAGGCTCATGTTAAGGCGATTTTAGGAAGTCAAAGGAGGAGGAGAATTTTTTTGACTTGGCATTTGGTTTGGATCCTCATCTAGCTAGGCTAATCTAAGTCCATTTCTGATTCCGAGTCGGAAAGTAGAACGACGTCTATTTTTTCTAGTTGACGGCTCATATACCACCATTGCCCGTGTCAAGTCTTCCTCCACTTGACCTCCCGGGGCTATTGTGACTTGTTCCCCACTCTGTTCCCCTTGCCCTTCTGCTCCCCCTACAGCCAACACTTCCTCCTCAGACTGAGCTCGTGGGCGCTTCTCCCCCTCAGGTTGATAAGAATCCTCCTGATCGTCATGTTTCCTTTTTCGAGCATCAGCTGAGGATGGCAGAGACTCTGCAAGTTTAGGACTGCCGACTCAACTCTATCCATCCTCTTATTGATATCTGCCTCAACCCTTAGAATTAGCCAATATAGATTGTCGATGGACTGAGTGAAGATTTCTGTCACAATGGCTATTTGGTCCTGAATAGCATGGATTGCGACATTTGATTGGCCTGACCGACTACCTGGTGTCGAGTACCTGGTGGCAACTCCTGAGTTGCAGTACCCTTTCCTTTCAGCTTGAAAAGACGCACCAATTGACTTAAGTCTCACATGTCATCTCCAAACGCACAGATTTTATTTGGGGTTTTCCTAATATTCTGAAAAAGTGTGTGTTCTTGAGGTTTTTGGTTGATTTTAGGTTTTTTAATCGAGAATTGGCCAAAGTGACTTCACAAAAAGTGTTTCTATGCTAAAACGAGTCTATGTTGCAAGTTTGGGATCAACTGGTGAATGTTTTGTTATAAAATAGGGGATCTGAACCTAGATCTATTAAAAACGAGAATCTCGGGAAACACTAAGATTTCAGTGTTTTTCAAATTTGATGAAGTGTTATTCGAGTTTTATCAAGTATTCTACGAGTTTTATCAAGTGTACTTCGAGTTTTACCAAGTGTTCATTGACTTTTATCAAAGGTGATTCGAAATTTATCAAGTGATTTTTGAATTTTATCAAGAGTGTTTCGAGTTTGAGTAAACTTCATTTGATATTAAAAAGTACTCTTCAAGATTCACTCAGAAGGAATCGAGATTTCTCAAAAGTTCCTTCGAATGTTATTCTAAGACTTTGTGAGTCCTTCGAATTTGATCTCATTCAATCCGAGATTGATTCCACTTACTTCGAATTTTAGTCTACTCCCTTCTAGATTCATCAAGTTCACATCAAAGTTCATCGAGACACCTGCGAGATTCACCACATAGCCGCAAGATTCACCTTAATCACTTCGAGATTCATACTGTTTAATTCGAGATTTACTCAATAGACTTCGAATTTCATAAAGAATCATCCGAGATACACACTGAATTTCACTCATTATTCCATTAAAGGTCTTGGAAGATCAAAATCATTTAATCAAGATGTCTAAAGATGCTCTTGCAATGGGAACTGAAACCAAACCTCTGATTCTTTACAGAGGTAAATACGTAGAGTGGAGGGAAATGTTTTTAGAATTCATCAGTTTTCAAGACTTAGATGATGTGATGCTAAAATCACTGACGGATGGCCAGTCAAAGTTCTTTGTCACAATTCCTGATGTTCCAAATAGGAATTATCTAGCTACTGAACGAACTAACGATGTTACCGATTACGATGTTACCGATTAAAATCTGTCTGAGGCACAGAAAAGAAGGAAACTTGGAGACAAGACAACGAGAAAGTTTTTATTACTCTCAATCCTAAATGACATTTACATTAGTGTCACGAACAATACAACTGCCAAGTCCATCTAGGATGAAGTATGCAAGTTGATGAGAGGTTCTGACAAAGCTGCAACTAACAAAGCTCGAAGCAGTCGGATGTCATTGAGAATTTTAGGGCCAGAGAAGGGGAATTATTGGAGAATACCTACTACAGGTTTGTCAATCTCGTCAGTGAGATCAAAGGGAATGGAGTAGCCAAATCAAACTTGGACATCAATGAAGTTCTTGAATTTCCTCAATCGTGAGTAGGAAGAATACTCTATGATTATCCAACAGACCAAAGACATAGACGAGATGGATATAAACATGGTCTTTGAGAATCTGAACAATTATCAGGAGATCATTTTAAGGAAAGTATCTGTAAAAAAGCAAGCTGAAAAGGCAACTGCGGATCCATTGGCTCTCCTAGCTGATAAGAAACACAAATTCTAGTCGAAGAAGGAGAAGCTAGTAGGGTTAAGCAGTACATTTGCATCGGAATCATCCGACTCCTCTGCAGACTCTGAAATTCAAGACATGAAAAAGCAAATGGCTCTGCTGACAAAGGCCTTTCAGAAAAACATTTATCGCAAACCGATAAATAACAAACCGCGATATAAAACTGGTTCAAGGAAGTATGATAAACGCAAGAAAGATGATAAATCTGGAGAGAGTAGTGAAAACAAGCATGATAAGTACACTCAGAAGGAGAAATCCGTCCAAAAAGACGAAGAGCCAAAATGCTACAATTGCGGCAAGCCAGACCACTATGCCAGGGAATGTTGAAACCCCGTGGTCAAGAATTCTAAGTATTACACCAAAACGGCTTTGCTGGCAAAACCTAAATTTTATCCATCACCACAAAAAGATAATATAACTAAACTTTTAATTCTAATTCCTTTGAAATCATTCCAAGAACCAAATATCACCTAAGTGTTGTTTTTTTGGTGTAGGATAATGCATAAAAAGGGTTTAAGGATAGAGAGTTTATTGATACTATATTGAAATTTAATGTTACTAATATCAAAATTTTCTTCTATTACTTTTGTGTTTTGATGTTTTTTACTACATGTAGTGCTCATGTATACTTAAGATAATTGATATTTGACAATATATAATGTTGTGTTTATGATCCTTTTATTTGATTTTTTTATTTTGTTGTGATTGTTGGCTATTTTTATTTTAAAAGGTAGCATAGGTAGTTCCGTACATGCACAGAACATATAAGATAATTTACAATGACAACTACTAAAAACATTACATTACATCAAAACTACGTGTTTTTAGTATGATGTGTTTCAAAAAAGAATAACAAGATACCTCTTAGCATTTTGTTTTAATACATGGAACATCATTAATAAAACCTCAATTTTGGTATTGCTTACATGTGTTTTTAGCCTCAAAACGGTAAATATGATTCAAAAAAACATGTTATTCTTACCTTCCTTATAATAGGATTCATAAAACTATAATATATATTTTATGAATCGTAATATAAATAAAAATATAGATAACAACATTCTACGACTTTTGTAACAAAAAAGACAAGATTAAAAAAAATGTTTCACAAATGTCATTTTAACACTAAATAGAATCTAACGTTGTAGAGTACCTATCAAATAATAAATAAAAAGAAAGTCAAGAAAATATACAAAAACAGTTACAACTATTTGGTTTAGTATACCGAAAATTAAAGTTAAAGAATGCAAATCAAAAGTGAATACCGCGTATAAAATGGAAACAATGCAATCATATAAAGATAGATATAATAGAGTATGCTTGGAGGATTTACATTAATATGATTTAGAAATTTTTGATAACTCATACCCTCTCACATAGTTTCATACAACATGTTGACTGCTCATAGTTTTAACAAACCTTTCAAATTTATCAAGTGTTTGATAAAAATCTATGAACATGAGTATGTTATACCAACTAATGTTTTTTTATTTTTCTTCACAATCTTATATGAACTACCTAAAAAATTTAACGTTGATGTGCGCACTAAATAATGAAAAGGTAGGCAATGGTATACTAACTTAATTAGTATCTAGATCAATTATATGCGAGATATCAATTTAATAAGCTTTCATTGATGAATATATGTATACAAGTTAATATGTGATCAACCATATTATTCAAATACGTATAGTACATGTGAATATTTATGATGTCAAGCACATTCGTTTGAATTCATACAAAATTTAATGCTTTTATGCCATAATATAATTGATGGATTTTTCAACTTCCAAAGATGGCAATGGTTCAATTAAATTTGATGGATTTTTCAACTTTGTACGAGGTAAATGGTAAACATGTTTGTGAGTATAGACATATATAATCATTCTTTCTGCCTACAATACTTAAGTTAATTGTTTAACAACTTTATTCATATACCTTTCTAATCCAAAATGTTTGAGTTAGTTTGAATAATATGTCATACAAAGTCAATATATCAAAAACTGTTAGGATATCTTTATTTTGTAAAGTTGTAGGTGCTGAAAATAAAATTTCCTTAAACTTTTGAGTTGTAGTAAAAATATAATTTCCCTTGTAATTGTTCATTTAGTTGAAAAGGTTTGGAATCTTAGAAAAATATACATTGACCTATATGATTCTATCATTTTTCTTTTTGACTGATCTCAATCTTTATTGTTTTGATAGATTGTTGTTTGTTTGTATTAATTCTGTGATTAAGAATTGGTATCAGAGCCAAACAACAATAACTGAATTGCAAATTGGTGGATTTTCCTGAGAAATTCGAGTTTTTGAACATACGGGGGTCAAGATCAAAAAAATTTTCTAGTGGTTTAAATGGTGTGAATTTTAGTTTCGAGTGTGCGTTTTTCGATATAATACTGAATTCGAAAGTTTCAAACTTAACTTTAAAACAATGAGGGAGTAATTTTGATTTTTCAGAAAATTTGGTTCGAAGTTCATGTATACTGAAAATCACCATTTCGTACTGATTTTGTTGTTAATTGACTTGAAAAGTGTTCTGAATTGATTAGATATCAATTTACGACTACATTGAATCTAATTTCGTTGGGTTTCGTTAAGATTTAAGTGACTTTTGAAAGAGAGTTGACTTTTTTGAGGAAAAATGGTTACTATTCTTCAACATTGTGTTATTCGACTCGTATAAACCCTAGTTTCAGTTTAAAAATTTTCAAGTGTTCACTTCGAATCTTAAGACTCGATATCGACTTAGTTATACTCGAAACCTTAAGTAAGCCTACTCGAAGCTCGAGTTCAGTAACAAAGGAGTGACCACAAGTGAGATCAAGTACTCGTAGTATTTTAGTTGAACACGAGCTCGAGTCCAGCCTCCTCGAACCTGAGTTTATAATACACGATCTCAAGTCCTTCAATACTCGAACTCGAATCTTTGTATAATGAAAACTTGAGTCCTGTTACTTCACTTGATACTTCCAAGATTGTTTTCAACCAAGTTTCTCAAACTCAAATCAAGGTAACTCAAACTCGAGTCAAGCAAAAACTCAAATCGAGTCCATTCTAACATGAGTTAAACACCTTGAAGTGACTTCGGCTAACTCTAAAGTACTCGAACCTCAACTCAAACTCACACTCAAACTCAAGTCCTTCTTCCTTGAGCTCAAGTTTATTACACTCGAGGTCAACTTTTTTGAAATTTCACCACGGATTTCAATTTTGGCTTTAATTTGACTTTTGTTAAATATCTGTCTGATATAGTTCAATTCTTGTTGGATAGATATTACGAATCACAGTACATCTTACAAATTGCAATCATGTTGCGCGAAGCTATTGCAATCGGATCTGATGCAACAGCATCTATGCTATTCTAAAGTGACTACTCACAGTGGAAATACCAATACCAAATGTTCATTAAAAGGATATATAATGAGAAAAACATAATGCTATCCATTAAAGAAGGACGATTAGAGGTTTATAAAAAAGTTGAAGGAGTTCAAACTTCAAATCCCTCAATTCTAGATACAACTCGACTTAAAGCCATCTCAGCCTACTCATCTCTATGATTTGAGGCAGATAAAGCTGCACATTCATTTCTTATGCAAGCTATCACAAATGAAATTTATACTAGTAATGAAAGGAATAAAAATGCTAACATGATGTGGGAGAATATTGCTAAGCCGCTGCAGTTCACTGAGCTTGGTTCAAAGATGAAAGTCATTGGACTTCCTAATAGCTATGGGAGTTTTAAATCTAAAGAAAATGAGTTGATTGTGGACACCTATATGAGGTTGTGGAATCTCTTAAATGAGCTTAATAAGAATAATGTTAAAGAAAGGAAGTTGGAGATTAATGTTAAATTTCTCATGAATTTGGGGGATGAATGGAAGTCATATGTTTCAAATGTTACTCAGAATAAAAATTTAGCAGAACTGGACTTCCATATGGTCTTTGAGAGCCTCAATCTCAATCAGGAAGAAGTGACAAAAGTTCTGCAAGCTCATGCTTTAGTTCAAGTTCAGATACCAGAGAAACAAGTGGTTGATCTGTTAGCACTGACGGCTAACAAGAAGTTACTCAAGATGAACAAGAGATCTGAACTGCTCAATGAATCTAATTCAAGTGATGATCCTGACTCTGACGAAGACAACTTCAGACTAGGCGTGGTCTTCTTGTCAAAAGCCTACGACTAGAGGAAGAAATTCTATAAGCCTGTCACAAACAACAAACTGAGATACTGTTTTGGGTCTAGAAAAGACAAATATGATCCATCCAGATTCGAAAAGGAGAGCATAGTTACAAGGATCGGGACAAGAAGAGTGGAGATGAAAAGAAGACTTGCTTTAAGTGTGGCAAGCCTGGTCACTTTGCCAAGGATTGTAGAAAGAAGGTAAAAAATTCTAAATATTACAAGAACAAATTACTACTACTAAAGCAGAAAAAGTTGGGGAAGGAATTATTCGCAGAAGATGATCACTGCCTAATCTTGACAGATCCTGAAGAAGAAGAAGAAAATCATACACATTTTTCATTGATTGATGATAGTTCCTCTTTGTGTTTAACTGGTGGTGTCAAGTCTAACGATGACACAGATGTCACATTAGTTTGTTTGATGGTTATAGTAGATGTAGAGGAAGTTGTTGATGTTTGAAATTTATGTCTAATGGTGGATGCGGTTGTAGAAGAGGATGTTGAGGAGGTAGCTACGAAAGTTGAGAAGAAAGATGTGGAGACTGAGAAGAAAGAAGAGAATGATGATGTTTGTTTGATGACGAAGAAAGATAACATGGATGAAGATGTCCACTCTTGCATTTTTTAGGCAACATCTGAGGTATCCCCTGCATCTTTCTTAATGTTTGATCTAATACATCCAAACAAATGTATGAACTTGAAGGTTAAGACTTACAAAGTATTTTAAAACAGCCCAATAGTAATGTTAAACTCTTGACTGAAAAACACTTAACTAAAATTTTTTGAAATTCATGAGAACCTTAAGAGTGCCAAGGAATTGACTTCCTTTAATTTTAATGAAGTAGTGGCCATGAAAATTGAAAAAGCCTCACCAAAACTATCTGAGTCACCTATTTTTTAAACAATTTTCTGAATTTAAAGAAAATCAGAAGCTTTACAACGTGAGCATGTTAGCAATATTACTAAATATGATGTCGTTTATCAAGAACGTGTGGCTCTATATCAAAAAATTAAAGACTTAGCAGATAAATATTTAAAGAGAGAACATATAGATCAAACTATCTATATAAATCAGCCTAAGGATACCGAGTTTTGTAATTCAAAGGCGGGGCTTGGCATTGAAAATCTGGGATGTTTAAAGAAAGAAATAAGTCAAGCTCAAATAATTTACAGTATGAAGTATATGAATCATGGGTACACAATGAAGTTTACAAACATCATCCGTTGAACTTGATATAAACTTGAAAATTTCAATAGGCAAAGAAATGATAAAATGCAACTAACTCTTGACTATACCAAAATCACATATGTTCCACTTTCAGATACTCCAATGGAAATTATTCAAGAGAAAGTTTCCAAACAGGTTCAAAGAAAACATATTTATATGCTCCAACTTTGATTTTAGAAAAACAGATTTCTGAACTTGAATAACAGTTGAACATATCATTAAGATCAATTGAATCAAAACAAAAGATAACTTCAATACTTAAAAAGATTTTCAGTTATTACATGAGAATGTTGATAAACTCTTAGTCATCAACTAAACATCAAGCAGAGACACCTTTACCTATAATTCCTAGCCATGCAGTCCCCTCGAGGACCACGAATGTTCCAGCATCATCTTTTGATCCATTTGCTGAAAATCTTGAAGTAAAAGAAGAACCACTTGAACACTATGAGATTCTTGTTTTAGAAGAAGAGAAGGAAAAGAATGAAGTTGAAGTGAAACCAAGGAATTAGTACATTCAGAAAATCTAATGGAGATGGTTTTGGAGAAGTATGCAATAGTGAGAAATGATAAGAAAGATGAAGATTTAAGAAAGGCCATGCAGACTTGTATAAAAGAAGAACTTGATGGCATGTGTCAACTTATCGATAGATTGGAAAGAGGAGAGAGATAGTTGAGGTTGTTTGATTAACAAGGTTCATGAAGAAATTCAATTCAATTAGAATCAAATTCATCGGTGCGATGAATCGGGAAATCAATTAATCAGATCGATTTACGATATGAAGGATTAATTCAACTAAGTACATAATTAAATTAAGATTAGTAACACTAATCATGCATTAATACACTTACTTAACGTTAATGATGCAAGACTAAAACGAATCATTAAACAAATGCATTCAAAAGTATTTATGAATTTACATAAAAAGGGAAATAGAAGAATACATTCTAAATACATTTATACAAAAAAAAAATGAAAATACATCAAAATATCTTCTAAAAATATGCCTATAGGGAGGTACAAGTAGGTTTTGACTTCATTTTTATAATACACACTTCCATAACCCATCAAAATCAAATCCTTTTCATCATCTTCTTTCATCTCATCCAACACTCCAGTCAACCTCCATTTGAAAGACGAAGACTTTGCCTATAAATAGAGAGCTTCCCTTTCATTATTTTCACACCAAAACTCTTCCTTTTTCTCTCTAAAAACCGGATCCCACACACACACACACACACACACCCACTACAAACATTTTCATTCAAGTGTTCTTGGTGAAATTCAAGTGTTCTTGGTCCAAATCTTGCAAGAGTTCCAACTTTTTCTCAATTTCATACTCCAAATACATCAAAGTAAGTAAACACTAACTTATATCATCATACATTTATGTTTATATAAGTCTTGCATAATATATATAATCACCAACAACAAGTTTCATAAAAACTCAAGCTTTTATAGTTTCTAGTTTTTGTTTTTAAGTTGTTTCTTTAAATGTGTTTATGAATATATCATCATAAAAGTGTTGATATTATGAAAACAAGTGATATATATGTATTTTATAACTTGTATACAAGTAGTCTTTGAATAAACAACAAGAATCATAAGTTATTTCAAGTTTATAAACTGCGGATTTTCGGCAGAAAATTTATATCCAATTTGAAAAATCATAACTAACTCATAACTTAACGAAATGAGTTGATTCTTGTCTCAAACGTTAGGTCAATGTCCTAACTATAGATCTGGAAGTTTTTATAATTTATTTTGGAGTTTAAGACCTTCAGAAATTATTTGGGAAACCAAAAGTTTGACAGCTCAAAAATGGCCAACATAGGGTTTTCAACAAGCTTTTTCCCCATCCTAAACATCTCGTAAAATGGCCATTCTTGACTTTAAAAATTCTTTGTATATAGTAGTTTAATGTCCAAGAAAACCAAAGCCTAAAACGTTTTGGAGCTTGGTAAAAAACAACCTCAAAGTAGGCCGAAAAACCTTCGAACAGCTGGAAAATATATATATATATATATATATATATATATATATATATATATATATATATATATATATATATATATATAAACTTGACATTATAAGTGGGTTTTATTTATAAACTTGTAATGTTGGGTGATTTAAGACATAAAAATCTAAAAGTATACATATTATCATATATTAGAGATATTAAGTCCTTATTATCATTTAGGACTCGGTTAAACACATCCGGTTTCATCACGCATCAAACAACGCAAACTTGCATTTTTTGCGCGTATTTTGCCATCACAAGCTCAGTGAGTCCTCATAGCCCTATTTTCATTATCTATTGGGGTGGAATACATGCACTATTTTCATATGAACATCAAAACTGTTTATTTCTTATATGTATTACATGTGTGGATCCATCAGCCCTCAAATCTTGAACCGTTAATTGCATTTATTTGCTAGCGCGAATATATTGTGGATAGATTTATCGGGAGTCATGTCCCCCATTCGGGTTAGTTTGTCTCGGCTAACAGCGAGTGCATATATATTCAACACACAGTATTACGTATGGGAATACTGCACAGGGCAAACTCATTTAATTAAGCTTCGGTTGCATGATGGTTTATGTAATACATACACGGAATTTATGCTTTATAAATTCAACTCATCTGATATGTCCATACAATTGGTCTTTTCGCGTAAACCTTGAGCTCACCAAAAATTTGTTGACGTATTTTAGCATGTATTTTCAGGAGACTGACACAAGCACATTTATTGGAAGTATTCCAAGAAGTCGGAACACCATCTTCCTCTCAAGTGCCAACACTTACCAAGAAACCTATGTAACAAACGATGCCTCTGTTGGTGGCAAGGGCCGCCAGACACGACCTCCAATTTCGACAAAATTCACCAAGAGGTCGGTGAGATCTTCGCAAGGATTAAGCAGGAGGCAATACAAACTACCAATAAACCTCGGGCCAACCAGAATACCAAGGCGATTCAACAAGACGGAATCGACGAATTGTGACAACGCCTAGCAGAGCACAAAGCCCGCAGTGCAGAAGTAACCCAACAACTTAACGCTCTAAAATACGATGAGGCATCTCATACTTAGTACCCTTTCTACCATTTAGTATTTCTCTAGGCTTTACTATCTCATATATCTTAGGGTATGTAAGTCTTAAAAATTTATGGGAAAATCCCGACCATATCATGTACAAAGATTAGGTATCAAGCATTTTTATGAAGAACTAAGTTTTATCTATAACTATGTGCATGATGACATGTAGTACGACAATCTGCCTAAGAAATTTCAAACCCATAGACTTATACTCTTACCCCATTAGATACCACTTATGCCTTTCTATAATCTGATACTGGTGCTGATAGGAGCTTCATATCCACTAAGTTCAGTAAGCAAATAAATTCATTCTTACACCATTAAGTGCCACTTATGCTATTGAGGTTGATGACAGTGAGACGCTTAAGACAAATAATATAAGTCGAGGATGCTCCTTAGAATTAGTAGGCCGACTCTTTGAAATAGACTTGATACTCGTCAAACTGGGAAGTGTTTACGTGGTCATAGGCATGGATTGACTATCGAAAAATCGCGCGAAAATAGTGTGCAACAAGAACACGGTTCATATACATTTAGTCAATAAGAAGGTCCTTACGGTTCAATGCAAAACAAGAAATATATACCAAAGTAAGCATCACCCCTAGCATTAGGACCCTGAAGTGTTGACAGAGAGGGAGCCAAAGGAAAAGCGGCTCGAAAATATTTTTATTATTTATGGTTACCCCAAAGTTTTTCCAGAATACTTACATGAACGCCCAACATCGAGGTAAGTCAAATTCAAAAATCGGCCAAGTATCAGGTGCGGTACCAGTGGCTCGAGCACCATGCCGATTAGCCCCATCAATAGTGTAAGAATTGTCCAACCAACTATAGGAGCTCTTAGATAAAGGGTTTATCAAACCGAGTTCCTCGCTTTGGAGGAGCTCCAGTGCTGTTCATAAAGAAGAAGGATGGAACCTTCAGAATGTGCATCAATTACCGAGAGCTAAATAAACTAAAAGAACCGATACCCGCTCACAAAGGATCAATGACTTGTTTGACCAAACTCCAAGAATCAAGCTTCTATTCAAAGATCGACCTGAGGTCTGGTTATCATCAGGTTATAGTTCACAAGAAAGATATTCCAAAGACAGCCTTTAGATTCCATTACGGTCATCATAAATTCCTATTAATGCCGTTTGGATTAACTAGTACCCCAACGGTATTCATGGACCTCATAAATCAGGTGTGCAAACCTTATCTAGACAAATTCGTGATTCTATTCATTAATGACATCTTAATCTACTAACGAAACAAGGAGGAGCACGAGCAAACATTTAAGACTGATTCTAGAGTTGTTGAAGAAAGAAAAACTATATGCCAAGCTTTTTAAGTTTGACTTTTAGCTAAGAGACGTGAAATTCCTCGGTCACGTGATCAATAGTATAGGAATCCAAGTCGACCCCGCAAAGATCGAGGCTATCAGGAATTGCTCAACTCTTAGAACCCCCATAAAGATACGACAGTCCTTAAGATTTGCAACTTACTAAAAGCAATTATCAAAAATTTCTCAAAGATCACCAGAGCTCTAACAAAACTAACCCGAAAAGACATTAAGTATGATTGGGGCGAGGATCAGGAGACATCATATCAGTTATTAAAGCATAAACTGTGCAGCGCGCTTATTTTATCCAAGAGAAGCAAGAAAATTGGTAGATTACTGTGACGCTTCACACAATGGGTTGATATAGAAAGATAGGGTCGTAGCTTATACTTTATGAAAACTTAAGGTTCACTAGGTGAACTACACAACGCATGATCTAGATCTTGGAGCAGTTGTCTTTATCCTTAAGACTTGGAGACATTAGTTGTACGGTAAGAAGTGTACTACACTCACAGACTATAAGAACCTCCAACACATCTTGAACCAGAAAGAGTCGGATATGAGGTAATACCATTGGATTGAGCTAATAAGTGATTGCAACTATGAAATTCGTTATCACATGAGGAAAGCTAATGTGGTTGCAAAGCTAATGTGGTTGCAGAGACTCAGAGCCGAAAGGAGCAAGCTAAGCCGTTAAGAGTACGAGTCCTAGTTATAACCATTCAACAAAACCTTCCTTCCTTAGCTCATGAAGCACAAATAGAAGCTGTTAAGGAGGAAAATATGAAAAATGAAGCCCTACACGGAATGGATAAATAGTTTGGGATAAGGGCTAATAGAAATCAATATTTCATGAATAGAGTCTGGTGTTACCCTGTTTTGGTGGAATACAAAAAAGCGAGCTATGGTTGAAGGATACAAATCAAGATATGCCACTCATCCCAGATTCGATAAAATGTATCATAACCGCAAGGAGCTATACCGGTGGCCTAACATGAAGGCTGACATTGCCACATATGTCAACAAATTCCTAACATGCTACAAAGATAAGACAAACATTAGAACCATATGAGTAATAGTCGGCCGCCTAACCAAATTTTCGCATTCCTACCAATCAAGGAGAACAATAGGATTAATAAGCTAGTCCAAACGTACCTAAAGGACGTCGTCTCCAAACCTGGAGTGCCCATTTCAATCATTTCAGATTCAGATAGCAGATTTACATCTAGATTTTTGGAAATCGTTACAGCGAGCTTTAGGTACAAACTTGGACACAAGTACCACATGTCACCCTCTGACCAATGTTCAGAGTGAAAGAATGATCCAAACCCTAGAACATATGTTAAGAGCCTGTGTGATGGATTTTGGGAAGTGTTTGGGATACTCATTTGCCTTAGTGGAATTATCGAAAACAACAATCACACACGATTTAAGGTTGCTCCGTTTGAGGCACTGTACAGACAAAAGTGTGGATCACCCCTTTGACAGGTCAAAGTCAAGGATCGTCAAGTCATTGGCCTAGAAATCATACTTGAGGCAACCGAAAAGATAGTACAGATACGGAACCGCCTAAAAGTTGCCTGCGATTGTCAGAAACGTTATCCAGACGTAAGGAGAAAATCCTTTGAGTTCCAATTTGGAGAAAGGGTACCGATGAAAGTCTCGCCATGAAAGGGCGTGATACGATTTGGGAAACAAGGTTAACCGAATCCTCGTTACATTGGACAATTCAAGGTGTTAAAAAGAATTAGACTAGTAGGTTATCGTTTTGAGCTGCCACCAGAGCTTAGCAGCGTGCAAAATACCTTCCATGTATCCAACCTTAAGAAGTATCTGGCTAATGAAACACTCGTTATACCCATGGACGAGCTAGAATTAAATGATAAGTTGAACTTCATTGAGCAACCTGTAGAAATAATGGACCGAGAAGTCAAGAAACTAAAACACAGCCGGATCCCTCTAATAAAAAAAAGATGGAACTCTAAGCGAGGTCCTGAGTTTACGTGGGAATGCGAAGATCAGTTCCGGGAAAAATACCCTCATCTGTTCTCAAATACTCAAACAGTGGAGAACACGAGCTAATTTCGAAACGAAATTCCCTTAACAGGGGGAGACAGTAACATCCGACATTAAACCAGGTTAGAAACTACGACCTAATCAGTATTTAATAGCCAATTATAACCTAATCAGTGGTCATTAGAAATTAATCAAAGTGATTAACAAGGTTCAAGAAGAAATTCAACTCAATTAGAATCAAATTCATCGGTGCGATAAATCGGGAAATCAATTAATCCGATCGATTTACGATATGAAGGATTAATTCAACTAAGTACATAATTAAATTAAGATTAGTAACACTAATCATGCATTAATACACTTACTTAACATTAATGATGCAAGACTAAAAGAAATCATTAAATAAATGCATTCAAAAGTATTTATGAATTTTCATAAAAAGGGAAATACAAGAATACATTCTAAATACATTTATACAAAAAGCAAATGAAAATACATAAAAATATCTTCTAAAAATCTGCCCATAGGGAGGTACAAGTAGGTTTTGACTTCATTTTTATAATACACACTTCCATAACCCATCAAAATCAAATCCTTTTCATCATCTTCTTTCATCTCATCCAACACTCCACTTAACCTCCAATTGAAAGACCAAGACTTTGCCTATAAATAGAGAGCTTCCCTTTCATTATTTTTACACCAAAACTCTTCCTTTTTCTCTCTAAAAACCGGATCCCACACACACACCCACTACAAACATTTTCATTCAAGTGTTCTTGGTGAAATTCAAGTGTTCTTGGTCCAAATCTTGCAAGAGTTCCAACTTCTTCTCAATTTCATACTCCAAATACATCAAAGTAAGTAAATACTAACTTATTTCATCATACATTTAAGTTTATATAAGTCTCGCATAATATATATAATCATCAACAACAAGTTTCATAAAAACTCAAGCTTATAAGTTCCTAGTTTTTGTTTTTAAGTTGTTTCTTTAAATGTGTTTATGAATATATGAACACATCATAAAAGTGTTAATATTATGAAAACAAGTGATATATATGTGTTTTATAACTTGTATACAAGTAGTCTTTGAATAAACAACAACAATCATAAGTTATTTCAAGTTTATAAACTGCGGAGTTTCGGCAGAAAATTTATATCGACTTTGAAAAATCATAACTAATTTATAAGTTAACGAAATGAGTTGATTCTTGTCTCAAAAGTTATATCTATGTCTTAACTATAGATCTGGAAGTTTTCATAATTTATTTTGGAGTGTAGGACCTCCAGAAATTATTTGGGAAACCAAAAGTTTGACAGCTCAAAAATGGCCAGCATATGGTTTTCAACAAGCTTTTTCCCCAACCTAAACATCTCGAAAAATGGCCATTCTTGACTCTAAAAATTCTTTTTATAAAGTAGTTTAATGTCCAAGAAAACCAAATCCTAAAACGTTTTGGAGCTTGGTCAAAAACAGCCTCAAAGTAGGCTGAAAAACCTTCGAAAAGCTGGAAAATTATATATATATATATATATATATATATATATATATATATATATATATATATATATATATATATATATATATAAACTTGACGTTTTAAGTGAGTTTTATTTATAAACTTGTAATGTTGGGTGATTTAAGACATAAAAATCTATAAATATACATATTATCATATATTAGAGATATTAAGTCCTTATTATCATTTAGGACTCGATTAAACACATCCGGTTTCATCACCCATCAAAAAACGCAAACTTGCATTTTTGCGCGTATATTGCCATCACAAGCTCGGTGAGTCCTCATAGCCCAATTTTCACTATCTATTGGGGTGGAAATACATGCACTATTTTCATATGGACATCAAAACTGTTTATTTCTTATATGTATTACATGTGTGGATCCATCAGCCCTCAAATCATGAACCGTTAATTGCATTTATTTGCAAGCGCGAATATATTGTGGATAGATCTATCGGGAGTCATGTCCCTCATTCGGGTTAGTTAGGCTCGGCTAACAGCGGGTGCATATATATTCAACACACGGTATTACGTATGGAAATACTGCACAGGGCAAACTCATTTAATTAAGCTTCGGTTGCATGATGGTTTATGTAATACATACACGAAATTTATGCTTTATAAATTCAACTCATCTGATAATGTCCATACAATTGGTCTTTTTGCGTAAACCTATGAGCTTACCAACAACTTGTTGACGTATTTTAGCATGTATTTTCAGGAGACTGAGACATGGACATTTGTCGGAAGTATTCCAAGGCTTCCGTTCATTTTGGAGTCGCATCATTTTCAAACTCGGAGATTTACTTGCATCTTTCCGGATAAACTAAATTGTGTATTTAAATCTTGGTATTTTAAGAACTACTTACGCTGTATTTTGGTTATGTAAAACAATATTTATATTTGAAGTTAAATCAATGTATTTTTGAAAACGTCCATATAGTGGTCGTTCGTTATGATTATGGTTACGCTTCCGCGACGTCACGCTTCGTTGCCAACCGGGGTAACGGGGTGTGACATGCATCAACAAAGATCAATCTTACGTAAATATCCAATACTTGTAATTGTATAATTAGGAATATGTTGTTGCTTTTGTAGAAACGGATTTGCACGAATGAATCAAATTCGATCAGAGAGTTTCACTTTGTATTTCGTGCAAAGAAAGTAAAAATAGAGAGTAGAGAGAAACCGTATATTATTGTATTCGTTTCTATCTCTCAATCTAATCATTCGGTCTTTGTTGTTCTTAATTGTGTTCTAATTGTCTTAATCGGAATTGCATGTTTGATTTTGAATTATCAATTGGTATCAGAGCCTAATATGGCAAAAATTGTGTGATTTTGAATCTGAATTTGAGTTTTTTCAAGCACTATTTCATCGAAGTTTTTCAAAATCAGAAAAACATCTTGGGTTTTCGATTGAGTGGATGAAATGAAGTTAAAATATGATCGAAGGTTGCGTTTTCAGAAACGAATCAATTGAGATAAGTCTCCTAAACATTCACAATATGCCCCCAGAACTTTTACAATTAAAAATGTTTTCATCTATATATATAAATGTTCCTAACATCTAACTCCTCACTGGAAACATCCTAAGTATAAGATGTTTTCAATCATTGTAAATCCAGAGCTCGGTGTAGTGTATGAGAATCATCTTGGGCAGAAGCTGTTTCTAAGGATTTTTGAGACAAGTAAATACTCGTCAAGAACGTTAAGGTATATTTCTAGGGAAATGAGAAGAATATTTGATAATCATGGAAGAAGGAAGGTGAGTAACCCACGAGCCAAAAGGAGAAAAACAATTTCATGAGGGTGTTGAATGCGGTAGAAGATAAAATGAGAGACAGAGATGTGATGAGGATGTTTTACTTGAAGATCGACTGGTCTTGAGCTCTACTGTTACAAACTTTACAAAAAGGTGGAGATTGTTGGGGTAGATTTTTTTTATAATGTTGTAGGGGCTGAATGTTAGTACATCCTGTGTGACGATAGCAGTCTAAGTATAGATAGTATTTTGTGTAAGTCAATTACTTGATATCGAATTTTAACAAGTGTTTGATATATGTTTGATTATGTGTGTTTGATATTGATTGTTTGTATGTTTGAACTTAGGGTAATGTGTTACAATAAGTTCAAACATAAAATTCAAAGAATAAATTCAAATATAAGATAAAACATAAGTTCAAACATAAGTTTGAAAGATAAGGTTCGAGTTTAGTTAAAGGTCAAGATTTAAATTTGTCTAGGAGGAGAAGTTCGAATAGGCCTTGGGCCAAGTTCGAATTTGTCCTAGGCAAAGTCGAACCTGTCAGTATAATTAAGGGTTAATTCGATTGATTATTAAGACTTTTAGCAGAGACTTTCGAAGATATCAGAGACTTTCGAAGATATCAGAGACTTTAAGCAAAAGGCGATCTCAAACTTGCTAGCAGTTTGGAGAGTTTCATGTGGAGAGAATCACAGTGTTGGGACGATCTGTTGTTCGTCTATCACCATGCTAGTCTCCGTGTTTCGGTGTGCGTGGTCTTACCGTTAAGCCACTAACGAGGATTCCGCACTCGTTGGAAGGTGTCGCGTCAAGATAAGATCCGTAGAGAGCAGACCTGTAGAAGACGGCTACAGCATTCTTTTCGGGTGAAACATCGACTCCGGTTGAAACAGAAGACTCAATGAGCCGGGCATTCTTAGGGTTCTCTAGACCAGAAGAAAAGCCAACTCATTCTACATCTACATCTCAGGGGTATTCAAAAATGCTGATGAGCGCAAAATCAGCTGAAGACCATCTAAATCTGTTGGCTTCATTTGTGGCCGCCTATGGCAATTGCGTTAAAGGGAAAATCAACGATCCTGCGCTATGGGACGAGGATTATGATCAGGTGGACCCTGATGATTTAGAGGAGATGGATCTGCAATGGAAACTGGCCATGGTAAGTCAGCGAGTTAAAAGGTTCATCAAAAGGACGGGCAGAAATCTCAATGTCAGTAACAATAAGATTGGGTTTGATAAATCCAAAGTAAAGTGTTACAACTGCCAAGGGTTAGGACATTTCTCTAGAGAGTGTCAAAGACCTAAAGTCGAGAACTGCCAGAACCAGTATCAGAATCAATCTCAAGGGAGATATAAGCATGGTAGTTCAAGCAATCAGGCAAACGTAGCTGGTCTGTTAACCAACGTCACATTTGACAGACAGCTCGATGGAACATATGACTGGAGTACTCATCCAGAGTCCAATGCTTGATCCTTTATGGCTGAAGTAACAGAGACTGGAAGTACTGGAGCAGTGGAAGAAACAAGGGACAAAGACCAAAACGATAAAAGTCCTATGTTGGTAGAAAAGTCAGAAGATCAGACGATTCTGGAGTTCGCTGCACAGATAGCCAACATGGAATCAGATCACGCGAAGGTACTTCTAAACTTCTCTACATTCCATGATTTATGTGCTTTGTGTGCTACGTCGAATGAAAGATTCAACTTAGTGCTAGAATCACAGCAAACTATAAATGCTCAAAATGAATCCTTAAAATCAGACAATTAGCCTCTTAGACATAAAGGAAGACCTTAGAAATAAGCTTAAGGCAGATGCACAAGATGTCATAGTTCTGAAAGACAAGCTGAGTGAACAGTGTGTTAGAATAGAAATGATGTATGAACATGTTGAGGCATTGACCAAAGAGCTTAAGATCAAAGAGGTAGAGCTAGCTGAATCTAAGGTTAAGGTAGCCGAGGTGAATAGTAAACTGGAATAGTTTAGGAACTCATCACTCAACCTAGGGAAAATCTTAGATGCACAACGTCAGTCTAAGAAACCTGTAGGTTTAGGATATAATGAGAGTCCTCCACCTTTCAATGATAACTATGTACCTCAGCCTCAGGATAAAACTGAAAAACCAGAGGTAGCACCTGAACCTGTGTCTGAAATGGTTAAGGATAAGGAAACTAAGGTGCCTAGTAATAATGTCAAGATTAAGAAAGTCAAATTTGTGCCATCTTCTAGTGATAAAACTGTAGGAGAAGCCAAAATTGGCTTGAATAATCAAGAGGAGGAAACAGTCACTATAGTTGAGACGAAAGAACAAGACACTAGTGAGACACCTAAGTCAAAGGTCACGCATAAAAAGTCGATTGACAAAATGTCTTGCTTTAGATGTCATGAAAAGGGACATGTTGCTTCCAGTTGTCCACATAGGAAGGTAGACTCTACACCTAAAACTGGAAAGCCGGAACAACATAAACCTTCTTCAAGTGTAGCAAGCACAAGTGGTTCTATAAATACCGAGGAAATTGTGCAAGCCACACCAAAAAGTGCTGTGAAACAAATATTTGTGTCAGGTCGACCCATTGATGTGGTTAGGACTAATTCACCAAATAGAGTCCCAAATCAAACTAGGTCAGGACCATAACAAAACTATAGGAGTACTACACCTAGAAGAGCTTACACTCCGGTTAGGTCACACACTCCTGTAAGACATCAAACACTAGGTAGAGCTCATATATATCAATCAGAAATGCCTTATAATCAAAGTTATTCAAGAGCTCCACAGCAAATGCCTACACAAAGGCCGAGAGTGAACTTAAATCACTCTGCACCACAACAGGCTCTAAATCAAAAACCCAAGTCATCTGATAGGAGAGATGGGTATTTGAAAGAGTACAAGTATGTGGACGAGAATGGTATTACCAAGTCAGTTATGGCTTGGGTTCCCCGTGATAACTAACCTCTTTTCTTTCATGTGCAGGAGATAACTACAGGTCCAAACAACAAGTGGTCCGTTGACAGTGGTTGCTCTAGACACATGACTGGGGAGAGAAGTGTACTCGCAGACTTCAAGGGAGGGAATAGGGGATTTATATCGTTCCCTGGAAATAAAGGATGAAATATCACCGGTACTGGAGTGGTCACTAATGGGACTATCAAATTGGATCAAGTTTATCACGTTGATAAACTGGTCCACAATCTCATTAGTGTATCTCAAATCTGTGATAGGAAGAACTCAGTACTTTTCACTGATACTGAGGCGTTAGTGCTGAAACTGGGATTCAAAGTACCTGAAGAGTGGATACTGATGAGGGCTCCAAGGAAGAATGACTTGTACATGCTAGACATGAACAAACCGGAATCTTCGATGGGACCAATATGTCATCTATCTATAGCTTCAGAGATAGAATCAGTTTTATGGCACAGACGCATGGCACACTTGCACCTAAGAAAAATGAACTATATCACTGAACATGGATTGGTGCAAGGTGTTCCGATGAAGAGTTTTCAGTTTGAAGACAAGTGTCTACCGTGTAAGAAAGGAAAACAACATAAGAAGGCACACAAGTCCAAGACTCAGAACTCTATAGCTGCCACGTTCTATTTGTTACATATGGATCTGTTCGGACCAATCAACAAAAGGAGTATAGGTGGTAGTTGGTATTGTTTGTTTATTTGTTGGTACACCCTGTGTGACGATAGCAGTCTAAGTATGGTTAGCATTTTGTATAAGTCAAGTTACGTAATATTCAATATTGACTAGTGTTTGATATTTCTGATTATGTGTGTTTGATATTTATTGCTTGTATGTTTGAACTTAGTGTAACATATTACAAGAAGTTCAAACATAAAGTTCAAAGATATATTCAAACATAAGTTAAAACAGAAAATCATACATAAGGTTGATAGTGAAATTCGAATTTGATCTAAATACGAATTTGTGCTTAAGGTAAATTCGAAAGTGTCTTTGAGGAAAAATTCGAATGGGCCTTGGGCCTGATTCGAATTTGTCCTAAGACAAACTCGAATTGGTCAGTATAATTAAGGATTAACTCGAATAATTATCAGACTTTTGCAGAATCTCAGAGAGTGATTAAGCAAAGGCGATCTCGAGTTTACTAGTAATCAGAGAGTTGTTTTCGGAGAGAATCATCGTGTAGGTACGTTCATAGTCATTCGTATAACACCATGGTAGTCTCCGTGTTCCCGTGAATGTGATCTTACCGTCAAGCCGCTAACGAGGATTCCACACTCGTTGGACGGTGTCGCGTTGAGATAGATCCGTAGAGTCAAGACCTTACAAGTGGTATCATAGAATTTGGGGTGTTCTTCGTATTCATAAGTTATATCCTAGGTTTCTTGATGTTCTGGACGGATAATATCACGTTTTTGGAGGATTTTCAAGCTTAACAAGTTAGATCTCGGAAAGTACTTTGTTGTAGTCCAATTTTTTTTGATCGAAATCAGTATTTTTACTTGTAAAAATATTGGTTTAATTTGCAAAACTTGAAAAACTAGAAGTAATAGCTGTTTTTTGAATTTACGGCGCTCGACTTTGTTAAGGGGATATTAGGGTTTTGCTCATTTTCGAGTTTGACTGAAAATACGCTCCTTTCGAGTTTCCTTAAAGTTTGATTCGAATTTGGCCTATTCGAATTTGCTGGGAGTTTCGATTTTACACTAAAATCGAATTAGGAATTTCGAATTTAGTATACATTCGAATTGGGAATTTCGAGTTTAATATACATTCGAATTTGTGGAATTCGAACTTAAGAGGACTTCGAATTTGTTGTTAATTTCGAATATAGTTGGACTTCAAACTTAATTTTGAATTTAGTTCCAAACCAGTTTAAAATTAATTAAATTCGAATTTATCCAAATTCGAAAGAATTACTTTAAATTAATTTCGAATTAAAATAATTAAGTTTAAATTCAAAAATATTTGAATCAATGACAAGTCTACAGAGGTTCATTGAGATGGATCACGAGGTTGGAAAACCGAATTCTCCACCGAAGTTGATGAAAATTGAGGACTATTACTGGTGGAAGGATAGGTTTGCCGATTTCGCGAGATTTAATTATATGCGAATGTGGATCTGTATCGACGAAGGATACATTCCACCTACGGCTGAGATTGTGGGGCGACAAAAGGTTGTGCCTTATTCAAAGATGAAGGATGACGATAAAAAGCTGTATGAAGCCGAGAACCGTGCATTCGCTATCATTAGAATGGCGTTACCTCAGGAGATCTTACACACTTTCCAAAATCAGAAGACAACAAAAGAGCTGTGGGATGCGTTAGAAAAACGGTGTGAAGGTAACCCGAGGGTCAGAAAGAACAGAATGGAAATGCTCAAGTAGCCTTTCGCAATCTTCAAAGCCTTGAAGAACGAAAAACTGGATGAGACAATTACCAGATTTTATCACTTATTGACTGAGTCGGACAGCCATGATGTGGAGTATAGTGAAACTGAGAAAATTAACAAGATTCTTGATGCTTTGCCTGCCAAATGGGAGATGTATGTGGCACTAATAAAGCATGATGAAGACAAATTCTATACTCTTACTCTAGACAGTGTTATAGGAACGCAGAGGGCATATTACTTTTGAGTTGCTGAAGAAGGAAAGGGATTATGACCAAGTTCAAGATCTGGATATGTACTTTGGGAAATCAAAATCTTCAGGGGCAGGTGATGTGAAGACGGCTACAGCATTCTTCTCGGGAGAGACATCGACACCGGCTGAATCAGAAGACTCAGTAAGTAGGGCTTTCATAGGGTTTACTAGATCAGAAGAAAAGCAGCATCAGGCTACTCCGGCACCTACATCTCAAGGGTATTCAAGGATGCCTATGAGCGCAAAATCTACGGAAGACCATCTGAATCTGTTGGCTTCATTCGTGGCCGCTTACGGCAATTGGGTTCAGGGCAAAATAAACGATCCTGCGCTTTGGGATGAGTATTACGATCAGGTAGATCCTGATGATCTGGAAGAGATGGATCTGCAATGGCAACTGGCCATGGTAACTCAGAGAATTAAGAGGTTCATCAAAAGGACGGGTAGAAACCTCAACGTTAGTAACAATAAGATTGGATTTGATAAGTCCAAGGTTAAGTGTTACAACTGTCAGGGGTTAGGACACTTCGCTAGAGAGTGTCAGCGACCGAAAGTAGAGAACTACCAGGGCAAGCATCAGAATCAATCGCAAGGGCGATATTTACCGGGTAGTTCAACCAGTCAGGATAACTTAGCTGGTCTGTTATCCAACGTCACATCAGACAGACAGCTTGATGCAACTTATGACTGGAGTACACATCCAGAGTCAAATGCTAGAGCCTTTATGGCTGAAGTTACTGAGACATGAAATGTTGGAGCAGAGGAAATAACAGGGGACAACAATCTATATGAAAGCAGTCCGATGTGGGTAGAAAAGTTAGCTGATCAGACAATTCTGGAGTTCGCCGCACAGATGGCCAACGTGGAATCAGATCATGCCAAGGTAACTCTGAACTTTTCTCTTTTTCATGATTTATGTGTTTTGTGTGCTACGTCTAACGATAGGTTAAATTTAGTACTTGAATCACATCAAAATATATCTACTTAGAATG
The DNA here is from genome assembly GCA_020465985.1 of Centrapalus pauciflorus. Lineage (NCBI taxonomy): Eukaryota > Viridiplantae > Streptophyta > Magnoliopsida > Asterales > Asteraceae > Centrapalus > Centrapalus pauciflorus. Next base: position 113,945 of record JAANYP010003609.1, on the reverse strand, counting down.
AATCACTAAAATCAGACAACGCTAGCCTAGTAGATGTAAAGCAAGATCTTAGAGATAAGCTTAAGGCCGATGCACAAGATGTCGTATTTCTGAAGGACAAACTTAGTGAACAGTGTGTTAGATTAGAACTGATGTACGAACATGTTGAGGCATTGACTAAAGAGCTTAAAACCAAAGAAGTAGAGCTAGCAGAATCTAAGGTAAAGGTAGCTGAGGCAAATAGTAAACTTGAAAAGTTCAGGAACTCATCTCTTAACCTAGGGAAGATCTTAGATGCACAGCGTCAGTCTAAGAAGCCTGTAGGTCTAGGGTATCATGAGAGTCCTCCACCTTTCAACGATAACTATGTACCTCAACCTCAGGAGAAAACTGAAAATCAGTTGAATCAGAGGAAATACCAGAACTAGTGTCTGAAATTGCTAAGGAAAATGAAACTAAGGTGACTGCTAATAACAACAAGATTAAAAAGGTTAAATGTGTGTCATCCTCTAGTGATAAACCTGTAGGACAACACAAAATTGACTTTAATGATCAGGATGAAGAATCAGTCGCTATAGTTGAAACAAAAGAACCAGACACTAGAGAGACATCTAAGTCAAAGGGTACTCATAAAAAGTCAATTGACAAAATGTCTTGATTTAGATGTCACGAAAGGGGGCATGTTGCGTCTAGCTATCCACATAGGAAAGTAGATAATACACCTAAACCTGGAAAGCCGGAACAACATAAGCCTTCACCAATTGTAGCGAGCACTAGTAGTTCTCAAAATACCGAGAAAACTATGCAAGTCGCACCTAAATGTGCTGTGAAACAAACACCTGTGTTAGGTCGACCCAAAGAAGTAATTAGGACTAATTCACCAAATAGAGTCATTAATCAATCTAGGTCATCACCGTAACAGAATTATAGGAGTACCACACCTAGCAGAGCTTACACTCCGGTTAGGTCACATACCCCTGTAAGACATCAAACACCAGGTAGAGCTCAGGGATATTAGTCGGAAATGCATTATAATCGAAATTATTCAAGAGCTACACAGCAAATGCCTACTCAAAGGCCGAGAGTGAACTTAAATCACTCTGTACCACAACAGACTCCAATTCAAAAGCCCAAGTAACCTGAACTGAGAGATGGGTATTTGAAAGAGTTTAAGTATGTGGACGAGAATGGTATTACCAAGTCAGTTATGGCTTCGGTTCCCCGTGATAACTAACCTATTTTGTTTCATGTACATGAGATAACTACAGGTCCAAACAACAAATGGTTCGTCGACAGTGGTTGCTCCAGGCACATGACAGGGGAAAGAAGTCTACTTGCAGACTTCAAGGGAGGGAATCGGGGCTTTGTATCATTCGCTGGCAATAAAGGAGGGAATATCACTGGTACCGGAGTGGTCACTAATGGGACTATCAAATTGGACCAAGTTTATCACGTTGATAAACTGGTTCACAATCTCATTAGTGTATCTCAAATTTGTGATAAGAAGGACTCAGTACTTTTCTCTAATACTGAGGTGTTAGTGCTGAATCCGGGTTTCAAATTACCTGAGGAGTGGATACTGATGAGGGCTCCAAGAAAGAATGAACTGTACATGCTCGACATGAACAAGCCAGAATCTTCGGTGGGACCAATTTGTCTGCTATCTAAAGCTTCAGAGACTGAGTCGGTTTTATGGCATAGGCGCATGGCACACTTGCACCTAAGGAAAATGAACTACATTACGAAAAATGGATTGGTGCAAGGTGTTCCTATGTTGAGTTTTCAGTTCGAGTATAAGTGTCTGCCGTGCAAGAAGGGAAAATAACACAAGAAAGCATGAGGGTTAAACGAATTAGAAGTGATAACAGAACAGAATTTAAAAACACTGTTATTGGTGTATATTGCCTATCAAAGGGCATAGTGCATCAATTTAGTGCACCTTATGAGCCACAGCAAAATGGGGTGGCCGAACGGAAAAACAGGACATTGATTGAGGCAGCAAGGACCATGCTTTCGGATTCAAAGCTTCCTACCATGTTTTGGGGGGAGGCAGTGAATACCGCGTGCCATGTTTTAAACCGGGTCCTTACTGTCAAATCATTGAACAAAACCTGTTATGATGTTTTGAATAGAAGGCCACCAAATTTAACTGGCTTCGAACCTTTTGGGGTACCATGTACTTTAATGAAAACAAAACATCAACCTAAGTTTGGTGAAAAGGCTGACGAAGGATACTTCCTAGGTTATGTGCCAAACTCACCAAATAAAAGGGTTTTTAATGAAACTAATGATACAGTAGAGATTGTGTATAACATTGAAGTCACAAGTTATACACATGAACCCCAAACTAGTCCAGAATGGATATTTGATTATGACAAATTGTTTGAGTCATTTAACATTCCTTTGGATGGAAATGCAGTTACAATCGAACAGGATTTGTCGTCATTAAACTTGAATGACGAGGGTCAAAGTTTTCCGAGGACCACCATTCCATCAACATCCGAGCCTACATCAACTGAAGATAGATCTCCGGAACAAAATGATTCTGATGTGCCTACAGACGAAAATCAGACAACAAATTCTAACTCTGAAGACACAGTCCATGAGGAAGAAAATGTGGAGTCTGAAGTCGTTCCCCCGTTAGGAGAGATATGATCAAATTTGGGAGATAATCTTAGAGTTGACGAGATAGAAACATCTAGGATTAATAAGAATCATCCTATTGATAGTATCATAGGAAATCCTAATGCTGGTGTGAGGACTAGGAGTAGTTTGAATAACAACACAATGTTGTTGTCGATGATCAATGACTCCGAGGCCTTTCATACTTGCCTCTATTCATGTTTCATTTCGCAAGTAGAGTCGAAGAATGTGCAAATGGCACTAAAAGACAACTCTTGGGTTGAAGCGATGCAGGAAGAACTGTCACAGTTTTGGAAACTAGAAGTGTGGGAGTTAGTTCCGTTACCTCAAGGAGAAATAGCTATAGCAACCTAATGGGTTTTTAATTGCAAAAGAGATGATCGTGGTATAGTCACTCGCAACAAAGCAAGACTGGTGGTAAAGGGTTTCAACCAAGAGGAAGGAATCGATTACAATGAAGTGTTCGCGCCAGTGGCAAGGTTGGAAGCAATTCGTTTGTTTCTGGCTTTCGCTTCCTTCAAGGGTTTTAAAGTCTATCAGCTAGTGTTAAGAGTGCTTTCCTTTATGGGAAAGTGAAGGAACTGGTTTATGTGGAACAACCGCCTGGGTTTACAGATCCGAAATATCCAGACAGAGTATATCGATTAGATAAGGCATTATATGGATTACATCAAGCACCATGGGCGTGGTACGAGACTCTATCCAACCATCTTTTAGACAACAGGTTTGAAAGAGGAAGAATAGATAGTACGCTGTTCGTTAAGCGAAAAGGTGAACATTTCATCTTGGTACAAGTGTACGTCGATGATATCATCTTTGGATCATCAGACGAGCAGATGTGCCCAGATTTTGAAAAGGTGATGAAGTCAAAGTTTGAGATGAGTGCGATGGGTGAGTTAAACTTTTTTATGAGTTTGCAAGTCGAACAGACGAAGGGGGGCATGTTTATTCATCAGATGAAGTATGTCTACGACATCTTAGAGCGCTTCAGGATGGAAGGAACCAAGATGACAGCTCATTTCAGCACGCCGATTCAAGTGAATCACAATCTCGGACCGGGTACAGATAGTGATACCGATGTGGATCCGACGTTATATCGGGCCATGATTGGGTTATTGATGTATTTAACTGCTTAAAGACCTGATATAATGTTTGTTGTATGTATTTGTGCTAGGTTTCAAGCTAATCCAAAGGAGATGCATATGAAAGCTGTGAAGCGGATTCTACGATACCTCAAGTCGAAACCGATGCTGGGACTTTGGTATCACGCGGAGGGTGATCTGGAATTGGAGGCGTTCACGGATTCAGACTATGGAGGATGTAGCTTGACTCGCAAGTCAACAAGTGGAGGTTGTCAGTTCCTAGGAGGGAGGCTCGTTTCCTGGCAATGCAAGAAACATACTTCGGTAGCCGTGTCAACGTGCGAGGCCGAATATGTTGCTGCTGGTAGTTGCTGTTCACAGGTTTTGTGGATTCAACAACAATTGCGGGATTACGGTTTGACTTATACCTATACTACTATTAGAATAGATAACCAGTCAACAATTGCAATAAATAATAATCCAGTTAAACACAATAAAACCAAGCACATAGACATAAGACACCACTTTATACATGATTGTGCTGAAAAGAATTTAATTAAGCTTGTAAAAGTTGCAACGGATGATAATAATGCTGATTTATTTACCAAAGCTTTTGATAAGTCACGTTTTGAGTATTGAATTCAACTAAACGGAATGCGAAATCCAGAGTAAATTGACCTTAGTAGATTTTATTTCCTTTTTTAGCATTAGAGTTTCTTTCTTTTTATAGTAAGTTTAGTCGTTTAGGAAAATTTCCTTTTATAGTAAGTTAGTAGGTTATTTTATATTCTTATTCTTGTTTATGAAAAAAAACAAAAGAAAAAAAAGATAAAACCATAAAAAGTTTAAAAAAAGAGAATATCAGGAAATGAGTTAAGCCTTAGATGCATAGGTTCAAAGTGACGAAAATAAGCACAGTTAATACAAGCTCTAAGTGTTTAGCTTTCACACATAATGCACCTAAAATTCTAAGTGTTATACATTATCCAGTTTGATATGTTGGTAGGCATAATACATATTGGGAGTCTCAAGGCTAATAAAATATTCAGGAAAAAGTCAGACGTGTCAATAACTTAGATGTATGACTAATTGGTCTTAATTTTTATGATAGAGACATACAGACATTGATTCTAAATGTGGTAAGCAAACTTTCTGGGGATGTATAGCAACATCAGATACATCTTAAAGAAATGGAAAGAATAGAAAAATAATAATGAGTTAAGAGTCAAAACAAGTAACTCTGTTGTACGTAAGTACAGACCTGTTGCCTCTGGTTTGACTCGAGTTAGCAAGATAAGTCGCTTTGTTGTACGTCAGTACAGACCTGTCACCGCTGTCTTGCTAGCTTTAAAAAATAAACTTTAAGACAAACTAAGACACTTTGTTGTATGTAAATACAGACCTGTGTCCGACGGTTGCCTTTTAAAGAAAGTTTGCAATACCAAAAAGTTATAATCATTGTGTGTATGTCTTGATCAAAAAGGTATGTCTAAGTATTAGTCACGTAGGGTAATTTCTTGAAAAAATAAAAAGGCCCAGGGATATTCCGAAGTGTAACATGTTTAAAGGGAAAATAATACCAACAATCGGCTAGAAATGTGTGTCACGACAAACAATAAAAAGGAATCAAAAACTCCTAAATGTGAAAGTTTGAATACTGAAAGTGCGTATTTGACACCGCTATCTGATTGAACCTTTCTTTGACTATACTCACCAAAAATATTCTGTTCGTGTTAAGTATAAGTTGTAAATTTTAAAATTAATGTAGATTTGTCTAAGTTTAAATTTTTTGTTCAAAATTTTAATTTTACTTTATTTTAATTTTAATTTTACTTCATTTTTATTTTTAATTTTTAATTTTATTTAGGAAAAAGGTCAAAGTTACTGAGGATGCATTCTTAGTTGAATAAAATAAACACAGCGTGAAAATCTTGTGATTAGTGTAAATAATTTTGCATAGTTTGGTCCGTTACACGAAAAAGTTGGAAAAGTTGGAAAAGTTGAATTTAATTCAAAGATTTTCAAAATTTTCAAGTTAAATTCGAGTTTAAGCCAAAATCGAATGTATATTCGAATTTGGCAATGAATTCAAATTTGGCAGTAAAATCGAAGTTGGAAGCAAACTCGAAGGTGGTTGGTATAAATAGGTCAACAGTGAACATTCATTATTCACCTACATTCGAATTTAGTGCTTCGTGTTTATCAACAACGATTTCGACTTTATTGCTTCGACTTTGTCGTTTCGAGTCTTTCTTGTTAATCGACTTTTTGTCCATCTGTGTTCGAGAATACTACTAAATCTAGGTATAATCAACATCTTGTACAAGATTTAGGATGTTTTTAGACTCAATTTGTGCCAAAATCGACTGATTTTGAGGTTTTATTGGTGTCAACTTGGTAATTAAAAATTACAAAGATTGAACCGGTGAAACATCAAATAAGTGACAAATATCTTCGATTGGAACCTATTAGGACTAATGGATGTAATTTTCTAAGTCTAAAATGGTTTAAATCTTGGAGTTTTGTTTTTAACATACCGACATTTCGAGTTTGTTCATAGCTTCGAGTTTGTCACTAAACTCGAAGAAACCAATAAACTCGAATGAGGGTTGTTTCGAATATGTCATTCGAATTTACCATTAAAATCGAAATATTTGACTAAATTTTAAATCAAACTTGTAAAAATTCATATGTGTTGGATTTTGAACTTACATAAGTCGAAAATAAAACAAATTTGAATTTAAACAAGTTTATGTTTATTTTGATCATTCTGATATATTATATACTTTATTGTGCAGATATGGCTGATAGAGTGTTTGTCCAAAAGCATAATATGGTAATTTCTCCTGACCGTGAGCTGCCTGAAGCTCAAGCATTCCGCCAGATGGTGGATTTTTTGGCCGCTTCAAGGGTTTCATATGCCCTTTCGCGTAACGTTCAGATAGTACTACCATATGTTCGGGAATTTTGGGACCATCTGCAGGTCGATTGTACTGTTACTCCGACAGTATTAAGGACCAGGATCGCTGGACAACCTCTCGTGTTTTCAACAGATGTATTACGCCGGGTTTTGCAGCTGGGTTCTGCCGAGCAAGAAGCTGGGCCGATAGACTTTCCATTGGAAGTTAGGCAAGCTGCGTTCATAAGAATGGGGTATGGCCTTGATGTGACTAAGGCGTCATACATGAAAAGCGGTTTAATCGGGCAGTGGAGATATCTTGCACACGTCTTCATGGTGTGCTTCGCTCCGAAGAAAGCGGGTTTTGATTACATTGTCTCGAAGATTCAATCGACAATGATTGCGTTGGTCTACAATCAGAGGTTCAGTTATTCGGAAATGTTCTTTGCAGAGTTTGTTCACCAAATAACAGCTCCAGCAAGAGAAAGATTTTTGTTGTATCCGAGGTTCGTGATGATGTTGATCAGACATTTCTTGCCGAATCTGCCGCAATTACCCGAAATTCAAAGGGTTGCTCTAATCGACAAAAGGATTTTTGCTGATTGTCAAGCCCACAGGGGTGCATTGGCTAGACCGGTGGAGGCACCACTTTTTGGTGCTGTGGTGAATCTGGATTTTCAAGCCCCTGAAGGTGTCAACTGGGTCGGGGAAGTTCAAATTCAGCAACAGCCGCAACAGCAACAGCAGAGGCCTCAGCAATAACAAAGGAGGAGGCAGAGACCTTCAATTAGACTGACTCAGGCTACTAGGCCTTCAACGAGCAGAGTGCAAGAGCCATAAGAAGCTGGTCCTTCAAGTGTAGCCCCCGTAACTGATCCACGGGTGGAGACATTGGAAGAAATATGGGCACAAGGGCCACTTGCAAATGAGGAGATTACTTCTGAACTCGTTGGAATAATTTTGGAACCTCCAGCTGGGGAAGAAGATATTTTTCGACAAATAGAAGAATATGTGCCTGAGGAAGAAGGTCAAGCTGTGACCACTTCTGAATCTGAGTCAGAAGAAATTGAAGAGATCTAAGAAAGTGTCAGAAGATCCGCCTATCCGAATAGCCACATATGGATCCCGGATAGTAGTTATTGATGAAGAGGCTGCAAAGAGAGGACCATCGAGAAATTCCGATGACGATGACTCGGACTTTGAGGTTGAAGATATAGCTCCTTTGGTGCCTAGGCATAGGGCCAAAAGGCATCATTTTATGCAGGGAGATTCATCGGCCTCTGCTTCTGAGCCAGAAATTCCAACCGCTCAGCCATCAACTCAAACAGCCATTCCACCACCACCACTACCACCTGTTCAATATAGGGGTGTGCAATATTTGGTTTGAACTCGAAGAAACCGAAAACCAAACCGCATCGAATTCGAATAAAACCAAACCGAATTTTAAAAACGGTTTTCGGTTTGGTTTGGTTCCAAACCGAATTTCACAATATGGTTTTCGGTTTGATGATCGGTTTTTCTTTTTTCAGACCAAACCGAACCGAAAACCGAATTTTGTTTTTAATTTAAAAAAAATAATGATAATATGCATTATACAATTATAGCCAATGAATTACATCACATTTGGAAATTAAATTCAAAGAGACAAAAACCCACTCCACTGCCCAAGCCATCAGTCGACTTCCTCCTTCCTCTCAAAACCCTAACGTCGCCCCCTCGCCCCTCCGCTGCTCCTCCTTCGTCCTTCCGCTGCTCCTCCTTCGCCACTCCTTCGCCCCTCCGCTGCTCCTCCTTTGCCCCTCCGCTGCGCCACCCCGCCTCCCTCTCAAAACCCTAGCGATTTATCATCTCACCGACGCACTATATCATCTTCTTCTCCCGCTCTCGCCGTATCATCTCGTCGATCGCCTCCCTGCCTCGTCTTATCGACGACCGTATCACCTTCTTCTCCGAAGAGGAGAAATGTTTGCTTTTTTTTATTATAAGTTTTTGTTTCAGATTTGCTTGTCTCAGATATGTTAATGATTTTGAATTAAAGTAGAAATTCGGTTTTCTTGGTTTTCAAACCGAACCAAACCGATTTTAAATTCGGTTTTCGGTTTGGTTTTGTCCAATCTGAAATCGGTTTGGTTCGGTTTTCGGTTTGACCTTCAAAAATTTTCAAACCGAAGAAACCGAAACGAGGAAACCGAATAACCCATAAACCGAACCAATGAACACCCCTAGTTCAATAAGCAATTCCACCTCCGATCACTCCGTCACCTCTCACATCCATACCATCAACCTCATCCACCTTCATCGACAATCAACGGTTTTCTGAGCTCAGAAGCAAGGTTGATTTCCAACAAGTCCAAATATTCCAGCTTACGAAATCCGTCGGCGAACTTCAGGCACACAATGCAAATATTGATAAAGAAAATCTAGAGTTGAAGACTTTCGTCGCTGACCAAGCTGCCGAGATCCGCACTATGCGAACCCTGATTGAGCAATTAATGAAAAACCTAAAGGCTCAGGGGGAGAATAGTTGCAGGGATGCTGAGGTATTGAGGAGAGATGATGACGAAGGCAATGATCCCAATGCACCTAAAGAGAGTGAGCCAGTAGTTTTTTCTGCTGCTCACCATGTCGAACTTCATGGGGAGCCTAGCCAGTCTGAAGTTGAAGGAGGTGAAGCTAGTTCCTCTAAGATTGTAGAGAGCGAGATAATTGACGCTCTCATGGATATTGAAGAAGAAGAAGTTATTTTTGACTTTGAGGATGAGATGGAAGATCTGGAAGAAGGAGAATTTGTGCCAGGAGATACAATTGATTGGAAATCTGATGAGGAGGTTGTGGAAGATGAAGATGACAACGTAGATGAAGTAATCATTCATTCACAACCTATCACAGAACAATATGTGCATAACGATCAAAATGTAATCGATATAGATGAAATTAAATTGGCCTCTGTGAACGATTCAAAACTGGAGGAAGCTGAAAAAGAGCCAAGCAGAGCTGAACAGTTAAACCTTTGGTTCCGTAAGGAAGAAAAGAAAGCAGAGCCAAAGATGAAGAACAAGATGAGAATTCCAGGGGCAGAAAGTCTCTCAGGAGGAATTAGCAGCTGGTTCTTTGACAGAGAACTGCAGCTATTCATTCTAAAGAGGAGAGATGGACTCCAGTACCTGAGGCATACGCTTAAAGTGTTTAACACATTGCCGAATGTAGAAGTGAAGGAGTTAGCTTGGAAAGAGTTGATCAACATTGGAGATAACCCTTATGCTGAAGTGATCGCAAAGATAATCAGAAGAGAGGGTAGATCTGGAAAGTTTGAAAGACTCAAGCCGAGGTCAGGAAACGGAGTTGAGGATGAGTCGAGGATAGATCCTCATACTGGAAGGCCGTGGGCTAAAATGGTTTACAAACCTGTCAGATGCTTGATGAAGGTACCATTGGAATCGATGCCACAGAATGTTTTAAGCAACATGAAATGGTGGTATGTCGACAATGACGCAGCTGAAGCAATCATGGAAGATACAGAAGACAAAGTTATTTTGCGAGTGTATGATCCATTACATCTTATAAATCTATCTAAGGATGACCTACGAAAGCTACACGATCAACCTATCTTCTTTCATGAAGGTTGGAGATCCGAGGCTAGGAAATTTCAAAAGATAGTTAGAGTATGTATAGATGTAGGTCTATATGCAGGTAGTAGTCTGTATGAACCAAGTACTTAATCAAAATGTAAATAGTTAGAAGCTATCATCAAGGGGGAGTCTGTTGGTACACCCTGTGTGACGATAGCAGTCTAAGTATGGTTAGCATTTTGTATAAGTCAAGTTACGTAATATTCAATATTGACTAGTGTTTGATATATCTAATTATGTGTGTTTGATATTTATTGTTTGTATGTTTGAACTTAGTGTAACGTATTACAAGAAGTTCAAACATAAAGTTCAAAGATATTTTCAAACATAAGTTAAAACAGAAAATCTTACATAGGGTTGATAGTGAAATTCGAATTTGATCTAAATTCGAATTTGTGCTTAAGGTAAATTCGAAAGTGTCTTTGAGGACAAATTCGAATGGGCATTGGGCCTGATTCGAATTTGTCCTAAAACAAACTTGAATTGGTCAGTATAATTAAGGATTAACTCGAATAATTTTCAGACTTTTGCAGAATCTCAGAGAGTGATTAAGCAAAGGCGATCTCGAGTTTACTAGTACTCAGAGAGTTTGTTTCGGAGAGAATCATCATGTAGGTACGTTCGTAGTCGTTCGTATAACACCATGGTAGTCTCTGTGTTCCCGTGAGTGTGATCTTACCGTCAAGCCGCTAACGAGGATTCCGCACTCGTTGGACGATGTCGCATCGAGATAGATCCATAGAGTCAAGACCTTACATTATTACTGATAATGAGTCACGATTTTCATGGGTTTTATTTTTAGCTACGAAGGACGAGAAAGCTGCCAAGCTAATCGGGTTCTTAGACCAAGTGGAAAACTCTTACGGAACGCGTGTAAAACGTATCAGGAGCGATAATGGAACGGAATTTAAAAACACGGTCATTGGTGTATAATTCAATTCAAAGGGCATAGTGCATCAATTTAGTGCCCCATATGAGCCACAACAAAATGGGGTGGCTGAACGGAAACACTGGACTTTGATTGAGGCAGCAAGGACCATGCTCTCGGATTCAAAGCTTCCTTCCATGTTTTGGGGGGAGGCAGTGAATACCGCTTGTCATGTTTTAGATCGAGTCCTTACTGTCAAATCATTGAACAAAACAAGTTATGATGTTTTGAATAAAAGGCCACCAAATTTAACTGGCTTCGAACCGTTTGGGGTACCATGTACTTTAATGAAAACAAAACATCAACCTAAATTTGGTGAAAAGGCTGACGAAGGATATTTCCTAGGTTATGTGCCGAACTCACCAAATAAAAGGGTTTTTAACAAATCAAATGGTACAGTAGAGATCGTGTATAACATTGATGTAACAAGTTATACACATGAACCACAAACTGGTCCGGAATGGATTTTTGATTATGACAAACTCTATTAAGCGGAGGCTCCGTGCCTGATACATAGCTCCGTGACTACAGACTGAATCATGAGCTAGGAGGAGTACGAGTGATTAGCGGGAATGTTCGATTGCTCGTTCGCTAAAGTCCTGTCTGCCTACCTTGAATCATTTAACATTCCATTGGATGGAATGCAGGTACAATAGAACAGACTTGTCGTCATTAAATCTGAATGACGAGGGTCAAAGTTTTCCGAGGACGACCTTTCCATCAACATCTGAGCCTACAACAACAGAAGATAGATCTCCAGCAGAGAATGATTTTGAGATGCCTACAAAAGAAAATCAGACAACAAGTTCTAACTCTGAAGAAAGCGTTCATGAGGAAGAAAATGTAGAGTCTGAAGTTGTTCCCTCGTTAGGTGAGATACGATCAAATTTAGGAGATAATCTTAGAGTTGATGAGATAAAAACATCGAGGATTAATAAGGATTATCCAGTTGAGAGCATCTTAGGAAATCCATATGCTAGTGTGAGGACTAGGAGTAGTTTGAATAACAACACAGTGTTGTTGTCGATGATCAATGACTCTGAGGCCATTCACACTTGCCTCTATTCGTGTTTCATCTCGCAAGTAGAGCCGAAGAATGTGCAAATGACAATGAAAGATAATTCTTGGGTTGAAGCGATTCAGGATGAACTGTCACAATTCAGGAAACTTGAAGTGTGGGAGTTTGTTCCATTACCTCGAGGAGAAGTTGCAATAGGAACCAACTGGGTTTTTAAGTGCAAGAGTGTTGATCGGGGTATACTGACTCGCAACAAGGCAAGACTAGTGGTAAAGGGTTTCAACCAAGAGGAAGGAATCGATTACAATGAAGTATTTGCGCCAGTGGCAACACTTGAAGCAATCCGTTTGTTTCTGGCCTTTGCGTCCTAGGTTTTAAGGTTTATCAACTTGACGTAAAGAGTGCTTTTCTTTATGGGAAAGTCAAGGAACTGGTGTACGTTGAACAACCGCCCGGGTTTACAGATCCAAAGTATCCAGACAGAGTGTATCGCTTACATAAGGCTTTGTATGGACTACATCAAGCACCAAGGGCATGGTACGAGACGCTATCTACTCATCTTTTAGACAAAGGGTTTGAAAGAGGGAGGATTGATAGTACGCTGTTTGTGAAAAGGAAGGGTGAACATTTCATCTTGGTACAAGTGTACGTCGATGATATCATTTTCGGGTCATCAGACGAGCAGATGTGCAAAGACTTTGAGAAGGTGATGAAGTCTAAGTTTGAGATGAGTGCTATGGGTGAGTTAAACTTCTTTCTGGGTTTGCAAGTTGAACAGAGGAAGGAGGGTATGTTTATCCATCAGACGAAGTATGTCTACGACATTCTAGAGCACTTTGGGATGGAAGGGACCAAGTTGACAGCTCACTTTAGCACGCCGATTCAAGTGAATCATAATCTCGGACCGGGTACATAAAGTGATACCGATGTGGATCCGATGTTATATCGGGCCATGATTCGATCACTCATGTATTTAACTGCTTTTAGACATGACATAATGTTTGCTGTGTGTATTTGTGCTAGGTTTCAAGCTAATCCAAAAGAGATGCACATGAAAGCTGTGAAGCGGATTCTGAGATACCTCAAGTCGAAACCGAAGCTGGGACTTTGGTATCACGCGGATGGTGATCTGGAATTGGAAGCTTTCACGGATTCTGACTATGGAGGATGCAGCTTGAATCGCAAGTCAACAACTGGAGGTTGTCAGTTCCTTGGAGGGAGACTTGTTTCCTGGCAATGCAAGAAATAGACTTCGGTAGCCGTGTCAACGTGCGAGGCCGAATATGTAGCTGCTGGTAGTTGCTGTTCACAGGTTTTGTGGATACAACAACAATTGTGGGATTACGGTTTGACTTATACTCATACTCCTATTAGGATTGATAAGCAGTCAACTATTGCAATAACAAATAATCTAGTTAAACACAGTAAACAAAGCACATAGACACAAGACACCATTTTATACGTGATTGTGCTGAAAAGAACTTAATTAAGATGGTAAAAGTGGCAAAGGAAGATAATAATGCCGATTTATTTACCAAACCTTTTGATAAGTCACGTTTTGAGTTGTTAGTTCAACTAAATGGCATGCATAATCCAGAGTAGCTTGACCTTAGTAGAATTTATTTCGTGTTATAGCAGTAGATTTTCTTTCTTTTTATAGTTAGTTTAGTAGCTTAGTAGAATTTCTTTCCTTTTATAGTAAGTTGGTAGGTTAGTTTATTTTCTTATTCTTACTCATGAAAAACAAAAGAAAAAAGAGAGAAAACCAGGAAAACCTTAAAAAAAGAGAATATCAGAAAATGAGTTAAGTCTTAGATACATAGGTTCAAAGTGACGAAAATTAGCACAGTCAATACAATCTCTAAGTGTTAAGGTTTCACACATAATGCACCTAAAACTCTAAGTGATACACTTTTTCTAGTTTGATGTCTTGGTAGGCATAATACACAAAGGGAACCTCAAGGCTAATAAAATATTCAAGAAAAAGTTAGACGTGTCACTAACTTAGATGTATGACCAAATGGTCTTAATTTTTATGTTAGAGACATACAGACATTGATTCTAAATGAGGTATGCAAATTTTCTGGGGGATGTATAGCACCATCAAATACATCTTAATTGAATACAAAAGAATAGAAAAATCTTGATAGTAATTTGAGAGTCAAAACAAGTAACTCTATTGTACGTGAGTACAGACCTGTTGCCTCTGGTTTGACTCCAGTAAGCTAGATAAGTCGCTTTGTTGTACGTCGGTACAGACCTGTCACCGCTATCTTGATAGCTTTAAAATAAACTTTAAGACAAACTAAAACACTCGGTTCTATGTAAATAAAGAACTGTGTCCGATGTTTGCCTTTTAAAGAAAATTTGCAATACCGAAAAGTTATAATCATTGTGTGTATGCCTTGATCATAAAAGTATGTCTAAGTATGAGACACGTAAGGTAATTTCTTGATAAATAAAAAGGCCAAGGGATATTCCAAAGTGTAACATGTTTAAAAGGGAAAATAATACCAACAATCGCCTAGAAATGTGTGGCACGACAAACAATCAAGGAATCAAACATTCTTAAGTGTGAATGTGTAATACTAAAAGTGCGTATCTGGAACCGCTATCTGATTGAACCTTTCTCTGACTTTCTCGCCAAAAATATTTTGTTAGTTTTAGTATAGCTTGAAACTTTTAAAAGTACTTTTGAGTAGTTTAAGTTTAAATAGTATTCAATATTTTACTTTATTTTATTTTACTTTATTTTAACTTATCTTATTTAGGAAAAAGGTCAAAGTTAGTAACGATGCATTTTTAGTTGAGTAAACAAACATTGCATGAAAATCTATTACCTAGTGTAAATAAATTTTGGCATAGTTTGTTCCGTTACACTAAAAAGTTGAAAAAGTTGGAAAAGTTGAATAAGTTGAATTTTATTCGAAAATTTTCAAAATTTTCAATCTTGTTCGAATTTAAGTCAAACTCGAATAAATTTTGATTATGTCAGTAAATTCGAATTTAATACAAGTTTGAAGGTAGTTAGTATATAAAGGTCAACAGTGACTCATTAATGTCACCTACTTTCGATTTTGTTCATTCGAACTTGCACACCTGCGATTTCGAACTTGTTCTCGACTTTGTCGTCTTCGAAGATTCCACTATTTCTCGAAGTTTTGCTATTGTCTGTTCGACTTTACTAGCAAATCTAGGTATAATCATAAGTATTATACAAGATTTAGGTAGCCTAGGACTCCTTTATAGCAAAAATCAACCAAATTTTGAAGTTTTTGGGTTTTAGACTTTGTGATTCAAAATCACAAGTTTTAACCGGCGAAACTTTAAATAAAGGACATATATCTTCGATTAGGACCTAATAGGACTAGATAATACCAATTTCTAAGTCAAGTGGGGTTTAAATCATGGATTTGTGTTCGAAAGTGACCGACTTCAAACATGTTCATCATGTTCAAACTTGTCAGAAAATTCGAATTTGTCAACAAACTCGAATTCAAGTCAAACTCGAATATGTCCTTCGAATTTATTATTAAAGTCGAAATATTTGCATAATTTTCAATTCAAACTTGTAGAAATTCAAATGTGTTTGATTTTGAACTTACGTAAGTTCAAAATAAAACAAATTTGAAATTAAACAAGTTTCATTTTTATTTTCACTTCTAATATATGTTATTGTTTTAATCTATAGATATGGGTGAAAGAGCTTTTTTTCCAGAAGCATAATATGGTTATCTCGCCAGATAGGGAGCTTCCTGAAGCTCAGGCATTTAGACCAATGGTGGAGTTTTTGGCACACTCTAGAGTTTCATATGCACTATCGCACAATGTGAAAATCATCCTGCCATATGTTAGACAATTGTGGGATCATTTGCAAGTGGATTGTACAGTGACGCCAACAGTGTTAAGGACAAGAGTTGCTGGGCAGCCTATTGTGTTTTCTGCTGATATGCTACATAGAGTTTTGCAGCTCGGGACAGTAGAGCAAGAGGCAGGGTCGATCGATTTCAGATTGAACATAAGGCAAGTGGCCTTTTTACGAATGGGTTATGGATTAAATATAGATAAAGCTTCCTATATGAAGAGCGGGTTGATATGCCAATGGAGGTACGTAGCGCACATGATTAAGGTGTGCTTTGCACCTAAAAAGGCGGGTTTTGATTATATAGTATCCAAGATGCAGTCGTCGATGATAGCCTTGGTATATAATAAAAGTTTCAGCTACTCGGAGATGTTCTTTGCGGAGTTCGTGCACCAGATAACGGCTCCAGCGCGGGAGAGATTTCAGATGTATCCGCGTTTTGTAATGATGTGGATTCGTCACTTTTTGCCAAACCTGCCACAACTTCCGGATATTCATATTGTGGCGGTGATAGATAAGCGCATTTTTGCTGATTGCCAATCACATAACGCTCGTAGGGCAGAGCAGATTAGACCACTAAATGCACCTCTCTTTGGTGCAGTGGTAGATCCAGAGTTTGTAGCCCCAGAGGGGGAGAACTGGGCTGGAGAAGGGCCTCAGCCTCAGCCATAGCAAGTACAGCAACAGCAGCAGCAGCCACAACAACAACAATGTCCTCCACTGCAACAGCGAAGGAGGCACAGAGCTCAGGAAAATCAGATTCAGGCATCCAGGCCTTCAACAAGCAGGGTACAAGAGCCATCGGCAGCAGGTCCATCGTTGGACGCTGCGGGCCCCTCAGGCGTGGCCCCAGAAATAGATCCTCGAGTAGAGACTCTAGAGGAAATTTGGGCACAAGGCTCTCAGGCACAAGAAGATATTACTGCTGAGCTTATTGATACTATCTTGGAGCCTCCAGCTGATTATGATGATCTTATGAGAGATATAGATGAATATCAGCCTGAGGATGAAGGTCAAGCAGTGACCACCTCAGAATCTGAGTCTGAGGAAGTTGAAGAGATAAAAGTTGGAGAAGTGGCAGGAGAATCAGTTGGTCCATCTATACGTATTGGGCAATATGGTACAAGAATAGTAGTCAGCCTGAGAGAAGAGGAAGGAAAAAGAGTGTCTAGAGATTCAGATGACTATGATTCTGATTTTGAGGCAGAAGATCCAGTTCCTCTCGTGCCAAGGCAAAGGTCAAAAAGGCACAGATTCATGCAGGGAGCTTCATATGCTTCTGCTCCAGAACCTGAGATTCCTGCTGTTCAGCCATCTGTTCAACCATAAATCACACCATCTCCAATTATATCAATTCCATCCACTTCAACCACATTCACTGAAAACCAGCGATACTCAGAGCTAAGGAGCAAAGTAGACTTCCAGACAGTCCAAATCTTCCAACTTTCAAAAGCAGTCAAAGAGCTTCAAGCGCATAATGCAAGAATTGATCAGGAAAATATTGAGCTGGTAACATTTGTTGCAGATCAAGCTGCTGAGATCAAGCAGCTAATGAAAAACCTTCAGGCTCAGGGGGAGACAAGCTGCAGAGAAAGTGAAGAGATAAGGAGAGAAGATGACGATGACAATGACCCCGAAGCCAGAAAAGAAAGTGAGCCAGAAGATTTTCCATCTGCTCAGCATGCGACAGTTCAGGGGGAGCCAAGTCAGTCTGGAGTTGAAGGAGGTGAAGCTAGTTATTCTAAGACTGTAGAGAGTGAGATGATAGATGCACTCATGGATATAGAAGATGAAGAAACACTTTTTGATTTTTATTTTGAAGATGATGTAGAAGAATTGGAAGAAGGGGAGTTTGTGCTTGAGGCAATAGCTGATTGGAAATCAGATGATGAGATCATGGAAGATGAAGATGATAATGTTGATGAAGTGATCATTCACTCACAACCAATCACAGAGCTATACGTGCAGAATGAGCAAAATCTGATTGATATTGATGAGATTAAGCTGGCATCTGTAGAAGACTCAGAGCTAGAGGAAGCTGAGAAAGAACCAACAAGAGCTGAATTGCTAAATCTATGGTTCAGAAAGGAATGAAGGAGAGCCGAAAAGGAAAAAGAAGATGAAAGTGCCAGGATCTGAAAATCTCTCTAGTGGAATTCTAAGCTGGTTCTTCGACAGAGAACTGCAGCTATTTATACTAAAGAGAAGAGATGGACTTCAATACCTTTGGCGAACGCTCAAAGTGTTTAGCACATTGCCGAAGGTAGAAGTAAAGGAATTAGCCTGGAAAGAATTGATCAATATTGGTGATGACCCTTATGCTGAAGTGATCGCGAAGATAATCAGAAACGAGGGTCGGTCCGAAAAGTTCGAAAGGCTATAGCCAAGATCAGGCAAGAGAGTAGAAGATGAGACAAGAATAGATCCCCATACGGGAAGGTCATGGGCTAGAATGGTGTATAAGCCCGTCAAGTGTTTGAAGAAAGTGCCTATGAAGTCTATGCCACAAGATGTTCTCATTAACATGAAGTGGTGGTACATAGATAACGATACTGCTAAAGCAATAATGGAAGATACAGAAGACAAAGTAATTTTGCGAGTGTATGATCTGTTGCATCTAATCAACCTATCTAAGAATGACCTAAAGAAGCTACACGATCAGCCTATCTTCTTTCACGAAGGATGGAGATCTGAATCTAGGAAGTTCCAAAAGATAGTTAGAGTTTGTATCGACATAGGCTTATATGCAGGTAGTAGTTTATATAGTTCAAGTAGTTAGACAAAATGTAAATAGTTAGAAGCTATCGTCAAGGGGGAGTCTGTTAGTACATCCTGTGTGACGTTAACAGTCTAACTATAGATAGCATTTTGTGTAAGTCAATTTAGTTGATATTGAATTTTAACAAGTGTTTGATATATGTTTGATTATGTGTGTTTGATATTGATTGTAATGTATGTTTGAAAGATAAGGTTCGAGTTTAGTTAAAGGTCAAGATTCGAATTTGTCTAGGAGGACAAGTTCGAATAGGCTTTGGGCCAAGTTCGAATTTGTCCTAGACAAAGTCGAACCTTTTTGTATAATTAAGGGTTAATTCGATTGATTATTAAGACTTTTAGCAGAGACTTTCGAAGATATCAGAGAGTATAAGCAAAAGGCAATCTCGAACTTGCTAGCAGTTTGGAAAGTTTCGTGTGGAGAGAATCACAGTGTTGAGACGATCCGTTGTTCGTCTATCACCGTGCTAGTCTCCGTGTTTCGGTGTGCGTGGTCTTACCGTCAAGCCACTAACGAGGATTCCGCACTCGTTGGAAGGTGTCACGTCAAGATAAGATCCGTAGAGAGCAGAGCTTACACTGAAAATGTAATTTCCTTAAACTTCTTATTTGGAGTATATATACAATTTCCCATGTAGTTGTTCATTCAGTTGAAAAGGTTTGTAATGTGAGAAATATACTTTGACATACGATTCTTTCATTTTCTCTATGATTAATCTGAATCTTTATTGTTTTGATAGATTGTTGTTTGTTTGTATCAATTCTATGATTAACAAAAACTGATACTCTGATACCAATTTCATATATCTCATTTCAATATTTGTTATTTTACTTTAAGACAACCTGAATAAAATGCAATATTCTACATGTTCTATATTAATACATGTTTTCACTGCAAAATAATATAAATGAGGTTTAGGATCCAATAATATTAGTTAACAATATATGATCATTTTGTATGACTAGAGTAACATATGAAGTTCTTTTTTTTTTATTAATTGTGTCCAACTATGATCAATTTCACATTTTCGTATGATTTTGATTGTTTTAAAAGACAACAATATTCAAAGACATAATTGTTTTCTTAAATACTACTAAACTTATATGATGCTTTTTGTTAACTATATCCGATATATTTGGATAGAAAGAATACCGATCAATTCATTTTCTCGTATTACATGATTTTGATTGTTTTGAAAGATAAATTCATTCTCGTTCAGACAGACATAATTGTTTTATAAAATATGCGACACATATTAATGAATACCATTTCATTGAAGTATAAATGTTACTTTATGGTGTGTCAAGATGATATCACGGCTGCAATATGACGGATTACATAAAATACTTGAAAGTCACACAAATGAGCGCAACTTAGCATACGCAATCGAACTAATAAATAAATGATATTATAAAAAAATTTAGGGTTAAGTGTCATTTTGACCATCCAACTTTTAAAATTTTTTCGATTTAGCCATTAAACTATTTTTTGTCCCGATTTAGCCACTGAACTATTTTTTGTATATCTATTTAGCCACTAAACTTTCTTTTTACCGATTTAACCACTGAAAATTGTTTCGATTTAGCCACTAAACTATCATATTTTGTACCGATTTAGCCATTAGTTTTATTCATTTTCCCCAACATAGAACACTTAACTAAAGTTTAGTGACCAAATCAGGACAAAAAATAGTTTAATGGCTAAATGGGACAAATTTAAAAGTTAAATGGTCAAAATGATTATTTAATCTTTGAAAAATGATTCACTTAAGTAATAGTTGGTTGATAACCGTATAAAAGACGTTTAATCAATTATCAATATTTATTTGGAATTAATAACCTTGTTGATTAAAAGTGATTTAATAAAAAGTTTTCTTAAAATAGGAAACAATAGCTTTCAAAAGTGCTTGAATTGTTAATTGAATATTTTAAGAAAATAATAGTCATGAATCCAAAGATAATGTAAAGATGAAATTAAATTTGAAATTTTCGGTAAAATGTCTCTAATTTTGGAAAGTGTTAGTAAATTTTGAGTTTAGGAGGCTTATTTAATTTCAAAATGATATTGAAAAAGTATAGTTCGGGTAATCAAGCGAACATCGCTGGTCTGTTAACAAACGTATCATATGACAGACAGCTTGATGAGACTTATGATTGGAGTTCACATCCTCAGTCGAACGATAGAGCCTTCATGGCTGAATTGACAGAGACTGGGGATGACGGAGTAGAGGAAGTAACAGAGGACAATGAACAGAATGATACAAGTCCTGTGTTGGTGGAGAAGTCAGACAATCAGACGATTCTGGAGTTTGCCACACAGATGGCTACGCGGAATCGGATCATAAAAAGGTAATTCTGAACTTTTCTACATTCCGTAATTTATGTGTTTTATGTACTACATCCAATGATAGATTGAACTTATATCTAGACACACATAACAATCTAACTGCTCAAATAGAATCCTTAAAATCAGATAATTCTAGTCTCCTAGATATTAAAGAAGATCTTAGGAATAAGCTGAAAACAGATGCTCAAGATGTTATAGTTCTAAAAGACAAACTAAGTGAACAATGTGTCAGGATGCAACTTATGTATGATCATGTTGAGGCTTTAACCAAAGAACTTACGATTAAGGAGGTAGAGCTAGCTGAATCAATAGTTAACGTTGCAGAGGTAAATAGTAAGTTAGAAAAGTTTAGGAACTCTTCAGTAAATCTAGGGAAAATCTTAGATGCTCAGCGACAATTTAAGAAACCAGTAGGTTTAGGTTATAGAGAGAGTCCTCCACCTTTCAACAACAATTATGTGCCTCAGCCTCAGGATAAAACTGATAAACCAGTCGATTCAGAGGTAACAACTGACACAGTATCTGAATCTGATAAGGATAAGTCAACTAAGGTGACTAATAATAACGCTACGATTAAGAAAGTCAAGTTTGTGCAGTCTTCTAGTGACAGAATTCTAGGAGAAGCTAAACCTGAAGTTAATAATCAGAAGGAGGAAATAGTCACGGCAGTTGAAAAGAAAGAAACTGACAATAGTGAGACACCAAAGTCAAAGGGCA
The DNA here is from genome assembly GCA_020465985.1 of Centrapalus pauciflorus. Classification (NCBI taxonomy): domain Eukaryota; kingdom Viridiplantae; phylum Streptophyta; class Magnoliopsida; order Asterales; family Asteraceae; genus Centrapalus; species Centrapalus pauciflorus. The sequence continues at coordinate 92,066 of JAANYP010003609.1, read as the reverse complement.
CTCATAAGAAGTCGATTGAAAAGATGTCTTGCTTTAGATGTCATGAGAAGGGACATGTTGCGTCTAGCTGTTCATATAAGAAGGTAGAGTCTACACCCTCTAAACCAGAGTTTAGACCTATTTTTGGGAAGCTTGAACAACATAAACCATCAGCTACTGTAGTATCACAAGTGGTTCTCAAAACACTGAGAAAACAGTGAATGCAACACCAAAGACTGATGTTAGACAAAAAACCGTGTCGGTTAGACCAAATGAAGTGGTTAGGACTAATTCACCGAATAGAGTCCCTAATCAGTCTAGGTCAGGACCTCAACAAGCTTATAGGAGTACAACACCTAGAAGAGCTTACACTCCAGCTAGGTCTCACACTCCTCAAAGACATCAGATACCAGGTAGAGCCCAGGGATATCAATCTGAAATGCCTTATAATAGAAATTATTCAAGAGATCAACTAGAAATGCCTACCCAAAGGCCAAGAGTGAACTTAAATCACTCTACACCACAACAGGTTCTCAATCAAACACCCAACTCACCTGAAAAGAGAGATGGGTATTTGAAGGAGTTCAAGTTTGTGGATGAGGACAGTGTTACCAAGTCAGTCATGGCTTGGGTTCCCCGTGACTTGGGAATGGAGTCTGCTCACAGACTTCATGGGAGGTAACATGGGATTTGTATCATTCGCTGGAAACAAAGGAGGAAATATCACCGGTACTGGAGTGGTCACTAATGGGACTATCAAACTTGATCACGTTTATCATGTTGATAAGCTTGATCACAATCTCATTAGTGTATCTCAAATCTGTGATAAGAAGAACTCATTAATTTTCACTAATACCGAGGCGTTAGTGATAAAACCGGGATTTAAAGTACCTGAAGAGTGGATACTGATGAGAGCCCCAAGGAAGAATGATTTATACATGATGGACATGAATAAATCGGATTCATCGATGGGACCAATATGTCTTCTATCGAAAGCATCAGAAACAGAATCCATTTATGGCACAGACGCATGGCACACTTGCACCTACGGAAAATGAACAACATCACTAAACATATTCTGGTGCAAGGTTTCCCACTGAAGAGTTTTTAGTTCGATGACAAGTGTGTACCGTGAAAGAAAGGCAAAAAACACAAGAAGTCACACAAGTCAAAGACTCAAAACTCAATAGCTTCCAATTTCGATTTATTGCATATGGATCTATTCAGACCAATCAACAAAAGGAGTATAGGTGGTAGTTATCATGGATGATTACTCACGTTTTTCATGGGTTTTCCTTTTTGGTACGAAGGACGAAACAGCTGGAAAGTTGATTGGTTTCTTAGACCAAGTCGAAAACTCCTACAGGACGAGGGTAAAACGTATCAGAAGTGATAAAGGAACAGAATTTAAAAGCATAGTAATTGATGTATATTTCCTATCCAAAGGCATAGTGCATCAATTTAGTGCTCCATATGAGCCACAACAAAATGGGGTGGCAGAACGGAAAAACAGGACTTGGATTGAGGCAGCAAGAACCATGCTCTCGGATTCAAAGCTTCCTACCATGTTTTGGGGGGAGGCCGTGAATACCGCATGTCATGTTTTAAATCGGGTTCTTACTATCAAATCACTGAACAAATCCTGTTATGAAGTTTTGAATAAAAGACCACCCAATTTAACTGGCTTCGAACTGTTTGGGGTACCGTGTACTTTATTGAAAACAAAACATCAAACTAAGTTTGGTGAAAAGGCTGACGATGGATATTTCCAAGGTTATGTGCCTAACTCACCAAACAGAATGGTTTTTAACAAAACAAATGGTATGGTAGAAATTGTGTTTAACATTGATGATTCTGAAATACCTACAAACGAGAATCAGACAAGTATTTCTAATTCCGAAGACAGTGATCATGAGGAAGAAAATATACTGTCTGAGGTCATTCCCCCGATAGGTGAAATAGGATCAAACATAGGGGATAATCTTAGGGTCGATGAGATTGAAACATCGAGGATAAACATGGATCATCCGGTTGAGAGCATCATAGGAAATCCGCATACTGGTGTGACAACTAGGAGTAGTTTGAATAACAACACAGTGTTGTTGTCGATGATTAATGACTCCGAGGTGTATCACACATGTTTATATTCATGTTTCATCTCCCAAGTAGAGCCGAAGAATGTGCAAGTGGCACTAAAATACAATTCTTGGGTTGAAGCGATGCAAGAAGAACTGTCACAATTCAGAAAGCTTGAAGATTGGGAGTAAGTGCCGCTACCTCCAGGAGAAGTTGCAATAGGAAACAAATGGGTTTTTAAGTGCAAGAGAGATGATCGGGGTATTGTTACTCGCAACAAGGCAAGACTTGTAGTAAATGGATTCAACCAAGAAGAGGGAATCGATTACAACGAGGTGTTTGCACCAGTGGCAAGGCTCGAGGCAATTCGTTTGTTTCTGGCCTTCGCGTCATTCAAAGGATTTAAAGTCTATCAGTTAGATGTAAAGAGTGCATTTCTGTACGGCAAGGTGAAGGAACTAGTGTACGTCGAACAACCACCCGGATTTTCTGATCTAAAGGATCCCGACAGAGTGTATCGTTTCGATAAAGCTCTGTATGGATACATCAGGCACTAAGGGCATGGTATGAGACGCTGTCAACTCATCTATTAGACAACGGGTTTGAAAGAGGGAGAAATGATAGTACATTGTTCGTAAAGAGAAAGGGAGAAGATTTTATCTTGGTACAAGTGTACGTTGATGACATCATTTTTGGGTCATCAAACGAACAGAATTGCAAAGATTTTGAGAAGGTTATGAAGTCAAAGTTTGAGATGAGTGCTATGGGAGAGCTGAACTTCTTTCTGGGTTTGCAAGTTGAATAGAGGAAGGAGGGCATGTTTATCCATCAGACTAAGTATGTCTACGATGTTCTGGAGTGCTTCGGGATGGATGGAACAAAGCTGAATGCGCATTTTAGTACTCCGATTTAAGTGAATCACAATCTCGGACCGGGTACAGAAAGTGATACTGATGTGTATCCGACTCTATATCCGGCCATGATCGAGTCACTTATGTATTTAATTGCTTCTAGACCTGACATAATGTTTGCTGTGTGTATTTGTGCTATGTTACAAGCTAATCCAAAAGAAATGCATATAAAAGCTGTGAAGCGGATTCCGAGAAACCTCAAGTTGAAACCGAAGCTGAGACTTTGGTATCATGCTGATGGTGATCTAGAATGAGAAGCATACACTGATTCAAATTATGGAGGTCGCAGCTTGAACCGGAAGTCAACAACTGGAGGTTGTCAGTTCCTTGGAGGGAGGGTAGTATCCTGGAAATGCAAGAAACAGACTTCGCTAGCTGTGTCAACGTGCGAGGCGGAATATGTAGCTGCTGGTAGTTGCTGTTCACAGGTTTTGTGGATACAACAACAATTGCGGGATAATAATAATGCAGATTAAACTGGTAAAAGTGGCAACAGAAGATAATAATGCAGATTTATTCACTAAAGCTTTTGATAAGTCACGCTTTGAGTTGTTAGTTCAATTAAATGGTATGCGTAATCCAGAGTAACTTGACCTTAGTATATTCTCTTTCTTTTTATAGTAAGTTAGTAGTTTAGTAGATTATATTTCCTTTTATGGTAAGTTAGTAAGTTAGTTTATTAGCTTATCCTAAAAAATGAAAAAAAAAAAGAGAAAACCATAAAAAAAATTTCAAAAAAACGGAATATTAGAAAATTGAGTTAAGTCTTAAGCTTTCACACATAATGCACCTCAAATTCTAAGCGATATACACTTTCCTGTTTGATGTGTTGGTAGGCATAATACACAAAGGAAATCTTAAAAGCTAATAAAATATTCATGAAAAAGGCATATGTGTAACTAACTTAGATGTATGACCAAATGGTCTTAATTCTATGTTAGAGACATACAAACAATGATTCTAAATGAGGTATTCAAATTTTCTGGGGGATGTATAGCACCATCAAAAAACAACTTAAAAGAAAAGAAAACTTTTTGTTTAAAAAAAGGAGGGAGTCAAAACAAGTCGCTTTGTTGTACGTAAGTACAGACCTGTCACCTCTATTTTGACTCAAGTTAGCAAAATAAGTCGCTTTGTTGTACGTAAGTACAGACCTGTCACCGCTGTCATGCTAATTTTAAATAAACTCTAAGACAAACCAAGACACTCTGTGTCTGAGATTTCCCTTTTAATGAAATTTTGCAATACCGAAAAGTTATAATCATTGTGTGTCTACCTTGATCACAGAAGTATGTCTAAGTATGGGACACGTAAGATTGTTTCTTGATAAATAAAAAGGCCAAGGGATATTCCTAAGTGTTAAATGTTTAAAGGGAAATTCATACCGACAATCGACTTGGAATTTATATCACGACAAAAAATCAAAGGAATAAAAAATTTTTTAAGTGTGATAGTGTAATACTGAAAGTGCGTTTGACATCTCTATCTTATTGAACCTTCTTTGACTTTCTCGCAAAAATATTTTGTTAGTACAGTTCATAATTTTTTTAAAGTACTTTTGAGCAATTTAAGTTTTATTCTTATTTTATTTTAGTTCATTTTATATTATATTATTTTATTTTACTTTATTTTATTTATTAGGAAAAAGGTCAAAGTTACTCGGTTGCATTTTGGTTGAATAAACAAATATTGCGTGAAAAACTGTTGCTTAATGTGAATTCTTTTGCAAGATTTGTAAACTTCCGTTACACGAAAATGTTGAAAAAGTTGAATTATATTCAAGTATTTTCAAAGTTTTCTCTTAAGTTCGAAATTCAGACAAATTCGAACTTAACTTCGAATTTGTCAGGAACTTCGAACTTATGCTAAGTTCGAAGGTTGTAGGTATAAATAGGTCAACAATACTTTATTTAAGACACCTACCCTCGAATTTCTCTTCTCGAACTTGTCACTCCGACGATCTCGAATTTGTCTTCAAATTTACCGAATCTCGAATTTCCCCTATTCCTCGAAGTTTTGCTTTCATTTCTCGAACATACACGTATACTTAGGTATAGTAACCATCATTATACAATGTATGTGTAGTTTAGGACTTTATTGAGGCAAAAATCGACATTATTTGATGTTTTTGAATGTTGAAACTAGATGGTTTGAACACTCGAGTTTTGACGGATAAATGTTCAAATAAATCATAAATAACTTCGATTAGGACCCAATAGGACTAGATTATACTATTGATTAAGTCAAATGGGGTTGAAATCTTGGATTTTCATTTGAAAGTGACCGACTTCGAACTTGTTCTTCAGGTTCGAACTTGTCAGAAAGTTCGAAGTTGTTGAAAATATCTACAAGTTCGAAGTCAGTCAAGTTCGAATATATATTTTGAATTTATTTAAAATCAAATGATTTTTTAATGATTTCGAACCTGTCTAAGTTCGAATGTGCTGAACTTCGAACTTATGCAACTTCGAAGTTATGCAAATTCGAAATAAACACGTTTTATTTCATTTTTAAGTTTTTAATTACTAATTTGTTTTGTTGATTTTGTGTGCAGATATGGGTGAGCGTGCTTTTTATAATAAGCACAATATGGTTATGGTAGTGGATCTCCAACTGCCAGAAGCACAACCTTACCGTCAGATGATACAATTTCTAACCCAATCTCGCGTGTCGTATGCACTGACAAACAATCTTCAAATTACATTGGCGTATGTAAGACAGTTCTGGGAGCATCAACAAGTTGATTCTTCGGTTACACCTACTGTAATAAGAACAAGAATAGGTGGACAACCAATAGCATTTTCGGCAAACATGTTAATGCAGATCCTTCAGCTTGGATCTGAAGACCAACAAGCAGGGCCGAAGATTTTCCACTACCTATCAGGCAAGCTGCATTTTTGTGAATGGGGCATGCCTAAGACATCACGAAGGCGTCGTATGTGAAGAGTGGATTGATTGGCCAATGGCGTTTTCTTGTACATGTAATAATGGTGTGTTTTGCGCCAAAGAAGGTGAGATTTTACACGATAGTGTGTAAACTGCAATAGGCGTTAATTGCCTTAGTGTACAACAAGCGATTCAGTTTCTCTGAGATGTTTTTTGGAGAGTTTGTGCACCAGATCATAGCTCCAGTCAGGGAAAGATTTCTGATGTACCCTCGTTTTGCTATGATGATAGTACGTCACTTTTTACCGAATTTTCCACCACTTCCAGATCAAGGTGGCGTGGCATTGATCGATAAAAGAGTTTTTGCTGACTGGCAGACCCACAATGCGAGAAGGGCTGAGCAGGTCAGGCCCCAAGTATCACCATTCTTTGGGGCAGGTATTGATCCTAATTTTATAGCCCAGTGGGTGACAATTGGATAGATGAAGTCCCGCAGTAGCAACAACATCAACAACCGCAACAGCAATAGCAACAACCACTGCAACAGCAGCAGCAACGTTGTAGAGCACCGGCAAGTAGAACACCGGTTGCTAGGCCCTCCTCTCGGCAACAACTAGCCACTACAGCTGATTTCCAAGATATTTTTAGAAAGAAGTTGCCGGCCCATCAAGTTTGGCCCCCCAATATGATCAGAGGGCACAACCTCTGGAAGAAATATGGGCGTAGGGGACAACCACAGAGCAAAATATCACTGAACAACTGCTTCATGATGTTTTTGAGCCTCCAGCTGATTTCCAAGATATTTTTAGACAAATTGATGAATACCAGTCGTTTGATGCTGAGTTTATGGACACTGAGGTCCAGGAAGAAGAAGAAGGTGCAGGTGCAAGGGAACAGACTCCAGCTGAAGGTCATGTTGAAAGCCCCTCCGAGTCTAGTTCTGAAGCCGAGGATCCAGATATCTCAATTGGTTGATATGGATCGAGGTTAGTTGTAAACAGAAGGAGATCAACAAGACCGGCTCAAACTGATGAAGAGACCGAAGAATCCGAATATGAAGAAGAAGAAGAAGTTCCACTCGTTCCTAGGCATAGGGCGAGGCGACATAGATTTATGCAGGGAGCTCCATCCGCTTCTCCATCAACATACGCCTCCATTCCATGAACTTCGACTTCGTTCACAGACAATCAATGGTTCACTGAGTTAAAAGGAAAAGTGAACTTCCAAACAGTCCAGATTTACCAACTTTCAACAGCTGTGAAAGAGCTGCAGCAGCATAATGCTCGACTTGATCAAGAAAATGCCGAGTTACGGACAACTGTGGCTGATCAACAGTCTGAGCTGAGGACAATGAAGACTCTCCTTGAGAAATTATTGAAAGATCTGCGAGCTTACGGGGAGAGTAGCTGCAAGGAAGATGAGTTCAGAGTAAGGAGAGACGATGACGAAGACAATGATCTAGATGCCCAAAGAGAAGGTGAGCTAGCAGATCTTTCCCAAAAGACTGCTCAGCAAGCACTCATTCAGGGGGAGCGTAGTCAGTCAATTATGGGAGAAGGATGTGAAGGTGAAACTTCAAAGATTGTTGAACATGAAATGAATGAAGCATTAATGGATCTTGATGATGAAGACGAATTTGGCTTTGATCAGGAAGATTTGGAAGAAGGGGAATTTATTCCAGAAGATGTTGTGGATTGGAAGTCAGATGATGAGGTTGCTGAAGATGAGGATGACAATGTAGATGAAGTTGTTATCCCGAATCAGCCTATCACCGAACAATATGTAATTAGTGATAAGAATGTGATAGATCTGGATGAGCTTAACTTAGCATATATGGATGAATCAGACTCTGACATAGCTGAAAAGGAACAAACAAGAGAAGAAATGATAAAGCTATGGTTCAGGAAGGAGGAGAATAAAACTGACCTGGCAGTAAAGAAGAGGATGAGGCTGTCAAGTCCAGGAAAGCTCTCCGGAGGGATTCTAAGCTGGTTCTTTGATATGGAATTGCAGTTATTCGTGATTAAAAGAAGAGACGGGCTTTAGTATTTGAGGAGACCCTTAAAGGTTTTTAATACATTGCCCAAATGCGAATGGAAGGAACTGGCCTGGAAAGAGCTTATCAACTTGGGAGACGACCCCTACGCTAAAGTTATATCGAAAATCATTAAAAAGGAGGGGACGTCTAGAAAGTTTGAAAGGATAAAGCTGAGGTCAGGCAAAAGAATTGAAGATGAGTCGAGAATAGATCCCCACACTGGCAAGCCTTGGGCTAGAATGGTCTACAAGCTAGTCCGATGTCTGAAGAAAGTGCTGATGAACTGAATGCCACAGGATGTACTCAGCAAAATGAAGTGGTGGTACGTAGACAATGAGACAGCTGAAGTAGTGATGGATGATCTAGATGAAAAGACTATTTTGAAAGTATACGATCCACTGCATCTGATCAACTTATCCAAGGACGACCTGAGAAAGCTTCATGATCAGCCGATTTTCTTTCACGAAGGCTGGAGATCAGAAGGCAAGAAGTTCCAGAAGGTGGTAAGGGTTTGCATAAAGCAGGGATTATATGCTTGTAGTAGTTTGTAAATACATAGTACGTAGACAAAATATATATAGTTAGAAGCTATCGTCAATGGGGAGTCTGTTAGTGCATCCTGTGTGACGATAGCAGTCTAAGTATAGACGATATTTTGTATTAGTCCAAATGTTCGTAATTGAATATTATTACATGTTTGTTATATGTTTGATATTGATTGTATATATTTTTGAACTTGGTTGTAATTGATGTTTTACAAAGGTAAGTTCAAACATATGTTCTAGAACAAGTTCAAAGACAAGTTCTAGAATAAGTTCAAAGGCCTGATTCGAACTTATGGTGGACAAGTTCGTGGGCTTGGGCCTTCTCGAACTTGCCCAAGGCAAGTTTGAATCTAATGCCTATAATTAAGGTTTAATCAGTTTTGATTAGGAACTTTTGCAGAATTGAGCAAAAGGGTGATTACGAACTTACAGAGACGTTTTTGTGGGTTCTTGGAAAGAATCACGTGTCGGGACGTTCTAATTTGACTCTATCATCGTGTGTGTCTCAGTGTTTCGTGTGGGTGATCAATCCATCAAACCGCTAACGAGAATTTCGCACTCGTTGGACGGCGTCGAGTCAAGATTGAATTCGTAGGTAGGTGACCTTACAAAGCGGTCATTCAAGAACAGATAGCCTTATGGTCAAATCGTCTCCAACAACGACGTTTTTCCAACAAGACTAATAATCAGCTCCGCTACGACACCGGTTCGCGGAGGTACTCGGATGAACGAAGGGATGAAAGACGAGTTGATTATTCTCGGGACTACTATCACAGGGACAACATATGTGACAGGAGATACGACTATAGATGTGACTATCGGGATGACCGCCATTATGAAAGGCAAGACGATAGGCGTGATGATCGTAGGGATGACCGACGCGACTATGATCGAAGGGACAATCGTCGTGATGATCGCAGGGATGACCTAAGGGACGATAGAAGAGAGCATGATCGTAGGGATACTAGGATAGATGACAGTCGAGAACCTCGCCGTGCCGACAAGAGGCCGGTGGAAAGGAGGGATGAGAAACCGAGAGTCGATGAGACGAAAGGAGCCGAAGAGAGTCTCTGTTATAAGTGTGGGAAACCGGGCCTCTTTGCTCGGGAGTGCAAAAACAAGGTTTACAGGGACGTCGGCTACTATGATCGGAAGTTGGAAGCCGCTAAGAAATGAACAGATGCTATGGCTCTCGTCGCGCAGGAAGACTACTGGGATGCTGAAGATACCAATAACGCGAAAGATAAAGAAAGAATTGTTACATGGTTGATCGTCTGGGATTGGATAACTATGCTACTTCTACTACTTCGGATTCAGACAGTGCTGATGAGGGGGAGACAACGACAAATCCACCAGCATGTCTGATGGCCAGATTCGACGATCCCGAATGTTCGTCATCAGATTCAGAGACACGGGAGGTACATTCCTGTTAGATTCCAAAGCATGTAAAAATTTTTACTGTAAATAGTGAATGTACATTGCATACATATATACTTGATTTAGATGCTAGATTAAATGCTGAAACCGAAAAGTGTGTGCAGGCTGAACATCTAGCCCAAACTTTAAAAGAGTCATCTAAATTATATCAACGAAAGTGGTTAACTAATGATAATGTGATAAAATAGATGCTAATCGAAAAGGTAGATGTTCAGGATAGGAATACTTACCTAGAATCTTGTATGGATAGGTTATCTAACGAAAAGCTCTTTTTAAAAGAAGAAATATCTGTACTTTCAAAACAATTAGAGACAGTAAGTATGGAAAATATAGACAGCTTAGAAAAATACAAAATGATAGAAGAAGAAAGAATAAGTTTGTACTCACAAATTAAGACCCTTGACGATGCATTTTTAAAACGGGGTCAAACTGAACAAACTATTCACTTGAATCAGCCCAAAGAAACTAGGTTTTAGCATTCTAAACAAGCACTCAGTTTTAAAAATCATAAATATTTGGAAAAGGCTCAAAGAGTTTTACCTTTATTTTATGACATGAATTATGTGGGAGCTGGACTAAAATCTTTCTTTTTTGAGTCATCAAGAGAAGTTTTAACCCAAGAGGATGAGAAACGCGTTGAAAATAAAGAAAAAGAATTATCTTTTCAATATGAAGAACTAAACGAGAGTTATCCTTCTAGAGTACCCACTTTAGAGGAAGACTTCTTGTCTAGTTATTTAGAAGCTGAAATGAAAGCAGAACCTGTAAAACCAATCCCTCGCCTTTGCATTCCTACAAAAGTTCTTCAACATCAAATTACTGTTTTAGAAAAGGAATTAAAGTCAACTCAAAAGAAAGCTCTTAATATTCAGGAAGCTCTTCTTAAGAGTGAGCAAAAATTGGTAAATCAAAATTTTAAACAATTTGTAGAATTAACTGTCTACAGAGAAAAATTTGACATGGTTTGTCAAACAATGAATGATTTTTTTAAAAGAACCAAGAGTTTCTTATCCCACCAAAATCCCACTTGTATCATCCAACAAAGGTAAGACAAAAATGAAAATTCTTATATCAATTGTAAAGGTGAGTGCTCAAAACCTTTTAAAGCTGAGGTTTCTAAAAAGACTCAGACTCAGTCCAAGTCTTTTAAGAAACCCACTCACCAACAAAAAAAAATCTGTAAAGTCTAAATCCTCCATGCGTACTGACTCTCATCGTTTTGTTCCTACAGATTATGTAAGAAGAGTCCCAAAAACCACCATGCAAGATTTTTCAAGTTTTTTTGTGAAGAAAGCTTTAATGCCAATTGAATTTGTTTCTAGAGATAGGATGCCTGTAATCTCAGAAAACAATTTGTGTAATGATGTAACGAATTCTACTTCTTGTTTAAAGTACTCTTTTAGTGATTTGTTCAATTTATGTCCAACTCGTTTTAGACGTCAAGTTCCTGAAATGAATGCATTTGTGCCATATCCTGCTAAAAGAATTCGAAAAAATAAAATAAAAAATGTGCATCATCGGCCACAAAGAAAAATGAGACTTGTCCTTTGCTGAGGTCCAAAACCAAAGAAAAAGTCAAAAAGGTCTCGGAAGGTCAAAAACCGAAGGTAATTTCATTGCCTAAGATTCCAAAGCCTGATAAATCCAATTTTCAATGGATTCAAAAAGGCTATGCATCCGGACCACACATAACTGCTAAATGGGTTCCTAAAACTGCAAACGTGCCATATTCACCTGGAACTCCTAACGAAAAAGGACCCATATTCAGATGCGTATCCAAAGTTGTGTGATCTTAATGCAGATGGTTCTTGGTTACTTCTGATCACAGCTCAGGACCCGGTCTTATTTCATCATGTTTTCTGAAAGTCTCGGTTCGGAACACGGTTTGATTGTCAATAAAAGATGGATGTTTTTGAATGCTTATAGATTTTCATTATATGAATTTATTTGTTTTTCAGGCTAAGTCCATCTGGTATATGGATTCGGGTTGCTCCAAGCATATGACTGGGAGAAGAGAATTGTTGTCCAACGTAGTTGAACAATATTGTGGGATGGTAAAATTCAGGAACAGTCATCAGGCTCATATAAAAGGATACGGGGACTTAGTCTTAAATAATCTAGTCATCAAGGACGTTGACGATGTTGAGGGATTATCACATAATCTATTTAGCATAGGACAGCTCTGCGATAAAGGATTAGAAGTAACATTTAAAGCTAAAAACTGCAGTGTTAAGAGTATGGATGGCAAACAAATCTTATCTGGTTCCCGTAACTCTAACATTTACACCATAGACGTAGATAAAGCTCATGGTTAAGGATAACATCTGCCTTTTCTCAAAAGCCTCTTCAAAAGACTCTTGGTTGTGGCATCAAAGGTTATCCCACTTAAACTTTGAAAACATCAACAAGCTGGCTGCAAAACAATTGGTTAAAGGGCTCCCAGAATTACGATATGAAGAAGACTATCTTTGTGGAGCTTGTGAGAAGGGAAAGATGTAACGATCATAACACACACCAAAACCCGAACCATCAACGAAGAGAGTATTGGAGTTACTTCATATGGATTTATGCGGACCAATGCGGACCCAAAGCATAAATGGGAAGCGATATGTGTTGGTTATCATTGATGAATACTCACGATATACCTGGGTTAAGTTCTTGCGATCCAAGGATGAGATAGCTCAAGAAATCATAGATCTTATAAAGAGTGTCGAAACCCAATAGCAACTTTTTCTTCAATCAATCAGATCTGACAACGGCATGGAGGTCAAGAATTCGGTAGTTGAGGGCTTCCTTCGATCCAAAGGTATTTAGCATCAATATTCTGCTGCTAGAACACCTCAACAAAATGGAGTCGTAGAAAGGAGTAACCCGTACCCTTGTGGAAGCCGCTCGTACACTGCTGACCTACTCAAAGCTACCTCCTTTCTTGTGGGCCGAAGCCATATCAACAGCTCGCTACACACAGAATCGCTCCATAATCCATAAACGCTTCAATAAAACTAGTTATCAACTCTTCCTGAATAAAGTACCTTTTATCAAGTACTTACGTGTATTTGGTTGCAGATGCTATGTGCTTAATGATAAAGACAACCTCGGGAAATTCAACGAAAAAGCGGATGAAGCGATCTTCGTTGGATACTCATCCAACACGAAGGCTTATTGTGCATTCAATACCCGAACCAGGACAGTCAATGAAACTGTGTATGTCACATTTGATGAGTTGCCTGAACTGGCACCCGAAGTTGATCATTCAGGACCACGCATTACACCAATGCCTGGAGACTCTCCTACTCAATCTACTACTTTTTCATCTTCCGATTTAGTTAATTTATTTGATCCTTTTTACATAGAATTTTTCGGTCCTAACGCTAATATTTCTAATGTTTCTAATAATGTAGGTAATCCATCCAACAAATCAACTGCACCCCAAATTTTATCCGATCCATCCTCATCCACATCATACCCTCATCCATCAATATCATCCACTGATACATCCGCAGTTGAATCTACTCCTGAAATACCCTCGCGTATCATGCCAAACATCCTTCCTTCATCTAAACATTCAAAACTCGAACCGGAACCAGTGGTACCATCACTACAAACCATTGACCATGAATCATCATCCATCCCCACTCTCAAAACTAAGATTCCATCCCAAGCACCCCTTCCACATGAGACTAAATGGACCAGAAGTCACCCAACCGATCAAATCATTGGTGATGTCTCAACCGGTGTCCAAACTCGAAGGGCGTCTGCTATTGAATGTCTCTTCGCATCATTCCTTAGTATGATAGAGCTAGCTCGTGTGGATGAAGCCCTAAAAGACCCAGACTGGATAGTTGCAATGTAAGAAGAGCTCAACCTGTTTGAACAGCTCCGAGTGTGGCGGTTAGTTCCCAAGCTAAAAGACCGAACAGTTATCGGAACAAAGTGGATCTATAAGAACAAACGAGATGAAAACGACATTGTAGTAAGGAACAAAGAGAGACTTGTTGCCAAAGGCTACCGACAACAATAAGGGATAGATTATGACCAGTCCTTCGCTACAGTTGCACGGATCGAAGCGATCAGAATCCTCTTGGCGTACGCGGCACAAAAGGACTTCAAAGTGTACCAGATGGACGTCAAGACAACCTTTCATAACGATGAACTTAACGAAGAGGTGTATGTTGAACAACCACAAGGATTTGTTGACGCACATAAACCTGACTATGTTTATGTGCTAGACAAAGCACTCTATTGTTCAAAACAAACACCTCGCGCATGGTATGATAGTCTCTCAAACTTTCTTATCTCTGCTGGTTTCAGCAAAGGTGTGGTGGACACAACTCTGTTCACGAAAAGGGAAGGCCCGCACACAATGCTAGTGCAAATATATGTCGACGACATTATATTTGGATCTACTGACAGTAATTTTTGTAAGGATTTTTCAGGCCTAATGGAGTCCAGGTTCGAGATCAGTATGATGGGGGAAAATGAACTTTTTCCTCAGATTACAAGTCAAACAACTTGAAAATGGGATTTTTGTGAACCAGTTGAAATATACTCTTGAGATTCTCAAGAAGTATAAGTTAGACTCTGGCACGAGTATCGCAACTCCCATGGCTTCCAACTGTAAGTTAGACACCGATTCTTCTAGGAAAAGTGTCGATAATACAACTTACAGAGGGATGATAGGATCCTTACTGTATCTAACTGCTAGTAGACCTGATATAATGTTTTCAACATGTCTTTGTGCTCGTTTTCAGGCCGACCCGATAGAATCACAGCTAACTGCAGTAAAACGCATTTTTCGTTATCTTAAGGGTACACCCGATCTTGGTCTCTGGTATCCAAAGGGAACCGATTTTGATCTTACTGCCTTTTCAGATGCTGATTTTGCAGGTTGTAAAGTTGACAGGAAAAGCACATCGGGAGGAATACAGTTCTTGGGAGACAGACCAGTGAGTTAGTCTTCCAAAAAGCAGAATTGTGTTTCAACATCCACAGCTGAAGCTGAGTATGTAGCAGCTGCAAGCTGTTGCTCTCAAGTGCTATGGATGTGAACACAGATACGCGATTATGGATTCTCATTCACCAATATCCCAATTTACTGTGATTCTCGAAGTGTAATTGTCATCTCTTGCAATCTCGTGCAGCACTCTCGAACAAAACATATAGATATCAGGTTTCATTTTATGAAAGATCATGTGGAAAAGGGAACAATAAAGTTGTATTTTGTTGGCACGAAATATAAACTTGCGGATATCTTTACTAAAGCTTTAGACGAACCTCGTTTTCAGTTTTTAGTATCCCATATCGGCATGTTGAATCCACCTTCCAGTTAAATATCAGATATTGTCTTAAATAAATCTATTCCAAACTATCATGTTTGACATTCCTTTGTTTTAGAAAATATCTGTTATTTAAATTTAAAGGTTGTGTCTCAAAATTAAAACTCAATATTTCCTTATCTATGTACATTTTTAATAATTAATGATCCTGACAAATTGCTGTGTGAATTGTTCATCACTGAGTGGGACGCAAATTTAATCCAGATTTGTCTGTATCTTTATGTCTAATTAGGTTCAAGAAAATAATCTGAAAAAGAAAAATAAGCGAATAGGTGTTTATTTGAGGGGGAGTATAGTTAGGATGTTAATTTTATAATTTTGTTCTTTTTACCTTCTCTTATTTTAAAATTTTAAATTTTAGGATGGTTATTTTCTAAATTTTAAGGATTAATTTAATCGGTCAGAAAATCACAAAAAAGATTTTATTTTATTTGTCTATATTTGTCAAAAAGCCAAAAACATATCATTTTTACTTTATTTCATTTCTTTTGTATTAACTTAATTGTTAAAAGAAAATCACAAAAATATTTTATTTTACATTTGCTTATTTTTTGTTTCAAAGGAAAATTCTAAAAGAGTTTGTTTTTGGGCCATTTTTTTTGTAAAAAATGTGTGTTCTTTATTTTAGTTTAAGGCCCATTTTATTTGTTTTGTGAAAAGAATCCGGCGACCCATGTGATGTTTTGCGCCCGGATCCCGTGTACCCGACTCACTCCCTCTAGATAGGGCGGGTCAACGTTCAACCCACACACACTTTCTTCTCCCTCAAGATATTTCAAACTTCTTCTTCTTTTCTCTCCTTACCGTCGACGAACTCACCGCCAAACCACCGTTTTTATCACTTGAAGCTTTGTAGTTCATCATTTTTCACTGTTTTTCTTGCATCTTTCATCTTCGGCACTGTAAGGTAACATTTTTCTAACTTTATTTTAGCATTTAACACACTATATTGTCTATTTCATTTTAAATATTTTCTTACTTTTTAGTTTTGGTTTTTCGTATTTTTAGGACATTTAATCAATTTCTTTTAGTTAGTTGTAGTTAAATAAAATGTTCCTTACTTGCTTTTAGTCTAGGATCTTCATTTTCATGCATTTTTATCAAATTTAGAACTGTTCAAGTCGCATGTTGCAAAAACATTTATTTTAGCTGCACTTCGGACCATCCGAATTCGGACCAAGCACCCGAATTCGGATGTTTCACTTAGAAGAATTTCAAAAATTTTCCAACTTCAATGACCGAATTCGGACAATGTGCATCCGAACTCGGATCACTGTGCATCCGAATTCGGCTCTTCAAAGAATGTTCAAATTTTTAGTTATTTTCCTAAGTTTTATTTCTTCATACACTGTGCATCTTCGGTTACTGCCTGAATTCGGCCCCCATCTGAATTCATGTATCATCTCGGTCTGGATCCGAATTCAGGACCCCATCCGAATTCGGACCATACCTTGTCATTTTCATGCATCATCCGGATTTCTGCTAGATCCGAATTCGGCCCATCCGAATTCGGCCCATCCGAAATCCAACACTTAGCATACTTTTTACATTTTTCCATTTTTGCATTCTCATTATAAATCAAAAACCCAAAAAGATTTTCAGTCCGATGCACCATTGGTTAAAGTTAGGATTAGTGTTTGAGTGAAAATGCTTGTTCTAACATTGGTCTCTTAACGATTGACTTTTGACTTTATTCAGTAGAATTCCATTCTACTAATAAAGACCCAATGTTTTAAACAGATCAGACAGTTTCTATTTCACACTTATCCAGATTTAGTATCAACGTCTTATCATCTAAATTCTTCTGTTCTAAATTTGATGCACCTTTATAGGAATCATGGAACCCGCAGTCGCAATTACCGTACCCCATTCCCCTGTTCCTAACAACAACGCCCAATTACCCGAAGAATCCATTCTTCCCCAAGCTGAATACGTTGAGTTCATGCCAGACAATTGGCAGCTTGATGTATCCCTCCTAAGCCGCGAAACCGAAACACTTGCCTTTGACATGCTTCAAAACCACCTTATCTTCTATTCACTTTCCACAGCCATTTCTGTACCCCAAATCTACCTACACCAGTTCTGGCATCGTTTAAAATTTGTTGGCGATGCCGAACCGCACTTCACCTCTACCATAGACTGTGTCCCAATAAAAATAACCACCGCAGCCATACGCCATTTCCTACGCGTTTTCGCAGAAGCCTATTCCATGCACAACCTCCAGTTTGACCCAATTCCTCCCCCCCTCGAAACCCTGAATGAAATCCAATCCTTGGGCTACGATGGAACGCTAACCAAGCCATCGGATTAAAGGACCAAGAATCTTTAAGCTCACTGGCGGATTTTTTCGACGTCATCAATAAATGCTTCACCGCCAAGCATGCTGGACACGACTCAGCATCAATTCATGTCCTGGCGATGTTCGCAGCCTTTTTGTATGACAGACATTATGATTATGTTGCGTTCCTCTTCGAGGAATTAAGGCGAGTTATCCTGGAGAGGAGCACCAAACGTGGACGTAAATACATCTCTATCCAGCGGTTCCTATAACTAATAATCCAATATGCCATGGACAACGAAGATGATATACATGAACATCCAAAGGCCGATGTCTATCCCACAATTTCCATCCAAAAGCTCAATCTTCCAAAAGGGGCTCCTACTGTACCGGTAATGACAATCCCACTGTCCGTTCTTCAAATGGCAGTGCAATCTGAAAGGGTAAGGGCATATTTGAGAGAGTTCTATCCGAATGAGGCTCGCTCAGATCCGACTGAGCCTACCCAGTTCGAAGATGAGATTCGAGCGAGTGAGGAAGAGGGAGAAGCGGTGGAAGTTGAACAAATAATGGGTTTAGGTGAACGGGAGATTGTGAGTATCAGGGAGGGAGGAGAAGGTGAGGCAGCGGAGATGGCGGATTCTGAACGAACCGTCTCTGTTGTAAGAGAGATTGAGATAACATACGATGGTGATCACAGCCCCATCAGCCGAACAACCGACTTTCAGACCATCAGTCCAATGGTTGAACTCACCCCAACCACCCACTTAGCATCCTTTCAATAGGGTGCTACTTCATTGCACGGGGATCTACCACACATGCCATCACTCTCTCATTCGGAGAGTCATGGTGTTGAACGACGTCACACTCCGCCCCATGTGACCGAACATATTTCTCCCAAAGCACACTCCCCACCCCCACACACATCGCACGACGCCTTCGTGGCGTTCCATTAACGAGCAGCCTCCGTGGCGACTCTTCAAACTTCTGGATCTGCGCATCCCATTGTGGAGCCAGAGATCACAGAAGGAAGACCTGGAGTGGCTTCATCTACTCCATCCACCTCAGGCCATCTCCAAATCAACATCGAGATGTTAACGGCAGCTCTACGTGCTGCCGGTGTTTTTACCCAGGCTGCCCTGGACGCCCACAAGGAGGCTGCCGAGGAATGACATACTGCCCTTCTCTCATTAATTAAGGGTAAGGGTGTCACTTCTGAGGATGTGCCTCCACCAGGGACCCGATCAGTCCAAATGATGATTCAGATATTATCAGACAAGATATACGCGCAAAACCGGTTAATATTTCAAGTCTAGGAGCAACTAAACTCCCGCATGGACTGTCTTGAGTCTGCAGTTATAGAGCTCCAGTGTCGTCCCTAGGCTAAGTCCCAAAAGAGGAAACATAACGATTAGGACGACCCTGATCGCCATGAGGGGGAGAAGCGTCAGAAGACTCAGTCTGAGGACTTTATGTTGATTGAAGGGAGAGCTGCATCAGAGAGAACAGATATTCAGGGGTCCGGGGTTAAGAGGTACGAGGCTCAGGAGTACATGATGATAGAAGATGAGCCCATGTTTAAAGGTCCAGCTCCATTGGATCCAATGTCAGCCATGGTTGAGTTCGAACCCATTCACGAAAAGGTTGAAATCATATTGGTGACTGACTCTGACTCCGATACTAATGACAACCAACCCTTAATCATCCCAAAGCATGAGCCCGAGTCACCACAAAAATCATCATCCTCATTTGAATTCCTAAACTCCCCGCCTTCCGTTCCACAACAAGAAATACTATCCTCCGTCCAAGCTCCCTCCTCTCTAAAAGAATCCCAACTAGTCCAAAGCCCTCCCAGATCTCAATGTCCTCCCATAGTCCAACCCATAACCCAAATGCAAATCCTGGTACCAGGACACTCAGAAACCAGGCATGTACACAGATTTGATGAGCCTCTTGAACAGCCCGGTGTTAATGACAGAAGTGATCTCTATTGGGTGGGTTGGTATTCAAAAGGTGAGGTACATACTCTGCCACCTGAGTTGAAAGAGGAGTTAAGACAAGAATGAAGGGTGAAAATCTTCAAATTAGTTGAAGCAAAATAATTTGAGAGAGAAGAACCCCCCGTTCAGGGACTTAAAGAATTTTTGCAAAAGTTTCCTCCGGAGCAGTTCCAGAATTCTTTTCTGGAAGAACGATTCTAGATGGTATTCAGGAAGAAGCCAGGGTCATAGAGCAGGCGCTTACTCATGGAACTCACAAATGTTTCCAAAGCTGAACAAGCCGAGTACAACTAGTTAATGCTCAGGGAAAGGAGGTCCAAAGTCTCTAAATCTAAGATAAAGAAGCTCCTCAACATCATAATGTGCAGAAGAGCAAAAGTATACTATCCTGACTTTTAGGTAGAGAGAGAAGATGGCACAGTGGAGGAGTTTTATGAAAATGACTTGGACTTCATAAATGTGGATGAAGTTGAATCTCTACACAACCGACTGAAACACAGAATTAAAAAACGTCTGAATCACATGACCGCCATAGGAGCTCTTATTCGATGTATGAACCGCCGTTCAATTACCATGTGCCTTAGAGATTTTCAAATGGCGATAGAGAGCGCGCTGGTCAAAGTTGGACTACGAGCCCCTGAGCAAGATAGCTTTCTTCTTGACCATCATCCTGCATACAGAGTCGTCTTTAGAGGAGGTCCGGGTGTTATTATTGTGAACCAGAAAGTGTATAAAAGATTCATGCACTTCGAGGATCTTCCTTGATATTCCGATGGTACTATAAGAATGGTTAGAGTCGAGCTTACACGAAGGGTTAAAGAATTTGATGCTCAACCAGATCCAGAACTTAGACGCTCACAGAAGGAGATACAAGACATCCTCAGCGACATTGAATACCTGAACGAACGGCTACACATGAGACAAGTGATTAGACGATTTGATGTCATCCTTGGGCTCCGTGAATCAACAGATCATGCTAGAGTTTCAGGACCACCACAATGATCGAAAAGGGGGAGACTGTCAGATATTAAATTTCGATCTTGTGGATCTATTTTCTAATAATTATTTAGATAATATTTAGCCTTGTAATTTACTTCTTAGTTAGTTTATTTTGTATGAAAAGTTCAAGGGTCAAAAGTGTCAATCCTTGAAACTTAATTAAAGGAGCCTACTTCTAGACTCCTAGGATTTTACAATGTTACACGGTAGACATTTGATGAAACATTGAGAATCCTTATTGCGGCCGCCATTCTCATATTCTCCCAACATTCCTTTTGTTCTTTCATCATATCACAATTATTGAGTGAGAATTCTTCTTGTGACTGATTATTGAACATTTGTGTGCTGATATATACTGGGAATCAAATAGAACATATTGACTGGACTCTTTGCAAGAATACGTGGTGTCTAGGATAGGCATGCTTCAGCTGTGGTTGTTGGATTTTTTCAAAGGTTTATAATCGAAAGGATGCTGCCCCCGACTAACCTGACTGGCCACTAGTTCTTTATAAGAGACTGATTATAAACCCAAATTGAAAACCTGACACAACACATTGTCCATATAGTGGTAATCATACTAATCGGTCATCGTTAGTAGGTTCAGCATTTGTTGGGTTCTTACGACGCAAACTTGGAAGGTATGAGGTAAGAATAGCGGATCCTAAGTGAGATTTGGGCCAGTGACTTACAATGTTATGTTTGTGTCAATGGTGGTCACTCAGTAACACTTTTTCCAATGGTGGGGATGAGATTTAACATGTTTAGTTTAAGATATAAAAATTTTCATTAGACCTAAGAGTTGCAAAGGAGTTGTAATTGTTAATAAGTTGTCTAACTAAGTAGCTTACTCATATAAGTTCAGCCTTCATTCGGTGCATGAATAAGTAAAAAGCTCTTAGGATTAATAAATCATTTTCTTAATTTTACGTTTTAAATGGTTGGAAGAGATAGAGATAGAAGCGTTTTAAATAACAACAACTATAACAATGACACCAACAACAACAATGATAAGGTCAATCTCCCTCCTCCACCTCCTCCGATGGTAAATCCTCCCCAAATGCGCAATGCTGCTACTCTGAGATCTATTAGGCTATGGAAAAACTCAGAAGAATGAATTTCCTTGAATGGGAGTGAAGTCTGACTATTTTTTGTAGAATGAAGTAAAATTTGTATGTTCTGGAAAGGGAAGTCGAACTTGCTCTCGCAGAAACTGCTACTATTGAGGAGAGAAATCTCCACAAGAAGAACTTTGAGGACGCGGTTGATGTTTCATGTCTAATACTAGCGACTATGACATTTGAGCTACAGGCTACCCTTATGGATGTCATACCTTATCGATGTATCGCTAGCTAAATAATATGTTCTAGACTCAGGCTTGGATTGAGAGATGTAATATGACTAGGGCTCTAAACTCCTGTAGAATGGCAAAAGACATAGTTGTTGGACCCCGTGTGATAAAGATGAAGAGCTATCCAAATCTTCTTTCCAGACTTGGGCATCTAATGTTTAAGACCAAACTTTTGAAGGAGTCTCATTACAAGTCTTGCTAACTATTACATCATGGATAAAATCATAAAGTACTCCCAGCTCTATTAAAACTTCATTCTCAAAGTTAAGTGCCACAAAATCGGCTAAGTAGTTGTCTAATGAATTTAATCTTCAACTATTTAGAACCTAAGAACTGGTTCCAGATGAGGATTTTCCTTTTCTTGAAAGATGGTAATGCAACAACTGTAAGCTTTGCAGCTTTATGAGTATACAGATTTAACAATTTTCAAAGTAATTATGAATAGTGGAATTTATTTAAGATTAGGCATAATGGATGATTTAGTCTAGGAGTTGGGCATTGCTTACCACTAATGAGATGTAGGCATAAAGAGTGCGATGATTACATTTTGTGGGGATCAACCACATACTAGGCTGGCTACCAGTAAAGCAACCTATAGCAAGCATCATCTACAAGCTCTACTGAAGCAAGTATGAATAACCACAGAATATCTTAGGTCTTATCCTTTAAGATTAAATCAAGGCATAAATGATGCAATCATACAATAAATGACAGCAAAACATAGTAAAAGTGATCTGTAGTACTGCAGTAGCAATGTCTAGCAGTAAGTTGCCATCATTGAACACTGGGCAACATCGTACCATTAAGTGCATATGAACACATTGGAGCTTGCTTTGGCTTTTAGTCTTTGACTTTTATCTTTTAACTTTGAATTTGACTTGACTTTTTGCAGACTTGACTTTAAGACACTAATTATTTAATAGTTATGACAAATATATAATAATATAAAAGCTTTTGGCATATATTTGTCTTATATAGTTTTAGCATGTAGTCTTCGGTACTTATTGGGTTCTTCAGAAGGTTTCTTCCGAACTTCTAAACACTCGGAGAAACATCCTAACCACAAAATGTATTTACTTCTGAACATTTGAATACTTTGGAACTATTGTCAATTTTGGAACAAAAGTTCCAAGCTTCGTTGATTCTTTGGAAATTCTCATGAACATCGCCATTTTATGCACGTACTTAGGATCTGGTCTATTCTACCGAACTTCAGATGTTTCTTCTGACCTTCGGAACATTTATAACTTCAGAACATTTATAACTTTGGAAGAATCGATAAGCTTTTGAACATTATTCCGAATTTCAGAACTTTTATTTCAAACTTTGAGACTTTTAGTTCCAGTTCCAATCATGTTTACTAATTGCAATTTTTTTTCCAGATTTGTCCAAATCTAATTTTAACCCATTTTAAGTACCAAAAACACATGCAAAACATATATAACACATAATCTAACATATATTTAACATCATTGTATCTTTATGCAATCTTTTCTTTTCATATTTTACCAAAATGCGTTTTGATTTCTGCATGTAAGCCAATGTATGCATAATCAACCATAAAAATTGATTGAAATGATGAATTACCTTAGTTTAGTGTTGGATAGTTATAAAAGTTTGATTGCAATTATGATCTGAGTTAGATCCAATCTTGATTTTGAAGAATTCTTATCAAATTTTAGGGAGTGTTTGAGTTGTCATAAAGTGTTTGAAGAGACAGAGTGTGTGAAACCATTTTCTTATGAATATGACCAAGTTATCATGCCATTTTCATGTTGATGACTCGTCAAGGCTACTTGGTTAGTGTCTCATGCTACAATTACGTGGCACATAAATAAAAGTTTGGAGACTTTACAATTTACACTCATCAACCATGTCTTTAAAGTATTAACACATTTAACCCAAACTTTTATACAACTTTTCTTATTACAAATGTAATTAAAATAAAAGTTACATAATTAGTCTAAATGAATGCTAATTGGAATTTAAAGGTGTTATAGAATGGGATTCACAATGCATAACTTCGTCGTCAAAGTCAGTTTTGCTCAAACAGACTCGGATATATTGAATGCATAACAACTTTGGATTCCCAACTCTGATGTGAACCTTTGTGGCGTTTCCACTAATGGAGCGTCATCTAAATTTCTTTATTTCTCAACTTCTTTGTCTTTGAATCCAAGATACATTCTTTCTTTTTAATAATGCAAGATTTTCGTCAATTTGTAAGTCAATATGTGGATTTGTGGTTCACGTTCGTCAGCTAGACTCTTTCTGGATGACTAGCATTAATACAATATGTACCCTAGCCAAATCAAAGGGTAGTTCAAGACGATAAGACTGGTTGCCTATCTTTTCAACAATCTTGAATGGACTAATAAATCTTGGAGCTAACTTTTTGTGTTTGATGAAACAAACCATGTTCTTCATTAGAGATTCTTTAAGCATCACCCAATCATTGACTTTCAATTGCAATGACATGTAATGAGGATTATATGTAACACCCATTTTTACTAAAGAGTCTTCACAACTAGGTTCCAGCTCTGCAATATAGAAACAATCATAACTAAGATAGATGTTATTAAGCATGCGGAATATATAACAATACAGAGTTGGAAATAAGTTATAAATTTTTGAATTTCATTATAAAAGGGTACAGGGGACTAATCTATTACAATCACCACAATACGTAACACAACTTCTACTCAAACCACCACCTTCACTCTGTACCAAAATGCAACTTGAGAAGTGGTCTATGAAACTACAACTTGAACTTAAGTACTAGCTCCAACTTCACCTTTTCCTTTGTATTTTCGTATAAAGAGATTCAACAACAACTGTAGTTGTTGGCTTATTGAGTTTATAGATTTAATAGTTAACATGCCATAATGACAATGCAGTAAATGCTGGTACTAGTGTGATAATAAAAAGGCTGCCACCACCTGCCAAATATAGTGAGACATAACACTTATAGAGTAAGATGATGTCAGTGCCATATGCTCACACTTATGTGGAAGCTATCTACAAAATATTGGGCTAGGTACAAGTATTACTAGTGGGGACACAACGGAGTAGTCAACCACAAGTTCACATGAACTAGTGACATACACAAGGTTAAGGATAGACTAAACTTAACTGATTTAATAAACTATGGACACATATGTCAAAGAAACAAGTACTTGAAAGAAAGATTAAATAGACAACGCAATGATAACAACACATTCTTATAACAATAACTGAAAATAAGAAAAAACATAATGTGTGATGGATGATATCAACATGTATCATGATTCACATGGCAACATCTTAACATGGTGTGCATAGGTCAGATTCTAGCTCGAATAATTAACGACAATCAATAAAGTTAGAACAACAATTTATCTCACTAAGGACAAACATGTGTATAGATATATCCATAAGTCACATGTTTACTGTTATATGTCTCTGCTATTGACTTTGACTTTCACAAGTGGATTATCCTACCTTCCGAGTTATCTCAGGTTTCAAATCACTCTGCACTTGGGCATTCTGGACTTTGGCTTGACTTTATGAACTTTCACCCACTTTTTGAAGCTTTGACTGGACTTAGAAAATGTATTTATATATTCTACTTACTTTATAAGACTTTTAGTTGATTACACAATTTAGGTTTAGCTGCCCTGTTCAATATATATCACATTTCACATTTACATGAGCTTTATAGACATTACATGACATTTATTGGATGATCTTGTCACGATCATAACTTTATGTAGCTTATTCCTTTCATTTAGATGGTAATTAGACTTGTTATGACATGATTTTTACCCTTTGTGAGCATCATGGACATATATGATCATGATTAGACTTGTTATGACATAAGATTGCATTTATGAACATCATGGGGATATATGATCTTTATGAACAGAATGGACATACTTATATATTTTTTAGAAAACATTATGAATGCACACATAAAATGGTGCATGATTCCTAGAATTATACACAAAAAATGACTTAATATGTATGACTTTCAAATATTCTAAACCGACACACCTGGAACCTTTTAATGATAAATGACTCTAGCTTTAGGACCTAAAATTACTAAGCAAATTACTTTAAACACATACATATGTATATATATGATCTTAATGAATCAAGGCCAAAGGCATTGGCCTTGCAGCCGAGGTGCAGGGTCTTGGGCCTAGAAGGGCAAGGCCTAGGGCCTAGACCAAGGCCAAGGGCCAAGGCATAAGGCCACGTCACATTCACCACCTTGTAATGATGATGTTTCTTTATCAGACTGAATACCCCGAGACTATGTCTTGACTACCAACCTGAATAAACCCATTCTTCAGTGGGTTCCTGTAGGTCCCAAAAGGTATACCAAGTATATAGCTTTAAGCTGTAGAGGGGGGGGGGGGTGAATACAACACTTTAAAAACTACACACAATTTTCTCAATGTTTGTATGTATTATTAACAAATGTTAATTACAAACAAGCTTGAATGCGGAAAGTTTCAAGCTGAGATGACAGATACAACAGTATGTTTAACTAGTCTAAGACTTAATTAATCTAATTACAATGAATACACTCACTAAGAATCACTCACTGTGTTTAGAAGACTCTAAGGAACAACTTGAATAAGAACAGCTTAGACAATGAGCACTATTTTATTCAAGCAGACTTGCATGCATGAAAGACACACTTTGAATGCACGTTCACTCTTGTTTTCAGCACTTAGCTTTTTGGCTTAGTCCTTCAATCCTTGGAAGTTTCCTTTTATACTCACTCAGAGGATCTATGTGAAGCTTCTTCATTGGACGGAATGAAAAAGGTAAAGTCTTGTTGAAAAGACAACATAACCTTTTCTGCACTTTTCTGAAAAGCAGACTTGTCTTCATATGGGCAAAACTTTTGTCTTTTCACTTTTTCTACTGTTGCATTGCCTTTAACCAAATAAGGAATGTCAACTTTGTGTTTTTCTTCCACTTTGCAGTTCTGATTTCCACTTTGTCTTCGACTTTGTAAACTGATCTTGTAGTCAAAAACATTAAATGAGGACTTGGAAACACATTCCATAAAGTGTTTAGCCTGTTCACAAAGAACAACATCTGTTCACAAAGAACAGAATACTTGTAAACTGCCGAAGCTGCTCACTAGTGTAGAGCAGCGTACACAGTTTATGTCCAGCCTGTTCAGCAGACTGAACAGCTTGAGCAAAACTGCCTTTGTTGCAACACATGCAACACATAGAACAGCTTAATGCTGATATTGCAAATTACTTTCAGGTTTCAATAAGGCATATAACAGGCCTTAAAATCATCCTTCAAGAGCATCATCAGGTTTGATTAAGAATCTCCCCCTTAGATGCAGAACAGGTTTGACTGAGGCCTTTTTGTGCCTAACAATCTCCTCCTATTTGCAATAACCAGTCTAAGCTGGTCTTATCAAAAGTCACTATATATTTTTACAGTACATTTGTTGAAATAAAAATTACAACATCAACATAAAGTAAAACATCAGTTTATATATACACTGATTTTTTATTACATTAGAACAACACATGTTCTTACAAAAGTACAACTGATGTACTGATGTATATTACAACTAATGTAAAAGAAAATTACAACATATGTAAAATAAAGTACAACTGATGTACATTGGACTGTTTTTGTTGGGAGCAGAAAATGGTAAGCCTGTCCAACTGATGGACAACTTCCATTCTTCACCTACCCTGATTGGTAGATGGACATCACTGTACTGGAGGTGGCAGTCCTTCTTCAAACATTCTTTCAAGTTCCTCCCTTGTTTCTTCCAGCTCTTGAATTTCAACTCTGAGAAACATGAAGTTTCGATCTTGAAGCTCACCTCTGTCATACAAATCTCTCAGCACATCCCAGATGGCTGCTCTCCATTTGCTGGACTGCCTAAAAGAGTTGGCAATTCTGAAGGCTGCAAGCTGCTTAAGACCAAATTTTTGCAGGTCTGAAGCTCTTTGAAAACATTTCTTCTGAGATAGAGGATCTACAAAAAATGCCCCTAACTCAGGCTCTTCAGTTACTTTGCCATCTTCAAAATCTACTCCTTTGGGCAGGCTGTGGTTAACTCCTTTGATTTCCACAGCATAATCTCCTTGTTCAATCATCATAAGGATTTCTTCCAGCTCTGTGTCTCTCCTTGTTCTTTTCACCTTTATCTTGGGATATGTCACAAAGACACTCTCACTTATATCAGTTGAGATCAGGCCAAGATCTTTCACTCTCTCCATTAACTTCTTTACATATGCCCTGATAGTCTTAGCCGTTTCTGACTTTGACTGACTCAGGGCAACTGCTAGTTCCACCAATTCCCTGTACCCCATTTGGGCAACATCAGTGTGATCATAAGATTCCAGCTCAGGGCCTATTGAACCCATCTTGGAAATTTGCAATTTCCACTGTTTGCCTTTTCTTGAAATGGGAACAGCTTTAACAATTGGTTCTTTAGCAAGTCTTCGGTCAGCAACATCATGAAACTTCTTTCTTGCCAGGTTGTCAAAATGGAATTGGGTTCTAGCAGAGGGCACTTGAGTTTTGGTCACTGAGACCAAAGTACCCTTTTCTTTTTCTGCTTCCTTCTCTTCTGCTAATCCCTTAGCAGCTGCCATTAGTTTCTTTTGCACATTCAGAGTGGACATTTTGACTTTCCTTGCCTCTTGAAGTGCAAAAGATTTAACAGCTTTGGCAGATTCTTCTTCTTTCCTTAGAGCTTCCAGGGCTTGAAGTCGTTCATCTCTGAACTCAAAATATTTATCCATGGGAAGACCCATTTCCTTTGCCCTGGCTTTGTGAAATTGAATCTCCGCTGCTTTCAGTTGTTGGGGATCAGTTGCTGCTTTTTCTTTTCCTTTAGCTGCTATAGTGACAACAGCTTCAGGACTTTCCTCGTCTTCTTCTTCTTCTTCTTCTTCTTCTTGTAAGATCAAATGCCTCCTTTTGCTGCTTGGCCTGTCCTCAGACATAAGTTCCTCCCCCTTAGACTGAGCAGGGATTGGAGTTTCAGCCTGAGTAGGCTGAGCAGCGTGGGAGGCACCCTCCAGTGTACCTGTTGAAGCTCCTGCTGGTTTACCAGTGAGTGTTGCAGGCACAAATTTCTCCTTAGGAGAAGAAGTCTTCTCCCCCATAGACTTAGTCTTCGAGGCAAATGACTTCTCCCTCTTTGAAGGAGATGTACCAGCACCTTCAACACTCGGTCTGCCTGAAGACACAAAGTCACTAGGCTTGCCAGCAGTTTTGGCAGCAGGTCTGGGGCCAACAAGGCTAGTCACTAAGAATGCCAAGTTGTCCCTTACCTCTGTAAGCTGGGTAAGGCAGGTTTGAAGAGAAGAGGATTGGGTATCAGTAAGAGAGGTCATCTTAACAATATTTTCCCTATCAGAAGCTGTGAACAGCAAACTTTGAAGTTGTGCAAGATGTAATTCGAGAGAATCTTGCACATCAGCAAGGTTTGATGGCACAGAATTGGATAGGGAGCCAAGGAGGGTGTTCAAGCTGGCCAGAGTATTAGGAAGAGTAGTGTTGAAAGAAGTTAGGAGAGATGACAGCTGTTGTGAAATGGCTGTCATTGAGGACACAGAGTCCTGTTGCAGTGAGAGAATGGAGGAGAGGGAAGTGGACACATTTTGCAGCTGTGCAGTGAGTGCAAGCAGCTGTGGAGAATTATCTGTTTGGGGAGTGGCAGGGAAGGAATCTTTGAACAAATCAAATAATCCTTTGAGCTATTCAGATACAGAGTCTGAAATAATGGAAGGTAGAGAGGTCATGTTAGTTTCCAAAGAACCAACTTTGTTGGTCTGCAGAGAAAGCTGATCCTTCAAAGGGAGGTCTTTGGGAGATGGAGGTGTATGGGTGGACTATTTAGATTGGGTTGATGGAGAAGATGATGATGAGGCTGGTGTATGAGGATGTGAGGGAGAGGGAAGAGGGACATTGGATAGAAGCTCCATAGCCTGGGCAAAAGTAATGTGGCCCAGCTTGGAGGGGTCAAAGGGTCCTTCAGCAGCGGTTGTAGCTGCTTCATCAGGAAAAGGGGATGATGTTGGGGGCCTTTCAGATGCTGCTTGTGTTGCAGCACCCTCATGAAGGCCAGTGGGTGTTTCCTCTGCAGTGCCTTGGTCTAAAAGCACCTCATCATGGGGAGATGGGATATGTATTTCAACATTAGCAGTGGTGAAACCTGCTGAAGGAGTTTGCATAGGGACAACTTCACCAAAGGGATGGTATGATCCCTGAGGTTCATCAGCTTGGGTTGTTGGTCCCTCAGCAGCTGTTTGGTGTAGAACAGCTGTATCATGGGGAGTAGAAGATTGAGGCTGAGCTGCTGATTGGTCTATATCAGCAGTGTAGGCACCTCGTGCAGACTCAGGGTGTAAAGAAATTTGAGTGGGGGACAGTATGGACACAGTATGGAGTGGAGAGGGCTCCTATCTTTCAATATTCTCAGCCTGTTGGGAGGCTGGAATAGTTGAGGTGGTTATCTCCATTTGTACAACTGGTTCCTGTTGGGAGGAACCAGAGGGTCTGAGCTGACTCTGGGTAGACTCAGGTTGGAGTGAAGCATGCTCCAAGGGTGCTGAACCTTCTCCCAAAATAGGAGAGCCAGCAGGGGTGGCTTTTCTTACAACTGAACACTGTTAGGAGGGAAAAGAGAAGCTGGTTGATTTGGCTGATTTTCTTTTTCTGTGGTACAGGATGGATGAAGTGGGTGATTGAGGAGAGGGGAGAGGATCTATTTGGACAGGGGGTGAGACTGGGTCAGGAACAGGTGGGTTGGCCTGTTCCATAGTCTCATGTGCCATAAAGGCACCAGCCACAGAGGCTTCAGGTTCAACAAGTGAACCAGGGTGAGGAGCCTGCTCCCCCTCAACCACAGAAGCTAAGAGTTCAGACTCAGACTGAGCTGTTTTGGCCTTCTTTTGCACAGGCCTAGCTTCAGTGATGTCCAGGGTCCTCTTAACAAGTTTGGACCTGGCTTTGGATTTTCTCCTGGGAGCAGCAGCTTCTGGATCCAGCCTCACAGCAGAGGGTCCTTCCAACAATCCTAACAACCTCCTCATTAGTGTGTGGACAGAGGAGGCTCATTTGGAAGTACAGCAGTGTAGAAAACTCTATTCCCTATTACAGGGAATGCAACAGTATGAAGTAAGGGCTGAGAGTTGTACAGATGCTCACCACAAATGTGTCTGAAAATGAGGCTCAGAAACCTGGGGTATCGAACAGCAGCTGGTCTTGGCTCTTGCTGCACCAGGTTCCTCAACTTCAGAAAGACCCACCTAGCCATATCAATGGTAGTCCCATCCACCAGCTGCAGAACTATTGGGACTTCATCTCGGCTCAGTTGGTCAAATGAACCAACTTTGCTGCTGAAACTCATCATCACAGAAGCAAACAGAAAGCTGTAGGTAGGAGACAAATCCTTCCTGTACAGCGTTGCTCCTATTTTGGGTTCTGCTACACCACAGAAGCGTAGCAAATTTCCCATTTGCTCATTTTCAGGTTGGGGCATATCATATGAATCAGCAACGGGCAGATGAAGAACCTCCCTGAGAAGATCAGCAGTAATCTCAATGGTCTGAGTCCCATTGAGAATAGTCCCCTTGATGACTTTGGTGTTGGGGTTGAATCAGATTCCTCCCAGTCACAAGTTTCAGCCATTAGTCCCTTTTGCCTGTTAGAAACCACTGAGTTTTCTAACTTCCTCAGCTTGGCCATGGCCATAACCCTATAGCCATCATCCCTGTTTGTCTTGTGTGGTTTGGATGTCTGACCAACAGCTTTTGACACACAGTCAGCAGCTATATGGCCAGTTTTGCCACATTTGAAGCACTCAGCTTTGGTCTTGTCAAATGCTTTCTTTTTGACAACATTTGAGTTTCCTTGTAGCATGTTTCTTCCAAACCTTTTCTTGTTGAACCTTTTGACAAGCATGGCTATCATCTACTCATCATCCAGTTCAGTACTATCTGCATTGTCTTCCTCATCAGACATTTCTTCCTTATCATCAGCTTGTTGATCAGGTTGAGTGAACACATCACTTATTTGATTTACAGGTTGTCTCACATTAGCCACAAAGGCTGCACCTTTCTTAGATATTTCCAAGGAATTTCTTTTCTGTTGCCTTGATTGCTCATCATTTAGTAAGGATCCATATAAGTTAACAAGATCCATACTTTTGATAGTACCTGAATTCCTTAAGATTGTAGAAAAATAATTCCATTCTTCAGGCAGAACATTCAAGAACTTGTTTACCAAAGTCAGGATGTCCTTGGTGATCCCAACAGCTTTGAGATCATTTACAAGAGCAGTAAACCTGGTGTAGGTTTCAGTGAGAGTCTCCTTTGGTTTTGCAAAGAAGAGTTCATACAGTCTAACAAGATTATTAATCCTCTTGTCAAGTGTGATTGTGGGTCCATCATAGACGGTACACAAAGTATCCCACATCTCCTTGGCAGTCTTCATCTTGTCAACCTATTTGAACACATCATCAGGCAGAGATATTGTAACATCCCAATTTTCAATTATATGTAATTTACAATTTTAAGACTTAAATTATTGTACTTTTGGATGATTGTATCAATTTAAGTTAATTGTGATCAAGTTATCAGTTAAATGAGAAAATACGAAGATGAGGGGTATATTGTGCAAATAGTTAAAAATGGGGAATAAAAGAAAGAAACCCTTTCATTTTCACACTCACACTCTCTCACTACTCTCTCTCTCTAACCGTATCCTCTCTCTACTCTCACTCTCTCTCGGCTTCAATTCGAGGGGCACAAGAAATCAACAAATTTCAAGTGCAAAATCTGGATTCAAGTAGCAATTAAGGAACTATGACAGTTGCAACAAACGTTTTAAGGTAACAATCTCCTTATATCACGAATTTTTGAAGTTTTGGTTCGGTTTTGTATGAAAACCGATTTCTAAGATTATTGTTGCAAATGTTAATGCATGTTATACATTATGATGGATTAGTTGAATTCGAGCATGTATGTTGTTGTATACAAAAATTCAGAATCAGATTCGAAGTTTAAGTATGATTTTGGAATTAAGTGTGTGTTTTAGTGTGTGTGTTCATCGAGACTTGTAGAAAAAGTCATATAAATGGGTTGTTTTGATGGATAAATATGATGATATAAGTTAAATAATAGCATTTAAGTTCATATTTACAGTATTAGACTCGAAAACATGCAAAAATGACCCAAACATAATTCTGGAAAATATTGGAAAATTCACTAAGTATGAACTCGGATCCGTATGGACCGAATTCGGACCATCCGATTTTCGGGTCCTGTTCATCCTATTTCGGACCACATATTTTGGATCACATAGACCAATTCGGACTCAACCTCAATTCGGACCATTACCCATTTCGGACCAATGTCAACTTCGGACACATAGCAATTTCGGAGCACCCTATCCGGATCACCCCCCTAATTCGGACCAGAGGACCATCCGGATTTCGGATACATCCGAATTCGGATATGGTCCGAAATCAGACCCATTTACACTTAAATTTCAAGAATACAATTTTTAAGCAATTACTGACATTACATCACTATTACACTTACATTACAGATCATTGTGGTGTTATCAAAACACACATTGATTCAGGATCAAGTCACAAAACCAATCACTGTGAGTAACAGATTGTCATTCGAACATTTATTGTTTTTGCATTCATGTTTATACATTCAATGGCATGTTCACGTTGTTCATATACTTCATTTGGCACTCATGAAATGATTTGTTGTTATGATGCACACTCGTACTTGACATGTAACACACATGTAGCCAGCGTTCATTTGAAAGTGCATCTATTTACATCATGCTTGCACTGCATGATCATTACTTCATAATCTGATGCGACCTGGACTGGGGCTGACAGCAGGCCACTGTCGGGGACTGATCATCCCACTCGTATCCCATCAGGTTCGGCACATCCCCGATCAGCATATTGAACTGCCAACCCATGCTTGCACTGCATGGTTTTTCACATACACTGAGGCTTACACTGCCGATATTCACATACATGGGGCTTACACTGCCCATGGTTAAGCATTGTTTGTAAAGAAATATTTGTTGTATGCATAATCTGTTATCTCACTAAGCATTTAGCTTACTGTTGACTCACATTGTTTCAGGCAAAGGCAAAAGTGTAGCTGGACCTTCATCTTAAGCAATCAAATTCTTATCTCGGTGACCTTAGAAGCTAATTGGTACATGGACGATGTAGCTTTGGGGCTGGGAATTTGTTACTTTTAAACAATTATGATGATGTAATAGTTAGACTTTATCACTGTAGACATTTACTTTCATTGCTTTAGTGTGGATTCGCTTAACTCTGATTTAAGTACTCAATTTCAATTATTATGATACTCATTGGGTTGTTTGTCGATCCTGGTGATTGCTACAATTATATCAAAACAAGGACGTCACAGTTTGGTATCAGAGCATTAGTTTGAGGTTTCAAGTGTCCGCGAGGACTTGGACTCAAACTTAGGTTATGATATTAGAATGAACTTCTAAGTAATGATCTGAACTAAGATAGGATTGACATGCACACGGGGAAACACAAAGGGTAACTGTACACTTAGGACTTACAAATAAATGTTCTAAATATAAGTTGTTATATTTCAGAACATGTCAGGAGACGATATGACTCCTCAGCAAATGTTCCAGATGATGCAAGCTCTCATGGAACAAAACAATGAGCTACAATCCAAACGAATGGCTGAGCAGGCTCAGTCATTTGCTGATCAGTTAAGGGCCAGAGATGAGGCCGAGGCAAAACGAAAGGCTGACAAACGAAAGAACAAGGAACAACAACAGGACGATCAAGAGGAAAGACAAGACACTGGGTCTTCTAACAGATCAAGGGGTTGCAGGTTTAAGGACTTCAAAAGTAACGGGGCTGTTACTTTTGATGGAACCGGAGATGCTGTGACTGCATTGGAATGGATCACCACCACGAAACGAACTTTCAGGATCAGCGACTGCGCTGATAAAGACATGGTCCGCTTTGCAACTGCTATGTTTGCAAGGGACGCTGTTATGTGGTGGGACGCAATGACACATGTGTTGACGATGGAGGTAGTGTCACACATGTCATGGAGCGAGTTTAAGGAAGTATTCTCCCAGCAATACTGTCCTACTGATGAGAAGCGCCGTCTAGAGGCGAAGTTCCTGAATCTGACTCAAGGAACGAAAACGGTTACACAATATGCCGTTGAGTTCACCCGCTTAAGTTTGTTTGCACCACATCAAGTTGACACGGAAGAGAGAAAAATAGCCCGGTTTGAGGCCGGACTAGACTATGCGATACTCCAAACCATGAGTGGGGTTCGGTATACAACGTTTGCTGGATTACTCGAGGCTGCTCGGAATGTGGAGCAGATTGTCCTGTTATCCGGATATGTCATTGGTTCAGCAGCCGCAACACCGACTCAACCGTCGCCGCCAAAAAGGCAGCGGGAGTCTGGATCCTCCCGATTCTCTCCCCAATCTCATCAACAATCTTCATCACCCAAGAAGGGAAGGGCCTTTTCGGCCAGTTCAGAAATGAGAGACTGCAGACGATGCAGAAAAGCGCACTCTGGGGAGTGCAAGACTCGGGACATGTATTGTTTCTGCTGTGGGCAGAAAGGCCATCACTGGGAGCATTGTCCACGAAAAGATGATGCATGCTACAACTGCCACAGACTTGGCCATTTCTCAAGGGACTGCCCGAAACCCCCACGAGATCAGAATGCTCCACAATCAACAGCAAGATCTTCTGTAGCGTCCACGGCTCGCAGGGATCAATCTCAAAGGGCTCCAACAAGGGCGTTCCAAATCACAGCTGAAGAAGCAAAGGATGACCCGGAAGTGGTCACTGGTACGTTCTATGTTAACTCAATTCCTGCACGTATACTGTTTGACTCTGGAGCAAATCGTTCGTTTGTCTCCACTACATTTGCTCGTCAATTTAACATGCCAACTTCCAAACTACAATTTGTACTTGACATAGAGACTGCTAGCAATATGTTAGTAAAAGCAGACAAAGTATATAGGAATTGTACATTATTGGTAGAAGACGTAGTATTCAATATAGATCTGATCCCTATGGAGTTCGGGGAATTCGATGTCATAGTAGGCATGGACTGGTTAGTTCATAACAAGGCCCAAATCGTTTGCAAGAAAATAATGATCAAGATTACCACTCCCGAGGGCCGAGACATTTGCATATATGGTGACAGACACAAAGGCGACTTATGCCTTATTTCAATTGCAAAAGCCCGAAAGCACGTTGCCAAGGGTTGTTCAGCTTACTTAGCCTACGCTGTCGATGCAAAGGCTGAAGTTCAATCTCCTTCTACCGTTCCCGTTGTTTCTGAATTTCCAGATGTCTTTCCAGAAGATATCTCGGGATTGCCACCTGATCGTCAAGTGGAATTCCGCATTGACCTCATTCCCGGAGCTGCTCCAATAGCAAAGGCTCCTTACCGTCTAGCCCCTGCTGAAATGCAGGTAATGATGAAGCAGTTACAGGAGCTACTTGACAAAGGTTTTATCCGCCCAAGTACATCTCCTTGGGGTGCTCCTGTTCTGTTTGTCAAAAAGAAAGATGGCACATTGCGGATGTGCATCGACTATCGAGAACTCAATAAAGTCACAATCAAAAACAAATACCCATTGCCCCGGATTGATGATCTCTTCGACCAGTTACAAGGCGCAAGCTACTTCTCGAAGATTGATCTTCGTTCGGGTTATCACCAACTCAAAGTACATTCTGATGACATTCCAAAGACGGCTTTCAGAACTCGTTACGGACACTACGAGTTTCTGGTAATGCCGTTCGGTCTTACTAATGCGCCGGCCGCTTTCATGGATCTCATGAATCGAGTCTGCCGGCCAATGCTCGACAAATCGGTCATCGTGTTCATCGATGACATTCTCATATATTCAAAGACCGAAGAGGATCATGCTGCACATCTGAGAGAATTGCTAGAGTTGCTACACAAAGAGCGACTTTATGCCAAATTCTCTAAGTGTGAATTCTGGTTGAGGCAGGTACGTCTCAACGTTTGAAACAATTTCATGATCCTTATACTCAATCATAAATTAATTTATTAACTTGTACCTCTTAAACAATTAATTCAGATCCAATTCTTGGGGCACGTGATATCTGGTGCTGGGATTGCTGTTGATCCTGCAAAGATCGAAGCTATCCAGAACTGGGAATCACCCCGCAACGCCTCAGAGATTCGGAGTTTTCTGGGATTGACTGGTTACTACCGCCGATTCATCAAAGACTTCTCAAAGATCGCCGTTCCGCTAACAAAGCTTACTCGCAAGAATGCTACTTTCTTTTGGAAAGAAGAACAACAAGCGGCATTTGACAATCTGAAGAAATTATTAAGTGAAGAACCAGTGTTAGCCCTGCCTGAAGGGAACGAAGACTTCGTAGTCTACACAGATGCATCAGGCATGGGTTTGGGTGCGGTACTAATGCAAAGAGGAAACGTCATAGCTTATGCTTCTAGACAACTCAAACCACATGAGAAAGACTACTCTACTCATGATCTAGAGCTAACTGCTGTGATTTTCGCCCTCAAGTTATGGAGACACTATTTGTACGGAACCAAGTGTCAGCTCTACACTGATCACAAGAGTTTAAAGTACATATTCAGTCAGAAGGACTTGAATATGAGGCAAAGAAGGTCAATGGAGCTGATCAAAGATTACGACTGTGAAATTCTATATCACCCGGGGAAAGCCAACGTAGTGGTTGATGCCCTAAGCAGAAAGGCCTACTGCAAGGCATATTGTTATGCCTTGACTTCTACAATTTTGACATCCACTATCATAGACGATGTAAGAGCTGCTCAGTTGCAGGCCTTAAAGGAAGAGAATGTTAAAGATGAAGATATCAGAATTCAGTTGCCATTAATGCAAGATGATGGAACTGGATTAAGGGGTATTTATGGCAGAGTTTGGGTTCCTAAGTTCGGGAACATGCGACATGTAATTCTCGAGGAGGCTCATCAATCTAAATTCTCAATTCATCCTGGTAGCAAGAAAATGTACAACGACTTGAAAGCCGACTTCTGGTGGCCAGGGTTGAAAAGAGATGTTGGTCAATATGTAGAGAAGTGCAGAACTTGTCGTTTAGTCAAAGCAGAACACCAACAACCCTATGGTAGTATGCAACCTCTTCCTATCCCAGAATGGAAGTGGGACCATATTACCATGGATTTCGTAACCAAGCTACCTAAGACTCGTCGTCAACATGACGCCATTTGGGTCATTGTTGACCGATTAACCAAATCTGCTCACTTCATACCAATCCGAGAAACCTACTCACTGGACCGACTTGCCCAGATCTACGTAAACGAAATCGTTATTAGGCATTGTGTGCCTAAGTCTATTGTCTCCGACCGAGATAGTAGATTCACTTCTAATTTCTGGACTGCTCTGCAAAACGGTCTTGGTACTCGTATCGCAATGAGTACTGCCTATAGACCTCAATCTGATGGGCAAAGTGAAAGAACAATCCTAACTCTCGAAGACATGCTCAGAGCCTGTGTCATGGATTTGGGTGGTAACTGGGACGATCACCTCCCATTGGTTGAATTCTCCTACAACAATAGTTACCATTCCACTATCAAGATGGCACCGTTCGAGTCTCTATACGGAAGAAAATGTAGGACTCCAACCTGTTGGAGGGAAACAGGAGAAACTCCAATAGCCGGTCCTGCTTTGCTACAAGAAACAAATGAAAAGATCCAACTCATACGGCAGTACATGAAAACGGCACAAGATCGACAAAAGAACTATCACGATCGCCGTCACAAAGCAATAGAATTTCAGAAGGACGATTGGGTATACTTAAAGGTTTCTCCGATGAAGGGTGTTACAAGATTCGTAAAGCGAGGAAAGTTATCACCTCGGTTCATAGGACCTTTCAAGATAATAGAAAGAGTTGGGAATCAGTCCTATCATTTGGACTTGCCGGAAGAATTATCAGGTGTTCACCCGGTATTTCACGTTGGGTACTTAAGGAAGAGTCTGGTGCCCGAAAGGGAACCATGGACTGATCATTCGGACATTAAGATTGACGAACGGCTAAGGTTCGTTGATGAACCGGAGTGCATTTTGGAGACAAAAGTCAAAAAGCTACGGAACAAAGAGATCAGGATGGTGCTGGTCAAGTGGAAGCATCATCGGGGAGCTAATCACACTTGGGAATCGGAAGAAGACATGAAGACTAAGTACCCAAGTTTGTTTAGCGCAGCATGACTTCGCGGACGAAGTATAGGCGTGGTGGAGCCCATGCTGTAACATCCCAATTTTCAATTATATGTAATTTACAATTTTAAGACTTAAATTATTGTACTTTTGGATGATTGTATCAATTTAAGTTAATTGTGATCAAGTTATCAGTTAAATGAGAAAATACGAAGATGAGGGGTATATTGTGCAAATAGTTAAAAATGGGGAATAAAAGAAAGAAACCCTTTCATTTTCACACTCACACTCTCTCACTACTCTCTCTCTCTAACCGTATCCTCTCTCTACTCTCACTCTCTCTCGGCTTCAATTCGAGGGGCACAAGAAATCAACAAATTTCAGGTGCAAAATCTGGATTCAAGTAGCAATTAAGGAACTATAACAGTTGCAACAAACGTTTTAAGGTAACAATCTCCTTATATCACGAATTTTTGAAGTTTTGGTTCGGTTTTGTATGAAAACCGATTTCTAAGATTATTGTTGCAAATGTTAATGCATGTTATACATTATGATGGATTAGTTGAATTCGAGCATGTATGTTGTTGTATACAAAAATTCAGAATCAGATTCGAAGTTTAAGTAAGATTTTGGAATTAAGTGTGTGTTTTAGTGTGTGTGTTCATCGAGACTTGTAGAAAAAGTCATATAAATGGGTTGTTTTGATGCATAAATATGATGATATAAGTTAAATAATAGCATTTAAGTTCATATTTACAGTATTAGACTCGAAAACATGCAAAAATGACCCAAACATAATTCTGGAAAATATTGGAA
This sequence comes from Centrapalus pauciflorus, assembly GCA_020465985.1. NCBI lineage: Eukaryota > Viridiplantae > Streptophyta > Magnoliopsida > Asterales > Asteraceae > Centrapalus > Centrapalus pauciflorus. The sequence goes on along the minus strand of JAANYP010003609.1, from coordinate 52,173 downwards.
AATTCACTAAGTATGAACTCGGATCCGTATGGACCGAATTCGGACCATCCGAATTCGGGTCCTGTTCATCCTATTTCGGACCACATATTTCGGATCACATAGACCAATTCGGACTCAACCTCAATTCGGACCATTACCCATTTCGGACCAATGTCAACTTCGGACACATAGCAATTTCGGAGCACCCAATCCGGATCACCCCCCCAATTCGGACCAGAGGACCATCCGGATTTCGGATACATCCGAATTCGGATATGGTCCGAAATCAGACCCATTTACACTTAAATTTCAAGAATACAATTTTTAAGCAATTACTGACATTACATCACTATTACACTTACATTACAGATCATTGTGGTGTTATCAAAACACACATTGATTCAGGATCAAGTCACAAAACCAATCACTGTGAGTAACAGATTGTCATTCGAACATTTATTGTTTTTGCATTCATGTTTATACATTCAATGGCATGTTCACGTTGTTCATATACTTCATTTGGCACTCATGAAATGATTTGTTGTTATGATGCACACTCGTACTTGACATGTAACACACATGTAGCCAGCGTTCATTTGAAAGTGCATCTATTTACATCATGCTTGCACTGCATGATCATTACTTCATAATCTGATGCGACCTGGACTGGGGCTGACAGCAGGCCACTGTCGGGGACTGATCATCCCACTCGTATCCCATCAGGTTCGGCACATCCCCGATCAGCATATTGAACTGCCACCCCATGCTTGCACTGCATGGTTTTTCACATACACTGAGGCTTACACTACCGATATTCACATACTTGGGGCTTACACTGCCCATGGTTAAGCATTGTTTGTAAAGAAATATTTGTTGTATGCATAATCTGTTATCTCACTAAGCATTTAGCTTACTGTTGACTCACATTGTTTCAGGTAAAGGCAAAAGTGTAGCTGGACCTTCATCTTAAGCAATCAAATTCTTATCTCGGTGACCTTAGAAGCTAATTGGTACATGGACGATGTAGGTTTGGGGCTGGGAATTTGTTACTTTTAAACAATTGTGATGTTGTAATAGTTAGACTTTATCACTGTAGACATTTACTTTCATTGCTTTAGTGTGGATTCTCTTAACTCTGATTTAAGTACTCAATTTCAATTATTATGATACTCATTGGGTTGTTAGTCGATCCTGGTGATTGCTACAATTATATCATTAATTAACAAGGACGTCACAGAGATGACCAGATTGTTTCTGGCCTTTGCATCAAGAGCTACCAGTCTTTTGTCTTAATCAGACCATTGAGCTTTTGCTTTCTCAAATGTTCTGATTTCAGGAGCAGCTCCTTCAACATCAGGAGTTATTGTTGTAACAGAGGTTGGCACATAGGGACCCTCCATTACAATCTCTGGTAGTTGTACATCCAGATTCTCTAATTAAGTAGAGCATCATTCTGCACTTCCAGCCAGAAAAGTTTTGATGATTGAACTTTGGAGGTTTGCCCATTGAGCCATTGTCATAGTATGAGGAATTTGCAGCACTGTTGTCCATGGAAACTTTGGGAGAATGAGAGATCTAGAATGACACACACTCTAACCTGGCTCTGATACCAGTTGTAGGTCCCAAAAGATATCCCAAGTATATAGCTTTAAGCTGTAGAGGGGGGGGTGAATACAGCACTTTAAAAACTACACACAATTTTCTCAATGTTTGTATGTATTATTAACAAATGTTAATTACAAACAAGTTTGAATGCGGAAAGTTTCAAGCTGAGATGACAGATACAACAGTATGTTTAACTAGTCTAAGACTAACTTAAACTAATTACAATGAATACACTCACTAAGAATCACTCACTGTGTTTACAAGACTCTGAGGAACAGCTTGAATAAGAACACTTTGACACTGAGCACTGTTTTATTCAAGCAGACTTGCATGCATGAAAGACACACTTTGAATGCACGTTCACTCTTGTTTTCAGCACATAGCTTTTTGGCTTAGTCCTTCAATCCTTGGAAGTTTCCTTTTATACTCACTCAGAGGATCTAAGTGAAGCTTCTTCATTGGACGGAATGAAAAAGGTAAAGTCTTGTTGAAAAGACAACATAACCTTTTCTGCACTTTTCTGAAAAGCAGACTTGTCTTCATATGGGCAGAACTTTTGTCTTTTCACTTTGTCTACTGTTGCATTGCCTTTAACCAAATAAGGAATGTCAACTTTGTGTTTTTCTTCCTTGTAAAGGCCTATATTGATATAAGAAAAAGGTCTGTCACCCTTTTTCAAATAACCTATTGTCTTCATGTAGCAGAACAGCTTGGGCAGGCTGAGCAGTTCTGATTTCCACTTTGTCTTCGACTTTGTAAACTGATCTTGTAGTAAAAAACAATACATGAGGACTTGAAAACACATTCCATAAAGTGTTTAGCCTGTTCACAAAGAACAGGTTCTGTTCACAAAGAACAGACACTTGTAAACTGCCCAAGCTGCTCACTAGTGTAGAGCAGCGTAGACAGTTTATGTCCAGCCTGTTCAGCAGACTGAACAGCTTGAGCAAAATTGCCTTTGTTGCAACACATGCAACACATAGAACAGCTTAAGGCTGATATTGCAAATTACTTTCAGGTTTCAATAAGGCATATAACAGGCCTTAATTTCATCCTTCAAGAGCATCATCAGGTTTGATTAAGAATCTCCCCCTTAGATGCAGAACAGGTTTGACTGAGGCCTTTTTGTGCCTAACAGTTCCCATAGTGTCTGATTGATCTTATGCAGAATGGCTCATGTTCATTACAGTTCAGGACCCAAGCCTCAATGAAATGGTTTCTGTGAACTTCAGTACAGAACCCGGGCATCAATGTCATGGCTTCTATTTACATTAGAGTAGAACCCGGTATTTAGTTAGAACCTGAGCTACATTGTTTCTGAAACTGCCACCCTGACTTTCATATCTGAACTTCTGTTCAACATCACTGGCGAAACGACAACAGGGAGCATAGATTCCTTACTTTTCTTATGCTTCTACTTTCTATAGACTGATATTTATTCTTATCTGCAGGGGGACTTTTCATCTATACATTATCAAATAAAATTTTCTTGACTTTTCTCTCTTCTAGTATGCACCTTTGTTAAGGAAAATAATTTTGATGCATACGGGGAGTGTTTTTGATAATGTTTTTTTTTGTCTAGCCTTTGTGATGCAAATTGTTTTGAATTTTATCTCCTCATAATTTAAGGGGGAGTATGTTAGATATTAAATTTCGATCTTGTGGATCTATTTTGTAATAATTATTTACATAATATTTAGTCTTGTAATTTATTTCCTAGTTAGTTTATTTTGTATGAAAAGTTTAAGGGCCAAATGTGTCACACCTTGAAACTTAATTAAATGAACCTATGTATAGGCACCTAGGGTTTTGAAAAACCCACGGTTGACATTTGAATGAAAAATAGAATCTCCTTTGTTGCAGCCGCCATTTATTATTCTCTCAAACATTCTCATTGATCTTTAATCATTTCACAATTATTGAGTGCAAATTCTTTTTGTGAGAGTTTATAAAACAATAATGTGATGATATTATCTGGGAATCAACAACAACAATTGGTATCAGAGCCCAAAAAAGTGGATTGAAACTACAAAAATCGGATTCTGCTGCTGTCTTCAAGTTGTTCATCGAGTTTTTTCATCCATTTTCACGGTTAGATCTTCATTTTCTTCAATATTCTGCTGTTTTTGTGTTGTTCTTGTCACATAATCATCATATTATCACTCCCTTCTGATTTAGGGCTTCTTAGGTTCAATCTTAACATCATATTCATCACATAATCGGTTGTTTAATATATGCACAATGTCCCACTTCATCTTTATTTTCATAAACCTAGGAATCTTAAAGAAACATACTCATTTCTATCATATACAAAACTAAATGCCAAAGCCGTTAGTCAAAATTGCTTTTAGAAGAACTAGTCGTATTAGCCTTCTGTTCATAGCCTTTCCAATATTCTTTTGCATTTCGATTAACAATTATATTATTTATCAAAACATAAACAAATTATAGGATTTTGTCTTTCATAAGGTTAATGATTATTAAAAAAATATTTCCAATCAGTCCACCAACCTGTCATGAAATAACACTCCACCCTTCGTTGATACTCTAACATTTAGCACACTCATTGGCTTAGAGATATTCCCTTTTTTAAAACATTACATATATTTCATCATTGTACTTATACATTCAGTGTATAGTATAATACACCTGAAATCAAGCCAATCTAGGTTTTCAACGAAAACTATTATGTTCATAACATTAGTGTTTAAGTCGAAGTACCTAGGTGTGTATTACCAAGTCATCATACATAACTCATGTTTTGATTAATAAAAGTTATTGGCTAGGGCACTTTTCACTTACGATTATCAAAACCATGATTGTAATGTGTGATGATCATCTTGAACAAGACATGTAATTATTTCACAAAAGGTGACGTTAGGAATTCATTTTTGCTTTCACTCTTTGAGAATAATTCTCTAAGAACGTGACCAGTTGATGATCCTTTACTCGTATTAAAAGACAGTTATCACAATTCTAAAATAATTATTTACACAATGACTTAGTATTAAATCCATAAACCAATTACCCTTCTTGTTTTTCTCAAAACATTGGCTTAATATGATGAAATCCATAATACACCATTCCATTCAATTGGCCAAGGCATTTTTTGCATAGTTTGGCTATTATCATAGGTTTATCCTCAATAATCACCTTGTTTCGTAAGAAAGCAAATTAATGGAGTGGGATAGGGCACTTCTTACATGAATAACATCTATACTATTCTATAAATGTATCTTTGAAAAATGTCCATATAGTGGTAGTTCGTTATGATTATGGTTACGCTTCCGCGACGTCACGCTTCATTGCCAACCAGGGTAACGGGGTGTAACAGATTGGTATCAGAGCCGTAGTTATAGTGAACTAGGTTGCATTAGGTCCTAGACTATAACTGTTACAAAAACTAAAGTTTGTTCAAGTACTGTGAACACATATATGGACCCTGATGACAATAACATGTCGAACAATACGGTTATTGTCCTCTTTGACTCAGAGGATGAATTCTTACCCATGGAACAAGGAAGCCAAGGTGACACTTTGGTGTACTTTGGATCGGGACCTACCCAGACCAAATCAATGATGATGTAATGGACCCGTCAAAGCACAAGGACGGGAACTGTGGCCCTGCAACACAAATTTCTTCACCATCACCACCATAAATTCCACCCTACACTCTATTCAGAAACCATCCCAATGGACCATTGAAGAAATTTACCCCTAGGGAAAGGGTGTGACTAGCACAACGGGAGTGTATCCCAGTACCTGCCCATCAGCCAAGCCTGCCGCAGTAGTAACGGGCAAACATAAGAAAGTGGGGATGAATGCCTCACACACTCCAAGAGTAGAGAAACGAGGAATGGATCCAAGGCCAGTTTGAAGTCGGAACACCATCTTCCTCTCAAGTGCTGACACTTACTCAGAAACCTACGTAACCAATGGTGCCTCTGTTGGTGGCAAGGGCCGCCAGACACGACCTCCAATTTCGACAAAATCCACCAAGAGGTCTGTGAGATCTCTGCAATGATTAAGAAGGGGGCAATACAAACCACCAATAAACCTTGGGCCATCCAGAATACCCAGGAGATTCAACAAGACGTAATCAACCAATTGTGACAGCGCCTAAAGCCCACAGTGCAGAACTAACCCAACGACTTAACACTCTGGAGTAGGAGGAAACCTCGGAGGCATCTCATACTTAGTACCCTTTTATAGTATTTCTCTAAGCTTTACTATCTGATATATCTTAGGGTGTGTAAGGCTTAAGAATTTATCGGAAAATTCCAACCATAGCATGTACAAAGATTAGGTTTCCAACATTTTAATGAAAAACTAAGTTTTATCTCTAATAGGAGCATGAGGATATGTAGTACGACAATCTGCCTAAGAAATTTCAAACCCATAGACTTATCCTCTTACATCATTAGATACCACTTTTGCATTTCTACTATTTGAACTGATGCTGATAGGAGCTTTATATCCACTAAGTTCAGTAAGTAGATAAATTCCAATCTTATACCATTAAGTGTCACTTATGCTATTAAGGTTGATGACAGGAAGACGTGTAAGACAAATAATATAAGTCGAGGATGCTCCTTAGAATTTGTAGGCCGACTCTTTAAAACAGACTTGATGTCCGTCAAACTGGGAAGTTTTGATGTGTCATATGAATGGATTGACTATCGAAAAATCGTGCGAAAATAGTGTGCAACAAGAAGACGGTTCATATATCTTTAGCCAATAAGAAGGTCCTTACTGTCCAAGGCAAAGCAAGTAATACCAAAGTAAGCATCATCTTTAGCATTGAGACCCTGATGTTTTGACAGAGAGGGAGCCGAAGGAAAAGCAGCTCAAAAATATTCTTATTATTTATGGTTACCCCAAAGTTTTTCCAGAACAAATACCTGAACTCCCAACATCGAGGCAAGTCAAATTCAAAAATTAGTATCAGGTGCTGCACCAGTGGCTCGAGCACCAGGCCGATTAGCCCAATTAATATTATAAGAATCATCCAACCAACCGTAGGAGCTCTTAGATAAAAGGTTTATCAAACCGAGTTCCTCGCTTTGGAGGAGCTCCAGTTTTGTTTATAAAGAAGAAGGATGGAACCTTCAGAATGTGCATCAATTACCGAGAGCTAAATAAACAAAGAGAGTCGATATCCGCTCACAAGGATCAATGACTTGTTTGACCAAACTCGAAGAATTAAGCTTCTATTCGGTGATCGACCTAAGGTCTGGTTATCATCAGGTTAGGGTTCAAACGAAAGATATTCCAAAGACAGCCTTCAGATTCCGTTACAGTCATCATAAATTCCTATTAATGACGTTTGGATTAACCAGTGCCCCAACGGTATTCATGGACCTCATAAATCGGGTGTGCGAACCTTATCAAGACAAATTCGTGATTGTATTCATGAATGACATCTTAATCTACTCACAAAATAAGGAGGAACACGAGCAAACATTTAAGACTAATTCTAGAATTGTTGAAGAAAGAACAACTATATGTTAAGCTTTTTAAGTTTGACTTTTGGCTAAGATGGGTGGAATTTCTCGGTCACGTGATCAATAGTAAAGGAATCCAAGTCGACCCCGCAAAGATCGAGGCTATCATGAATTTGTCAACTTTTAGAACCCCCATAAAGATACGGCAGTCCTTATGACTTGCCACTTATTATAGGAAATTATCAAAAATTTCTCAAAGATCACCGGAGCTCTAACAAAACTGACTCGAATAGACATTAAGTATGATTGGGGCGAGGATCATGAGACATCATTTCAGTTATAAAAGCACAAACTATGCAGCACACATTTTTTTATCCGTGGGAAGCAAGAAATTTGTATATTAGTGTGACGCTTCAAACAATGGGTTGATATAGAAAGATAAGGTCAATGCTTATACTTTATGAAAACTTAAGGTTCACTAGGTGAATTACACAACGCATGATCTAGATCTTGGAGCAGAAGTCTTTATCCTTAAGAATTGGAGACATTAGTTGTACGGTAAGAAGTGTACTACACTCATAGACCATAAGAGCCTCCAACACATCTTGAACCAGAAAGAGTCGAATATGAGGTAGCATCGTTGATGGATCTAATAAGTGATTGCAACTGTGAAATTCGTTATCACCTGAGGGATACTAATGTGGTTGCAGACGCTCAGAGGAGAAAGGAACGAGCCAAGCCGTTAAGAGTATAGGCCCTAGCTTATAACCATTCAACCAAACCTTCCTTTCTTAGTTCATGATGCACATATAGAAGTCGTTAAGGAGGAAAATATGAAAAAATGAATCCCTGCACGGAATGGATAAATAGTTTGGGGTAAGGACTAATAAAAAAATCAATATTTCATGAATAGAGTCTGATTATCTTGTTTTGGTGGAAAAAGAAAGCTGGCTATGGATGAAAGACACAAATCAAGATATGTCGTTCACCCCGGATCTGATAAAATGTATCATGACCTCAAGGAGCTATATGTGTGGCCTAACATGAAGGATGACATTGCCACATATGTCAACAAATTCCTAACATGCTCAAAAGTTTAGACAAAACATTAGAAACCATTTGGGTAATAGTCGACCGCCTAACAAAATTCGCGCATTCCTACCAATCAAGGAGAACAATAGGATGAATAAGCTAGTCCAAACAAGGAAGTCGTCTCCGGACACAGAGTGCCTATTTCAATCATTTCGAATACGGATAGTAGAATTACATCTAGATTTTTGGCAATCAGCTTTGGGTACAAACTTGGAGATAAGTACCACATACCACCCTCACACCGATGGTCAGAATGAAAGAACGATCCAAACCCTAGAACATATGTTAAGAGCCTGTGTGATGGATTTTGGGAAGTGTTGGGATACTCATTTGCCCTTAGTGGAATTATCGTACAACAACAGCTATCACACAAGTCTTAACGTTGCTCCATTTGAGGCACTGTACAGACAAAAGTGTCGATCACCCCTTACCTGGGCCAAAGTCAGGGATAGTCAAGTCATTGGCCCAGAAATCATACTTTGGACCACCAAAAAGATAGTACAGATATGAAACCGACTAAAAGTTGCCCGCGATCGTCAGAAACGTTATGCAGACGTAAGGAGAAAATCCCTTGAGTTCCAATTAGGAGAATGGGTACTAAGAAAAAGTATCGCCATAGAAGGGCGTGATACAATTTGGGAAACAAGGGAAACTGATCCCTTGTTATATCGGACCATTCAAGATTTTCAAAAGAATTTCCACGGTAGCCTACCTACGCGATCTGCCCCCAGAGGTTAGTAACGTTCATAATACCTTCCACGTATCCAACCTTAAGAAATGCCTGGCTGATGAAACACTCGTCATACCCATGGACGAGCTGGAGTTAGATGATAAGTTCAACTTCCTTGAAAAACCCCTGGAAATAATGGACCGAGAAGTCAAGAAACTATAGCACAGCCGGATCCCGATAATAAAAGTCAGATGGAACTCTAAGCGAGGTCCTGAGTTTACGTGGGAACGCAAAGATCAGTTCCGAGAAAAATACCCTCATCTGTTCTCAAATACTCAAGCAGTGTAGAACACGAGCTAATTTCGGGACGAAATTCCCTTAACAGGGGGAGACTGTAACATCCGGCATTAAACCAGGTTAGCAACTACGACCTAATCAGTATTTAATAGCCGATTATAACCTAATTAGTGGTCATTAGAAATTAATCAAAGTGATTAACGAGGTTCATGAAGAAATTCAACTCAATTAGAAACAAATTCATCGGTGCAATGAAATTGGAATAATCCGATCGATTTACGATATGAAGAATTAATTCAACTAAGTACATAATTAAATTAAGATTAGTAACAGTAATCATGCATTAATACACTTACTTAACATTAATGATGCAAGACAAAAACAAATCATTAAACAAATGCATTCAAAAGTATTTATGAATTTACATAAAAAGGGAAATACAAGAATACATTCTAAATACACTTATACAAAAAAAAAAAAAAAAATACATCAAAATATCTTCTAAAAATCTGCCCATAGGGAGGTACAAGTAGGTTTTGACTTCATTTTTTTATTACACACTTCCGTAACCCATTAAATTAAAATCCTTTTCATCATCTTCTTTCATCTCATCCAACACTCCACTCAACCTCCACTTTGATGACCATTTTTCTCTATAAATAGAGAGATCATATCTCATTCATCCTCACACATTTGCAAGAGCAAAACCTCTCATTTTACTCTCTCAAAATCGTCCATAGCCACACACACACAACCAAAGTTGTTTTCTTCCTTTATTCTTCAAGAATTCAAGCTTTTCAAGAGTTTCTTTGGTGCAACTAGTTCAAGAACAACTCTTCTACACATTTCCATACTTCTAATACATCAAGGTAAGTAAATACTAACTTATTACATCTTATATTTATGTTGATATAAGTCTTGCATAATATATATAATCACCAAGAACAACACGTTTCATAAAAACTCAAATTTATAAATCACCAGTTTTGTTTTAAGTTTGTTTTCTTAAAATGTGTTTATAAATATATAAACACATTATGTATGTATAAATATTATGAAAACAAGTTATATAAATGTGTTTTATAACTTTTATACAAGTAGCCTTTGAATAAACAACAAGAATCACTAGTTATTTCAAGTTTATGAACTACGGAATTTCAGCAGAAAAGTTGCATCGACTTTGTAAAATCATAACTAATTCATAACTTAACAAAATGAGTTGATTCTTGTCTCAATAAATAGATCTATGTTTTAAATAAACTAAACACCTCGAAAAAAAGGCCAACATAGCGTTTTCAACAAAGCTTTTTCCCTAAACTAAACACCTCGAAAAATGACCGTTCTTGAATTTAAAAATTCTTTGTATATAGTAGTTTAATGTCCAAGAAAACCAAAGCCTAAATCGTTTTGGAACTTGGTCAAAAACAGCCTCAAAGTAGGCCGAAAAACCTTCGAAAAGCTGAAAAATTATATATATATATATACATATGTATATATATATATATATATACATATGTGTATATATATATATATATATATATATATATATATATATATATATAATATATATATATAATATATACATAATATGTATGTATATAATATATTATATTATAATATTATATGTAATATATATCATATTATAATATATAATATAATATATATAATATGTATATATTATGTGTGTGTATATATATATATATATATATATATATATATATATATATATATATATATATATATATATATATATATATATATATATATAAACATGACGTTTTAAGTGGGTTTTATTTATAAACTTGTAATGTTGGGTGATTTAAGACATAAAAACCTATATATATATACATATTATCATATATGAGAGTTATGAAGTCCGTACTATCACTTAGTACTCGATTAAACACATCCGGTGCATCAACCATCAAAGAACGTAAACTTGCATTTTACGCAAATATCTTGCCATCACACGCTCGGTGAGTCCTCATAGCCCTATTTTCACTTTCTATTGGGGTGGAAATACATGCACTATTTTCATATGAACATCAAAACTGTTTATTTCATATATGTATTACATGTGTGGATCTATCAGCCCTCAAATCATGAACCGTTAATTGCATTTATTTGCAAGAGCGACTATATTGTGGATAGATCTATCGGGAGTCATGTCCCCCATTCGGGTTAGTTTTAATCGGCTAACGGCGGGATGCATATATATTCAACACACGGTATTACGTATGGGAATACTGCACATGGCAAACTCATTTAATTAAGCTTTGTTTTCATGATGGTTTATGTAATACATATATGGAATTTATGCTTTATAAATTCAACTCATCTGATAATGTCCACACAATTGGTCTTTTCGCGTAAACCTATCAGCTCACCAACAATTTGTTGACGTATTTTAGCATGTATTTTCAGGTGATTAAGGCATGCGCATTTATCGAAAGCATTCCAACGCTTCCGTTCGTTTTGGAGTCGCATCATTTTAAAACTCGAAGATTTATTTGTATATTTCATGATAAACTAAATTGTGTATTTAAATCTTGGTATTAATAAGAAATACTTACGCAGTATTTTGGTTATGTAAAACAATATTTATATTTGAAGTTAAATCAATGTATGTTGAAAAACGTCCATATAGTGGTCGTTCGTTATGATTATGGTTACGCTTTCGCGACGTCACGCTTCATTGCCAACCGGGGTAACGGGGTGTGACATCACCCTCAAAACAGGAAACAAAAGCATCAACATGTAGGTGTGTGTGTGTGTGTGTGTGTTTGCAACTGAGACCATGACCCTGAGATCAAATCTTAGGTGCATGTGCTATCCAAAACATAATCATGAGTAGTCTATGTGTGTGTAAGAGTTTGAAAGCTCGATTTCCCAGCTGTTACACAATCATGACATATATAACAACACACAATCAGATTTATCAATGCAAACACTCTATATGATGAAGAAGATGAAAAGCTCTTCAGAGAAAAATATATCAGTAGGAACTATATCTTCAGTCAACAACTGACTCCCTCCATCCCATATGGCTTTTGTATCCATAGGGACTTTGAGAAAATTACATGAATGGTCCTTGAACTTGAAATATTACATAAACATTTACATAAATGAAAGTAAATTATTACAAACAAAAGTTATTAACTAGAAATTGAAATAATAAGCCTAGCAAATCTCCCCATATTTCAATTTCTAGCTAACACTTCAAAATCATCAACGATCTTGCCTCAAATGTAGATAGACCTCAAATCGTGTGATGTTTTCTCCGAGAGTAAGATGATCGTCAATCATGTCAATGCCTTTCCTTATCTCATTACTTTGTTCCAAAGGAAGACGAAGTGGAGAAGGCAAAAGACTGTCTTGCTCAAGACGCTCATAGAGGCCACTTCTGATCAGCCTCAATGTTCCATCTGAATAGGGAACTATCTCTTCAAATCTTATAAAGCACTTTACATTTTTTATGTTGTTGAACACAACCCTGTGTGCTTGCTTTAGAATAACCTTAAATTGTGGGTAGAGGTGTATTTATGGAAACTCATAGCGAGGAGCAGCCACTCCTACACTACTACTAAGGTTTTCTACTGCCATTTGAAAATCTTTGATAATCATAAACACAGAGATGTGATGCATGTTGCAGAGAACTGCCAATGTAGCACAAGTGTGTGTCTTATTTGGTCTTATCCTTTTTAATCGGAGGTATAGCCACTCAAGATCATCGAATTCAATATTTTCCAAGTCTATCTCGTTAAAGATAGATAATTCATCATTTATGCGTAAAACTGTAAAAGATGGAGACCAGATCTTGGAATTCTTATGACATGTGTTATTAATGACTCCCAGATAATATCAGCACACAATCATATATAATCACTCAAATAATCAACCACAAACAGAATCTTCAGTCAATGATTGTGAAATGATTAAAAGAGACAAAAAGAATAATATTGAATGTGTGAGGCGGCGGCTGGAAGAAATGATCTTTGTATTTCATTTCTAATTGTCAACTCTTCTTTTACACAAAACCCTAGGATATTAAAAGCAAGTTTCAAGGTATTGCACTTTGGCCCCTTGAACTATAAATACAAAGAAACTAAGCTTAGAAACCATTATTACAAAATAAATCCACAAGATCGAAATTTAATATATAACAATCTCCCTCTCTTCGATCATTGTGGCAGAACTCTGGCATGGTCAGTTGTTTCTCGGAGACCAAAGATGACATCAAATCATCTATCGACTTGCCTCATATATAGCTATTCGTTCAGGTATTCAATGCCGTTGAGGATGTCTTGTATCTCCTTTGGTGAGCGTCTGAGTTCTGGATTAGGCTTAGCATCGAATTCTTGTATTCTTCTTATAAGTTCAGCTCTGACCAATCTGATTGTTCCATCGGAGTAACAAGGGAGATCCTCGAAGCGCATGAATCTTTTTTGACCTTTTTGGTTCAAAAATATAACTCCTGGGCCTCCTCTAAATATAACTCTATATGCAGAATGATGATCTAGCAGGAAGCTGTCTTGCTCAGGGGCTCGTAAACCGACTTTGACCAGCACGCTCTCTATTGCCATTTGGAAATCTCTTAAGCACATGATGATTGATTGGCGGTTCATGCTTCGTGTGAGTCTGGCTACGGCGGTCATGTGAGACACACGTTTTTTGATTTGGTGTTTCAATTTCTCGTCTAAAAATTCGACGTCGTCCACATTTACATAATCATGGTCATTCTCGTAAAACTCCTCAACAGTACCATCTTCTCTTTCCACCTGAAAGGCTAGATGGAATAATTTAGCTCTTTTGCACATCGTGATGGTGAGAAGCCTCTTTATATTTGACTTTGATACTTTTGACCTCTTCTCCATTGAGCATCAACTGATTATACTCGGCCTGTTCAGCTTTCGAGACATTTGTAAGTTCCAGCAGTAAGCGCCTGCTGAACGACCTTGGTTTCTTCCTGAAGACCATCTTATGCCTTTTTTCCAGGAAAGCATTCTGGATCTGATCAATTGGAAACTTCTGCAAAAATTCCTTCAAGCCTTGAACAGTGGGATCTTCTATCTCAGCTCTATGTGCTTCAAGTAGTGTGATAATCTTCCCCCTGCATTCTTTCCTCAGCTCTTCTTTTAGTTCTGGTGGGAGAGAGTGTACTCCACCTTTCGTGTACCAACTTACCCGGTATAGATCGCTGTCGTCATGGATACCAGTCTCATCAGGTGGCTCATCAAATTTGTGTACAAGCTTAGCTCTTGAGGGCTCTAGTTCCTGGGTTTGTGATTTGGGTACATATTGAGACTTGGGGAGGACTTTGGATTCTGGGAGGGCTTTGGACTAGAGGGGATTCTTTTAGAATGGAGGGAGCTAGAATTGGGCATAGGATTTCTTGTTATGGTACGTGGGGCGGGGAGTTTAGGAAATCAAATGATGAGGATGATTTTTGTGGTGACTCAGGCTGAGGTTTTTGGGTGAGTAAGGGATAGTCCTCATCAATATCGAAGTCTGAATCAGACACTAATATGATTTCGACTTTTTCGTGAGTGGGCTCATACTCGACCATTGCTGACCTGGGATCCAATAGAGTCGGACCTTCAACCAACGACTCATCTTCTAACATTTCCTAAGCCCCATAGCTCTATTCCCCGGAACCTTGTATGTTTGCTACCTTAGATTCAGCTCCCCTTACAACCATGATCAGGTCTTGAGACTGAGACGTGGGGCAGTGAGTTTAGAAATTCAAATGATTAGGATGATTTTTGTGGCGACTCAGGCTAAGGTTTTGGGGTTAGTATGGGATAGTCGTGAATCAGACACCAATATGATTTCGACTTCTTCGTGAGTGGGCTCATACTCGACCATTGCTGAACTGGGATCCAATGGAGCCGGACCTTCAAAAACGGCTCATCTTCTAACATTTCCTGAGCCCCATACCTCTGTTCACCGGACCATTGTATGTCTGCTCCCTCAGATTCAGCTCCCCCTACAAGCATGACCAAGTCCCCAGACTGAGTTTTTCTGCGCTTCTCCCACCCATGGCGATCAGGGTTGTCCTGATCGTCATGTTTCCTTTTCTGGGACTCAGCCTGAGGACGACATTGCAGCTCTATGATGGCAGACTCAAGACGATCCATTCTTGAGTTGAACTGCTCCAAGACTTGAAGAATTAAACGAGTTAGCGCGTATATCTTGTCTGAAAGCTCCGAAATCTGTGATTGAACTGAACGGGATCCTGGTGGACGCAGATCCTAAGAAGCGACACTCTTACCCTTAATAAATGAGAGAAGGGCGGTATATCGTTCTTCAGCAGCCTCTTTCTGGGCATCCAAGTCCGCCCGGGTAACAATTCCGGCACACGTAAAGCTTCCGTTAGCATCTTGAAATTAATCTCGAGATGGCCTGAAGTTGACGTCATTGATGAAGCAACTTCAGGTCTTTCTTCCATCACTTCTGGCTCACCAGCGGGATGCGCAAATCTGAAAGTTTGGGGAGCTGCCACGAAGGCAGCTCGTTCGGGGGACACCATGATGGCGTCGTGCATTGTGTGTGGAGGTGGAGAGTGAGTTGTGGGAGAAGGAAGTTTTGTCACTTGGTGCGAAATGTGACCTAGTTCAACACCACGACTCTCCGAGTGAGAGGGTGATGGAGTACCTTGTAAATCGCCGTGGAATGAAGTAGTGTCCTTTTGAGAGGACACTAAGTGGGTGGTGGGGGTAGTTATGACCATTGGACTGATGGTCTTTTGATGGGTTTTCCGGCTGATGGGGCTTAGGTCTCCCTCTAATGTTATCTCGAGCCCTCGTAAAACAGAGAGGTCTTTTCAAAATTCGTCGTCTGTGCTTCCTCACCTGCAACACCCTCTCTCTCTCTCTCTCTCTCAAGAACAATCTCCCTCTCACCTATACCCAGTGATTGTTGGACTTCCACCTCATCTCCCCCATCCTCACTCGGTTGAACCTCACCTTTGGATTGGGTAGGCTCAGTCGGTTCTGACGGAGCCTCATCCGGATAGAATTCCCTTAGATAAGCCCTAACCCGATATGTTTGTACCGCTCTTTGAAGTAGAGATAGCGGAATAGTCATGACTGGAACAGTGGGATTTCCCATTGGGAGATTTAGCTTTTGAATAGCAGCTGTCATGTACAAGTCGGCCTCGGGATGCTCTTGGGTGTCATCGTCATTGTCCATTGTGTAATGGATGATCAACTAAAGAAAACACTATACAGGTATGTATTTGCGTCCACGCTTTGTGCCTCTCTCCAGGTTAACTCTCTTTAATTCTTCGAAAAGAAAAGCAGGATAATTGTAATGTCAGTCGTAGGCGAAAGCTGCAAACATTTCAAGGACTTGGATGGATGCTGAGGCATGACCAGCATGTTTAGCGGTGAAGCACTTGTTGATTATGTCGAAGAGAACCCTCCAATGTGCCTGAAGGTTCTTGGTGCGGAAGTCTGATGGCTTTGTCAGTGGGACATCATATCCCCGAGATTTTTTCTCTTCCAAGGTTTCGAGGGGAAAGGGATTGGGGCAAAATGAAGTCGAATTAAGGAATAGGCTTCAGTTGGGAGGCGTAGAATGTGGCGGATGGCTGCGTTTGTGATTTAGACTTGGACACAGTCAATGGTGGAGGTGAAGTATGGTTCGGCATCAGCTACAAACTGAAGATGATGCAAGAACTGTTGGAGGTATATTTGTGGAACGAAGATGGTGGTGGATAGTTAGTAGTATATGGGCTGGTTTTTGAGAATATCAAAAGCAATATTCTTAGTTTCACGGTGAAGGGTTGATACGTCGAGTTGCCAGTTATGGTCAAAGAACTCGACGAAATGGGATTGGGGTAATATGGACTCTTTTGGGAGTTAGGCGTTGTTATTTGGGATTGGGAATGGGGCATGGTTATAGCAACTGCTGGTTCCATGAGTCCTGTAAAAATGCATCAGAGTTAGAACATCCGACTTAGAAAATATGGCATTGATACTAAGTCTGGGATAAGTGTGAAATATAAACTGTCTGTTTTGTTTAAAGCATTGGGTGTTTATTAGTAGAATGGGAATTTTACTGAATAAAGTCCAAAGTCAATCGTTAAGAGACCAATGTTATAATAGACATTTTCACTCTAACACTGACCCTAACTCTAACCAACGGTGCATATGACTGAAAATATTTTTGGATTTTTTATTTTGAATAAAAATGCAAAAATGAAAAACATATAAAAAATGAAAAGTGTAGAATTTCGGGTGAGCCGAATTCAGATGAAGAGTGGTCCGAATTCGGTTCAGTCTGAAATCCAAATGATGATGCATGGATAAGAAATGGAAAGGTCCGAATTCGGATAAAATCTGAATTCGGATGGGGACCGAATTCGGGCTCTATCCGATTTCGGATGCACAGTAAATGAAAAATGAAACTTAGAAAAATAAATGAAAATTTTGAACATGCTTATGAGGACCGAATTCGGATACACAGTGGTCCGGATTCGGATGAATAGTGGTCCGAATTCGGTTAGAACAGTTGAAATATTTTGAAATTTTTCTAAGTATTTGCATCCGAATTCATGTGGTGGTCCGAATTCGGATGGACCGAATTCAACAGACAGCAGTTAAAGTTCATGCAACCATGCAACGTGAACAGTTCAAAACTTATCAAAAATGCACGAAGATGCAGATCCTAGTCTAAAAACATGCAATGAACATTTTATTTAACTACAAGAATCTAAAAAGAACCGATTTAGGGTCCTAAATCTAGCTAAAACCGAAACTACAGAACTTTAATTAAGTGAAAATAATAGACACTAAATAGCAAGTTAAATACCGTAATAAGGTTATAAGAATGTTACCTGGTGGTTCCGAAGTCGAAAAATGCAAGAAAAATGAAGTAAAATCGTGGCTTGATGAGCTTGAAAATCAAAAATGGTGGATTGGGGGCGGTGGCGTGCGACGGTGAGAGAGAAAGGAAAGAGGAAGCTTAAGGAAGAAGATAATGAGACTTTGACAGTTTGACCCACCTTTTTAAATGAACACGGGTCGGGTCGTATGAAAGAGATGCACGCCCAAAACACTTGGAGAAGGGCCAACCGGTTTTCTTTTATAAAAAAAATGGGCCTTAACACGAAAAAAATAGTAAAACAAAATTTTTAAGAATGAAAATTTAGCCCAATTAAACAAAGTCTTTTTGTATTTTTCTTTGAAAATAAAATAAGTAAATGCAAAATAAAAATATTTTTGTGATTTTCTTTAACAACTAAGTTAATGACAAAAATAAAATAAAATAAAATAGAAAATAAAAATGTTTTTGACTTTTTGATGTATTTAAAACAAGTAAAATCTTTTTGTGATTTTCTTACATATTAGATTAAACTTAAAATCTAGGAAATTAAACAACCTAAAATTTAAAATTATAAAGAAGTTTTTAAGAACAAAAGTTATAAAAACTTACATCCTAATTATACTTCCCCTTAAATAAACACATATTCCCTTCTTTTTCAATTTCAAATAAATTTCTTAAACCTATTTAACCTTAAAGATACAGACAAACCTGGATAAATTTTGCGTCCCACTCAGTGATGAACAATTCATATAGCAATTTGTTGGGATTATTAATTATTAAAAATGTACATTGATAAGGAAATATTGAAATTTAATTTTGTGACCCACCCCTTAAATTTAAATAACATATATTTTCTAAAATAAAGGAATTTGAAACATGATAGTTTGAAATAGAATTATTTTAGACAATGTCTGATATATAACTAGAAGGTGGATTCAACATGCCGATATGTGATACTAAAAACTGAAAACGAGGTTCGTCTAGAACTTTAGTATAAATATATGCAAGTTGATATTCCGTGCCTACAAAACACAACTCAATTGTTCCCTTTTCTACATGATCTTTGATAAAATGATTCCTGATATCTATATGTTTTGTTCGTGAGTGCTGCACGGGATTGCAGGAGATAGCAATCGCACTTCAAGAATCACAGTAAATTGGAATGTTGGTGAGCGAGAATCCATAATTACGTAATTGTGTTCTCATCCACAGCACTTGAGAGCAACAGCTTGCAGCTGCTACATACTCAACTTCAGCTGTGGATGTTGAAACACAATTCTGCTTATTGGAGGACCAACTTACCGGTCTGTCACACAAGAACTGTATTCCACCTGATGTGCTTTTTCTGTCAACTCTACAACCTTCAAAATCAACATCTGAAAAGGCAGTAAGATCAAAATCGGTTCCCTTTGGATACCAGAGACCCAGATCAGGTGTACCCTTAAGATAACGAAAAATGCATTTTACCGTAGTTAGGTGTGATTCTTTTTGGTCGGCCTGAAAACGAGCACAAAGACATGTTGAAAACATTATATCAGGTCTACTAGTAGTTAGATACAGTAAGGATCCTATCATCCCTCTGTAAGTTGTATTATCGACACTTTTCCCAGAAGGATTGGTGTCTAACTTACAGTTGGAAGCCATGGGAATTGCGATACTCGTGCGAGAGTGTAACTTATACTTCTTGAGAATGTCAAGGGTATATTTCGACTGGTTCCCTAATATCCCATAGTCAAGTTGTTTGACTTGTAATCCGAGGAAAAAATTCAATTCCCCAATCATACTCATCTCGAACCTTGACTCCATTAGAGCTGAAAAATCCTTACAAAAATTACTGTCAGTAGATCCAAATATAATGTCGTTGACATATATTTGCACTAGCATTATGTGTGGGCCTTCCCATTTTGTGAACAGTGTTGTGTCCACCACACCTTTACTGAATCCTTAAGAGATAAGAAATTTAGAGAGACTTTCATACCATGCGCGAGGCTCTTGTTTCAAACCATAGAGGGCTTTGTCTAGCACATAAACATGGTCAGGTTTATGTGCATCAACGAATCCATGTGGTTGTTCACCGTACACCTCTTCATTAATTTCACCATTAAGCATGGCTGTATTGAAGTCCATCTAGTACACATTGAAGTCTTTGTATGCCGCGTACGCCAAGAATATATTGATAGCTTCAATCCGTGCAACTGGAGCGAAGGTCTCGTCATAATCTATCCCTTCTTGTTTTCGGTAGCGTTTAGCGACAAGTTTTGCTTTGTTTCTTATCACAATGCCATTTTCGTCTCGTTTGTTCTTGTAGATCCACTTCATTTCTATAATTGTTTGGTCTTTGGGCTTGGCAACTAACCACCATACTTGGAGTTGTTCAAACCGGTACAGTAAGAGCCCCTTTGGGAAGATTGAACTTTTGTATAGCAACTGTTGGATATACATCAGCCTCTGGACATTCATGTATAAAATCATCGTTGTCCATGGCATATTGGATTATCAACTAGAAAGAACCGCTGGAGAGGGATGTATTTACGACCACGTTTTGTGCTCCTCTCCAGGTTAACTTCTCAATTCCTCGAACAGGAATGCAACATAATCGTAATGTTTGTCATAAGCGAAGGCTTTGAACATTTCCAGGACTTGAAATGATGATGAGTCATGTCCATCATGCTTGGCGGTGAAGCATTTATTGATGACATTTAAAAGAATCCTCTAGTGAGCCTGAAGGTTCTTGGTTCTTAAGTCTGATGGCTTGGTGAGCGGACCATCGTATCCCAAGGCATGGATTCCATATAGGGTTTCGAGGGGGGAAGGAATTGGGGCAAACTGAAGGCGGTTCATGGAATAGGCTTCAGCGGGTAGGCGTAGGATATGGCGGATGGCTGCGGTGGTAATTTTGACTGGGACACATTCTATAGTGGTGGTGAATTGCGGTTCGACATCGGCTACAAATTTTAAACGATTCTAGAACTGTTGTAGGTAGATCTGGGGTACAGAGATGGTTGTGGGAAGTGAATAGAAGATTTGGTGTTTTTGAAGGATGTCAAAGGAGATGGTTTCTGTTTCTCGGCTAAGGATGACTACATCAAGCTGTCAATTGTATGCAAAGAACTCAACATATTCAGCTTGGGGTAGAATAGATTCTTCGGATAATTGGGCATTGTTGTTAAGAATAGGGGAATGGGGCATGGTTATTGAGACTGCGGGTTCCATGATTCCTGTGAAGGTGCATCAAAGTTAGTACAGAAGACTTTAGATGATAATGCATTGATACTAAGTCTGGAAAAGTGTGAAATAGAATCTGCTTGTTCTGTTTAAAGCATTGGGTCTTTATTAGTATAATGGAATTTTACAGAATAAAGTCCAAAATCAATCGTTAAGAGACCATTGTTAGAATAGACATTTTCACTCAAACACTGATCCTAACTCTAATCAATGGTGCACCGGACTGAAAATCTTTTTGGGTTTTTGATTTATAATGAAAATGCAAAAAATGGAAAAATTTAAGAAAATATGCTAAGTGTTAGATTTCGGATGGGCCGAATTCGATGAACAGTACAACCAAATTCGGATCTATCAGAAATCCGGATGATGCATGAAATTGACAAAACAATGTCCGAATTCGGATGGCTCCTGAATTCGGATGGGGACCGAATTCGGATGGTGTATAATGCGAATGGTACATGTATTTGGATGGGGACCCAATTGAGGTACCAACCGAGTTCGGATTCAAAGTTGATGAAAATTTTAATATTAGAAAAATAATAAGAAAATTTTTGAACATTCTTTGAAGGACCAAATCGGATGCACAGTGGTATGAGTTCGAATGCACAGTGTCCGAATTCGGTCATGGGAGTTGGAAAAATTTTATAAATTTGTCTAAGTGAGACATCCGAATTCGGGGCTTGGTCCGAATTCAGACTGTCCGAAGTCCAACAGTTCATCTAATTTTCATGCACCATGCTACGTGAACAGTTGTGAATGTGACAGAAATGCATGAAAATGAAGATCCTAGGCTAAAAACATGCAATGAACATTTTATTTAACTACAACTAACTAAACAAAGTAGATTTAATGTCCTAAATATACCGAAAACCGAAAAAAACAAAGTATGAAAAATTTTAAAATCAAACACACAATTTAGTAACTTAAATGCTGAAATAAAGTTAGAAAATGGTTACCTGAGAGTGCCGAACTCGAAATATGCAAGAAAAATGAAGGAAAATGATGATCTACAAGCTTGGAATGTGAAAAATGGAGGTTTGGCGGTGGGTGTTTGTCGACGGTGAAGATAGAAAGAAGAAGAAGTGATAAATATCTTGAAAAAGAAGAAAGTGGTTAGGTTGACCGTTGACCCACCCTATTTAAAGGGAGCGGATCGGGTCGTGCATAAGGATCCGTGCCCAAAATGGCACCTGGGCCGCTGGTTTTCAACAAACATAAAACCCAAATGTTGGGCCTTAAACTGAAAATAAAAATCAAACACTTTTCACAAAAATTTGGCCTAAAAACAAACTCTTTTTATATTTGAAACAAAAATAAGAAAATGGAAAATAAAATATTTTTGAGATTTTCTTTTAGCAACTAAGTTAAGGCAAAAGAAATAAAATTAAAAATAAAAATGTTTTTGGCCTTTTGACGAATTTAAACAAATAAAATTTTTTTGGGATTTTCTGACCGATTAAATTAAACTTTAAAATCTAAAAATTAACCAACCTAAAATTTAAAATTTTAACTAGGAGAAAAAAAATAAAAAAATAAAAAGAACAAAAATTATAAAAACTAACATCCAAACTATACTCCCCCTCAAATAAACACCTATTCTTGAAAAGCTTGAATTCTTAAAGAATAAAGGAAGAAAACAACTTTGGTTATGTATGTGTGGCTATGGAGGACTTTGAGAGATATAAAATGAGAGGTTTTGCTCTTGCAAATGTGTGAGGATGAACGAGAAATGATCTCTCTATTTATAGAGAAAAATGGTCATCAAAGTGGAGGTTGAGTGGAGTGTTGGATGAGATGAAAGAAGATGATGAAAAGGATTTTATTTTAATGGGTGATGGAAGATATTTTGATGTATTTTCATTTTTTTTTTGTATAAATGTATTTAGAATGTATTCTTGTATTTTCCTTTTTATGTAAATTCATAAATACTTTTGAATGCATTTGTTTAATGATTTGTTTTAGTCTTGCATCATTAATGTTCGATAAGTGTATTAATGCATGATTAGTGTTACTAATCTTAATTTAATTATGTACTTAGTTGAATTAATCATTCATATCGTAAATCGATCGGATTAATTGATTTCCCGATTCATCGCACCGATGAATTTGATTCTAATTGAGTTGAATTTGTTCATGAACCTTGTTAGTCACTTTGATTAATTTCTAATGACCACTGATTAGTTTATAATTGGCTATTAAATACTAATTAGGTCGTAGTTGCTAACCTGGTTTAATACCGGATGTTACAGGTGACCACCCTGAGAGTATATCTCAGGGTTAAAGACTGGAACACACACATACACACTTACTTTATGTGTATGTATATGTAGGTGAGGGGGTAGATGCTGTGTTTTGGTTTTGACAACCACACCCTTTGAAAGTCTCAGGGTTTCTCTTTTAAAATAAACACACACATGTTGCACTTATGTATGTATATGAGAGACATAACAGACAGATTGATAGGATATGAAATTGATCAACCAAACCACTTGAAGTTCAGAAGGCATCAGGCCATAATGGCCAAGTCTCGGGGTCCTACTTTCCTCACAAGTCTCGAACTCCTCTAAGAACACACACAGTTGTAGTTACTATTTTATTGCAGAATTTATGAAGGATCAACGGAGTATTGTATAGTTATTGATCAAACAACATTTGAAAAACCAATTCAGTGTCATAAAGCCATGTTTCAGACCAACAAAAATAATAACCAGAGACTAATTAGTTTCTGAGTTTTTGAATTAAAATTCAAATAAAACTCCATAATGCTAGAATCAACAATTAAACACTAGTTAAGAACATGCATGCCCTTTATATGATGATTGAAACTTGTTTTGATGTCAATTTTTGAGGTTTTAATGTTTATTTATGCATATATTCAACCACTAGTTATATGATTGTTCATACACACACTTAGATGAGTTTAGAATGAATGTTACCTTGAATACTTTCTAGGAACTTAATGACGTTTCTTGATTGATGATTTTTTTCCAACTTGAATCGTGAGAGGATGCATGTTTTAGAGAGAGAGAGAGAGAGAGAGAGAGAGAGAGAGAGAGAGAGAGAGAGAGAGAGAGAGTCTCAACTTTCTTATCTTGTGTGGAAATGACAATGTGAGTTTAACTAAGGATTTTATTATAACATGTTTGGATAAATATCATTTTTATACCCTTAACTTTGATTCTTATGTAAATAACACAATTAATTTTGATAACAATCATTTATTAACTTGGTACAATTTACATTGCTAAATTACAATTAAAGTTTTATTAAAGTTACTAATTACAGTGAAATAATGTTCAGGTTGTTACCGAACGGGCTCCACCGTGCATAACTTTATCCTCGAAGTTATAAGTGGATAGCGTACCAGCCTTGGATTCCCATGTCTGATGTGAACCATTGTGATAATTCCACTAGATAAGCATAATATGGACCTCTTTATTGCGAAGTTTCTTGGTCTTTGTGTCCAGAATACACTCTGGCTCTTCGATAACATGAAGCTTTTCATCGATTTGAAAGTCAACGTGTGGTATATGCGCTTCCCTTTTATTAGCGGGTTTTCTATCTTTTTGATAGTCTTGAATGGACCAATGAGCCTTGAAGCCAATTACATCTTTGAGACGTTGAAGTCCCAAATTGTTCAGGTTTTATATATGAAATAAAAGTCTTTTATGATTTAATTATTTGAATAAATCCATTTAAAAAAACTCTTTAGTTATTAATAAAAACTATAGTTATTAAAACAACTTGGTTTTGCATGGAAGTCACGGGCTTTGATACGTTCATAGGCCTTAAAGTTGCTATGTTTGAGTAACACATAGTCGAAACAGGCGTTTAGGAATTGTTATTTGAAAATTACTTGGGTTCTTACCATGATATATTTATTTGTTCATATACGTATATGAAATGAAATCATGGAACCCTATAATATCGATTAACATTAAAACCAACAATTATGTAATGATATTATAAAATGTTATAAGATCTCTATCATGACAGGATTGTCATAACGACGTAAATAGTCAAAGGAGGAAAGGATATTAAGTAGTCCGATGTGACTCTCCTCTCACCTGGACCCCGCTTGATACCAGTTTAACAGAATGTAAATTGGTAATACATAAAATTGGATTTTATTGTGAATTCATAATATTATAACATATGGTTTTATGTAAGGTCTACGACTGCAAGATCTATCTAGACGCGGATCCGTGAACGAGTGCGGAATCCTCGTTGACGGTTAGACGGACAACTCTCAACCAACGGAACACGGAGACTATTAGACGCTGAACGAACGACACACGAACGATCCTACGAACTAATTCTCTCCGAAACGGCACTCACCTAGTTGATAAACTCGAGATCGCCTTTTGCTTAATTCCTCACGAATTCTGCTAAAAGTTCCTTAATGATTCGAGTCTATCTCTAATTATAGACCCTGATTCGAGTCTGTTGTGGGCCAAGCTCGAATCTGGCCCAAGGCCCATTCGAGTCTGTCCACAAGACACTCTCGAATCTAGCCCATTCGAATCTAAGGATACATTCGAATCTATCACAGATTCGAATGTCTTCCTTTACCTATTCGAATCTAGCCAATACATTTAAATACTTAAGTGATGAAACTTATGTTTTACTTATGCTTGAGTTAATCTTTGACCTTTATGTTTGAACTTCTTTTAATATGTTACATCAAGTTCAAACACACAATCAATAACAGACAAACACATATAAACATATATATCAAAACACTTGTTAATACTCAGAATATTACTTAAACCATAATGCTGATCGATTAGACTGCTATCGTCACACAGGGTGTACCAACAGACTCCCCCTTGATGATAGCTTCTAATTATTTACATTACATCAAATTTAAGTACTAGAGCTATATATACTACTACCTGCATATAATCCAGCATCTATACAAACTTTAACTACCTTTTGGAACTTCCTGGCTTCAGATCTCCATGGTTCAGTAAAGAAGATAGGCTGATCATGAAGCTTCTTCAGGTCGTCCTTTGATAGGTTTATCAAATGCAGTGGATCATATACCTTCAAAATGACCTGCTCGTCTTGATCCTCCATGATGGCTTCAGCAGTGTCAATCTCGAGGTACCACCATTTCATGTTGCTCAAAACGTTCTGTGGCATCGATTTCATTGGTACTTTCTTTAGACACCTCACAGGTTTGTATACCATCCTGGCCCATGGCCTACCTGTATGAGGATCTATTCTCGACTGATCCTCGACCCTCTTTCCGGTCCTTGGCTTGAGTCGCTCGAACTTTCCTGATCTTCCTTCCTTCCTTATAATTCTTGCCACGACTTCAGCGTACTGGTCTTCACCTATATTAATTAACTCTTTCCATGCAAGCTCCTTTACTTCAATCTTGGGCAATGAGTTAAATGCTTTTAGTGTTCGCCTCAAGTATTGTAGTCCATCTCTTCTTTTCAAGATAAATAGCTGCATTTCTTTGTCAAAGAACCAGCTTATAATGCCTCCTGAGAAGCTTCCAGCACCTGGAACTCTCATTTTCTTCTTCATCTTCAACTGATCTTTCTTTTCCTCTTTCTTGAACCAAAGATTTATCAAGTCAGCTCTAGATGGCTCCTTCTCGGCCTCTTCAAGTTCTTTGTCCTCGACTGAGGCTACCTTGATATAGTCAACGTCAATCACATTATGATTTTGTCCTTCATATAGCTCCGTGACAGGTTGTGAATTGATAATAACCTCATTGACATGATCGTCTTCATCATCCAACACTTCATCGTCTGATTTCCAGTCCACAACCTCCTCTGGAATAAATTCTCCTTCTTCTAACTCTTCTTCTTCATCGTCAAAATCCATAAGCTCTTCCTCTATGTCCTTCAGTGCATCAATCATGTCACTGTCCAGAATCCTCGAGGAACCTGCTTCTTTTCCAGACCCTCCTACTTCTCCTACTGTACTTGGCTCCCCCTGAATTTGTGTAACTTGAGCTGCAGGAAAATCTACAGACTCAATCTCTTTATTCGCACCGGGATCATCGCCTTCATTATCATCATCTCTTCTCTGTACCTCCTGATCCTTACAACTCGTCTCCCCCTGAGTTTGTAGATTTTACATAAGTTGCTCTAGGAGGGACCTCATTGCTCGGATTTCTGAAGATTGATCAGCTACGAAAGATTTTAGCACCGTGTTTTCGTCTCTGACACTTTCCACAATCTTCCTCAACTCTGCATTCTCCTTATCAACATTTGAGTTATGCTCCTGGAGTTCACCTACAGCTTTTGTAAGAGTTATTATTTGAACGTGCTGAAAGTCAACACGACTCTTGAGTTGCATGAATCTTTGATTTTCGGTATATGCGGCTGACGTAGAAGGAATGGACTGAATGGGAGATGGGATGAAAGGTGGTGGAATGTATGGTTCATGTTGCTGAGGTGGCGGTGATGGTGGAGCGGTGGCTTGAGGTTGGGATTGAGGAACTTCTGACTGACTAGTGGATGCCGAAAAAGACCCTTGCATGAACCGATGACGTTTGGCCCGTTGCCTCGTCACTAGTTGAGCAACCTCCTCTTCTTCAAAATCCGAATCTTCAGATTCTCTTTCTTCTCTCCTCCTCGATCCTGCTGCTTCATTCACTACTAACCTAGCTCCATAGGTTCCGATGTGAATATTGGGATCTGCCGCCACTGATTCAGGAGCTTCAGCCTCCTGCCCATCCATATCATCTGATTCTGATGCTGATGATGTCAAGCCTTCATCAACCCTTTCTGGCTCATACTCATCCACATCTCTAAGAACATCTTCTGCTCCTTCTGGTGGACTGAGCAGCTCCCCCACTAATGCTGCGGCCACGTCCTCGTTCGCATGGGGTCCTGATGCCCATATCTCTTCTAGTGTTTGCGCAATTTGTTCAGAATCAGGAACTGCACTTGAAGGCCCTGCTTCCTGTGCTTGGGGCTGCTCGCTTGTAGAAGGCCTTGATGCCTGGATTGGACTCACTGCTGGTCTCTGACGGCGTCTTTGAACTCTTGGCTGTTGTTGTTGTTGACGTTGTTGCTGTTGTTGTTGTTGTGGAAACTCAACGACCCCTGCCCAGTTGGCATCTTCCGGGGCTTGAAAATCCCTATCCACAATAGCTCCGAACAATGGACGAGCAACAGGAACAGCCAATCTTCCTCGGTGTGAGGAACAATCAGCGAAAATCCGTTTGTCCATAAAATTAACACTCAAAGAGTCATTTGACGGCGGCAAGTCTGGCAAGAAATGCCTTATCAGCATCATTATGAATCTTGGGTACAACAAAAATCTTTCCCTTTCTGGAGCCGTAATTTGATGAACGAACTCCGAGAAGAACATCTGCGAAAAGCTGAACTTCCGATTATATACCAATGCAATAACTCCAGATTGGATCTTTGACACTATGTAATCAAAGCCAGCTTTCTTCGGCGCAAAACAGACCATGAATACGTGCACCAAGAATCTCCACTGCCCAATCAGGCCACTTTTCATATACGATGACTTCGTAACGTCCAAACTGTAGCCCATTCTCAGAAACGCGGTCTGCCTAATACTTAACGGGATGTCAATAGGCCCGTCCTCCTGTTCCTGAGAACCCAACTGTAGAACTTGGCGCAACATATCTGCTGAGAAGACTAGAGGCTGGCCAGCGATTCTGGTTCTTATAACTGTCGGGGTGACAGTACAGTCAACCTGTAAATGCTCATAGAACTGACGTACATACGAAATTACAATTGGAATGTTATGAAATAAAGCATAGCTAATCCTAGATTCAGCTAGAAAATCCAAAACTTGGCGAAAACCCTGCGCCTCAGGGATATTATTGTCTGGATTAAGGACCATATTATGCTTAGGGACAAAAGCGCGAACCGCCATATCTGCACAATAAATAAAACTGTTAGACTCATTAAAAATCAATAAACTTGTTTAAATTCAAATTTGTTTTATTTTGTACCTTTTTAAATACAAAATCTAACACAATTAAATTTCCACAAGTTTAATAAAATTTAAATTAAACAAAATAAATAAAGTACAGATTCGAAAGTAACAGATTCGAAGTGTCCATATTTGAATGTAATGGACAGATTCGAAGAGTCACTATTCGAGTCTAATGGACAGATTCGAATATCATGGTCATCTCGAATCTAATGATAGATTCGAGAAACCCATGAACAGATTCGAAGGTCCTAGAACAGACTCGAAGTCCCGTCGGTTTTGTTTTCAACAAAAACCCAAGATTTTAACCATTTTGAACTTGGTAAATCACATACATTAGTTCAACTAGGTTCTAATCATTGATTTATGCTTTTAATTTGATCTTTTATAGGTCCAATCTTGGTAATTTAGCAAAAACCCTATTTCGACCTATAAAACTTCAAAATTTGACGATTTGGTCTAAAATTGGGCATAAAACTACACAAATCTTGTACAATCCGGTTGATTATACCTAGATGTATCTGTAGAATCGAAACACCAAGTAAGAGACTTGACAAAATGTCATTTTGGAGTATTACGATAGACTCGAAGAACAGATTCGAAATCACCTTGATAGATTCGATAGTATAGATTCGAAAACAGATGGACTTAATGACTTACTGTTAACCTATTTATACCACCAACCCTCGAGTCTAAGCGAAGATTCGAATCTACTGACAGATTCGAATTACTCCTTATTCGAGTCTGTCTTAGATTCGAAACCACCAACACTTAGAAAAATTTCGAAAATTTTGAAATAATTTCAACTTTTCCAACTTTTTCTACGGTATTGTGTAACCAGATAAACTATGCCAATTCTTTTACCCTAAGCTCAAGATAGTTCACGCATTGTTTATTTTATCCAACTTTGAATGCACCCTCAGTAACTTTTGACCTTTTCCCTAAGTAAAACATTAAACTAAACTAAAATGAAATAAAATAAACTAAGGTAAAAATAAAATAAAATAAAGTAAAATAAAATTTTGACCAAAAATTTAATCTAGACTTAAGAAAAATTTACAATCTAAGCTAAATACTTAACAACATATTTTTGATGAGTATAGTCTAAGAAAGGTTCAATCAGATAGCGATGTCTGATACTAACTTTCAGTACTTAAACTTTCACACTTAGGAATTTTTGATTCCTTTGATTGTTTGTTGTGACATACCTATTTAGCCGATTGTTGGTATTTTACCCCGTTAAACATTCTACATTTCGGAATATCCCTTGGCCTTTTTATTTATCAGGAAATTATCTTACGTGACTCAGACATAGACATACTTTTATGATCAAGGCACACAGATAAAGATTCTAACTTGTTGGTATTTGCAAACTTTCTTTAAAAGACAAACATCGGACACAGGTCTGTATTTTCATACAACAAAGTGTCTTAGTTCGCCTTAAGGTTTTCTTTTAAAGTTAGCAGATAGCGGTGACAGGTCTGTACTGACGTACAACAAAGCGACATGTCTGCTAACCCGAATCTAAACAGAGACAACAGGTCTGTACTTAAGTACAACAGAGTTGCATGTTTTCGACTCTCAGTTTTACATGATATTTCTATTCTTTCCATTTTCAGATGTATTTGATGTTGCCATACATCCCCAGAAAGTTTGCATACCTCATTTAGACTCAATGTTTGTATGTCTTGTACATAAAAATTAAGACCGATTGGTCATATATCTAAGTTAGTGACACGCTTGACTATTTCTAGAATATTTTATTAGCCTTGAGATTCCCTATATGTATTATGCCTACCAACACATCAAACTAAGTAAAGTATAACACTTAGGATTTAGTTGCATTATGTGTGAAAGCCTAAATACTTAGAGTCTGTAACGACGGTGCTAATTTTCGTCACTTTGAACCTATGTATCTAAGACCTAACTCTTTTTTCTGATATTCTCTTTTTTTTTGTATTTTTGTAATTTTCTCTCTTTTTTTCTTTTATTTTTTCATAAGAAAAGCAGTAAAATAAGCTAACCTACTAACTTACTAAAGATAGAAACTTACTAAAAATAGAAACTTTCCTAAATTAGCAGATTACTGAAAAGAAAGAAAAACTACTACTCTACAATAAAATAAAATAAACTTACTACTACTAAGGTCAAATTACTCTGGGTTGCGCATTCCATTCAGTTGAATTAAATACTCAAACCGTGACTTATCAAACGCTTTGGTAAATAAATCTGCATTATTATCTTCTGTAGGTCCCGAAAGGTTCCCAAAGTATATAGTAATAAACTGTAGAGGGGGGGTGAATACAGTATTTAAAAACTACACACTCTTTTTCTCAATGTTTGTATGTATTATCAACAAATGTTAATTACAAACAAGCTTGACTGCGGAATTGTTCAAGCTGAGATGACAGAATACAACAGTATGGTTTCTAGTCTAAGACACACTCAAACTAGATTACAATGAACACACTCACTAAGATGCACTCACTGTATTTTACAAGACTTTAAGGAACAGCTTAAGTAAACAGCTTAGACACACAGAAGCTTGTTTACAGAAGACTATGCTTGTATGAATATCACACTTGCACGTTCACTCTTGGTTTAAGCACTTAGCTTTCTTCACATTCTTTCTGACCTTAGAAGCTTCCTTTTATACTCACACAGAGGATCTAAGAGAAACATCTTCATTGGACAGAACGAAAAAGTAGAAGTCTTGTTTGAAAAGACAATAGAGCTTTTCTGCACTTTTCTGAAAAGCAGACGTGCAAATCTTTTGTCTTTTTACTTTCTACTGTTGCATTGCCTTTAACCATTTTAGGAATGTCAACTTTGCGTTTTTCTTCCTTGTAAAGGCCTATTTTGATATAAGAAAAAGGTCTGTCACCCTTTTTCAAATATCCGTTTGTCTTCATGTGACAGAACAGCTTGGGCAGGCTGAGCGGTTCTGCTTTCCACTTTGTCTTCGACTTGTAAACTGATCTTGTAGTCAAAAACAATACATGATGACTTGGAAACTAATTCCATAAGTGTTTAGCCTGTTCACAAAGAACAGGTTCTGTTCACAAAGAACAGAACACCTTAAAAATGCCCAAGCTGCTCAACAGTGTAGAGCAGCGTAGACAGTTTATGTCCAGCCTGATCAGCAGACTGAGCAGCTTGGACAAACTGTCTTGGTTGCAACACATGCAACGATCAGAACAGCTTTAGACTGATATTGCAAATCATTTTCAGGTTTCAATAAGGCATAAAACAGGCCTTAAATTCAACCTTCAAATGCATCAACAGGTTTGATTATAAAATCTCCCCCTCAGATGTAGAGCAGGTTTGACTGAGGCCTTTTTGTGCCTAACAATCTCCCCCTATTTGCAATAACCAGATCAAGCTGGTCCTGTCAAAAATCACTATATATTTTTACAGTACATTTGCTGAAATAAAATTACAACATTATAGTAAAGTAAAAGATCAGTTTATATATACACTGATTCTTGACTAACCTAGAACAACATATGTTCTTACAAACATATGTTCTTACAAAAGTACAACTAATGTGCTAATGTATTTTACAACTAATGTAAAAAATAAAAAATTACAACTAATGTAATTGTGTACAACTAATGTACAGAGTGTACAACTTATGTACAAGATTTGGACTGTTTGAGACGGGAGCAGATAATGGCAAGCCTGTCCAACTAATGGACAGCATCCATTCTTCACCTACCCAGATGGCAGGTGGACTTCATTCGACAGGGGGTGGCATCCCTTCTTTGAATCTTTTTACAAGTTCTTCCCTTGTTTCTTCATGTTCTTCAAGTTCAGCTGTAAGAAACATAAAGTTAGAACTTTGGAGCTCACCTCTGTCATAAAATCCTTTCAGCTCTTCCCAGACAGCTGCTCTCCATTGGCTGGACTGACTGAAGGAGGTGGCAATTCTGAAGGCTGCAAGCTGCTTAAGACCAACTTTGTGTAGGTCAGAAGCTCTTTGAAAACATTTCTTCTGAGATAAGGGATCCACAAAAAATGCCACTAACTCAGGCTCTTCAATCACTTTGCCATCTTCAAATTCAACTCCTTCAGGCAGGCTGTGGTCAACTCCTTTAATTTCCACAGCATAATCTCCTTGTTCAATCATCATAAGGAGTTCTTCCAGCTCTGAATCTCTCTTTTTCCTTCTGGCCTTGGTTTTAGGGGATGTCACAGAGACACCCTCTTTGACTTCTTTAGGGATCAGGCCCAACTC
>JAANYP010003609.1:0-17723 GCA_020465985.1 Centrapalus pauciflorus | reverse complement strand
CCCTAAGTAAAAATTTAAACGAAACTAAAATGAAATAAAATAAACTAAGGTAAAAATAAAATAAAATAAAGTAAAATAAAATTTTGACCAAAAATTTAATCTAGACTTAAGAAAATTTACAATCTAAGCTAAATACTTAACAACATATTTTTGATGAGTATAGTCTAAGAAAGGTTCAATCAGATAGCGATGTCTGATACTAACTGTCAGTACTTAAACTTTCACACTTAGGAATTTTTGATTCCTTTGATTGTTTGTTGTGACATACCTATTTAGCCGATTGTTGGTATTTTACCCCGTTAAACATTCTACATTTCGGAATATCCCTTGGCCTTTTTATTTATCAGGAAATTATCTTACGTGACTCAGACATAGACATACTTTTATGATCAAGGCACAAAGACAAAGATTCTAACTTGTTGGTATTTGCAAACTTTCTTTAAAAGACAAACATCGGACACAGGTCTGTATTTTCATACAACAAAGTGTCTTAGTTTGACTTAAGGTTTATTTTTAAAGTTAGCAGACAGCGGTGACAGGTCTGTACTGACGTACAACAGAGCGACATATCTGCTAACCCGAATCTAAACAGAGACAACAGGTCTGTACTTACGTACAACAGAGTTGCATGTTTTCGACTCTCAGTTTTATATGAATTTTCTATTCATTCCATTTTAAGATGTATTTGATGTTTCCATACATCCCCAGAAAGTTTGCATACCTCATTTAGACTCAAAGTTAGTATGTCTTGTACATAAAAATTAAGACCGATTGGTCGTACATCTAAGTTAGTGACACGCTTGACTTTTTCTAGAATATTTTATTAGCCTTGAGATTCCCTATATGTATTATGCCTACCAACACATCAAACTAAATAAAGTATAACACTTAGGATTTAGTTGCATTATGTGTGAAAGCCTAAATACTTAGAGTCTGTAACGACGGTGCTAATTTTCGTCACTTTGAACCTATGTATCTAAGACTTAACTCTTTTTTCTGATATTCTCTTTTTTTTGTATTTTTGTAATTTTCTCTCTTTTTTTTTTGTATTTTTGTAATTTTCTCTCTTTTTTTTTTAAATTTTTTTTCATAAGAAAAGCAGTAAAATAAGCTAACCTACTAACTTACTAAAGATAGAAACTTACTAAAAATAGAAACTTTCCTAAATTAGCAGATTACTGAAAAGAAAGAAAAACTACTACTCTACAATAAAATAAAATAAACTTACTACTACTAAGGTCAAATTACTCTGGGTTGCGCATTCCGTTCAGTTGAATTAAATACTCAAACCGTGACTTATCAAACGCTTTGGTAAATAAATCTGCATTATTATCTTCTGTTGCCACCTTTACCAGTTTGATTAAGTTCTTTTCAGCACAATCACGAATAAAATGATGCCTTATGTCTATGTGCTTTGTTTTACTGTGTTTAACTGGATTATTAGTTATAGCAATTGTAGATTGATTGTCTATCCTAATAGGAGTTTGAGTGTAAGCCAAACCGTAATCCCGCAACTGTTGTTGTATCCACAGAACCTGTGAGCAGCAACTACCAGCAGCAACATACTCGGCCTCGCACGTTGAAATGGCTACCGGTGTTTGTTTCTTGCATTGCCAGGATACCAATCTCCCTCCTAGGAACTGACAACCTCCAGTTATAGATTTGCGCGTCAAGCTGCATCCTCCGTAGTCAGAATCCGTGAACGCTTCCAACTCTGGATCTCCCTCCGCGTGATACCAAAGTCCCAGCTTCGGTTTCGACTTGAGGTATCGTAGAATCCGCTTCACAGCTTTCATATGCATCTCCTTCGGATTCGCTTGAAACCTAGCACAAATACAAACAGCAAACATTATGTCAGGTCTTGAAGCAGTTAAATACATAAGTGACTCAATCATGGCCCGATATAAAGTCGAATCCACATTGGTATCACTTTCAGTACCCGGCCCGAGATTGTGATTCACTTGAATCGGCGTGCTGAAGTGGGCAGTCAACTTAGTTCCCTCCATCCCAAACCGTTCTAATATGTCATAGACATACTTAGTTTGATGGATAAACATCCCTTCCTTCTTTTGGTCAACTTGTAACCCTAAAAAGAAATTCAGCTCCCCCATAGCACTCATCTCGAACTTAGACTTCATCACCTTTTCAAAATCTTTGCACATCTGTTCGTCTGATGATCCAAAAATGATATCATCGACGTACACTTGTACCAAGATAAAGTGATCTCCCTTTCTCTTCACAAATAGAGTACTATCTATCCTACCCCTTTCAAAACCGTTTTCTAAAAGATGGTTGGATAAAGTCTCATACCACGCCCTAGGTGCCTGATGTAATCCATAAAGAGCCTTATCTAAACGATATACTCTATCAGGATATTTTGGATCTGTAAATCCGGGCGGTTGTTCTACATACACCAACTCCTTCACTTTCCCATACAGGAAAGCACTCTTAACGTCCAGTGGATATACCTTAAAGCCTTTGAAGGAGGCAAACGCTAGAAACAACCTAATGGCTTCCAGCCTTGCTACTGGTGCAAAAACTTCGTTGTAATCGATTCCCTCCTCTTGGTTGAAACCCTTTACAACTAATCTCGCCTTGTTGCGCGTGACTATACCCCGATCGTCTCTTTTGCACTTAAAAACCCATTTGGTTCCTATTGCAATCTCCCCTCGAGGTAACGGAACTAACTCCCACACTTCTAGTTTCCTAAACTGTGAAAGTTCTTCCTGCATCGCTTCAAACCAGGAGTTATCCTTAAGTGCCATTTGCACATTCTTAGGCTCTACTTGCGATATGAAACATGAATAAAGACATGTGTGATATGCCTCGGAGTCGTTTATCATCGACAACAACACGGTGTTGTTATTTACACTACTCCGAGTCTTCACACCCTCGTTAGGATTTCCTATGATGCTTTTGATTGGATGGTTCTTGTTAATCCTAGAGGTCTCTATTTCATCAACCCTTAGATTATCTCCTAAGTTGGATCCTATTTCACCTAAAGGGGGAACAGGCTCAGCTTCTACATTTTCCTCCTCACGGACGTTTCCCTCAGAGTTAGAACTTGAAGCTTGAGTCTGATTCTCAGTGTTAGGTGCCTCTTGATCAGCAACTTCTGGAGATCCATCTACATTCGCAGTAGGCTCGGACGTAGATTCGAACGTGGTCCTTGGAAAGATTTGGCCATCGTCGTTCAGATGCAACGTCGCCATGTCCTTCTCGATTGTACCTGCATTATCATCCAGAGGAATGTTAAATGACTCAAATAACTTATCATAGTCAAATATCCATTCCGGACCAGTTTGGGGTTCATGTGTATAACTTGTGACTTCAATATTATACACAATCTCCACAGTACCATTTGTTTTGTTAAAAACCCGTTTGTTTGGTGAGTTCGGCACATAACATAGGAAGTATCCTTCGTCAGCCTTTTCACCAAACTTCGGTTGATGTTTTCTTCGTAAAAGAGTGCATGGTACCCCAAACGGTTCGAATCCAGTTAAAGTAGGTGGCCGTTTATTCAAAATTTCATAACATGTTTTGTTCAAAGATTTGACTGTAAGGACTCGGTTTAAAATATGGCACGCGGTATTCACTGCCTCCCCCCAAAACATGGTAGGAAGCTTTGAATCCGAAAGCATAGTCCTTGCAGCCTCAATCAAAGTTCGATTTTTACGTTCGGCCACCCCATTCTGTTGAGGTTCATATGGTGCACTGAATTGATGCACTATGCCCTTTGATAGGCAATATACACCAATTACAGTGTTTTTGAATTCAGTTCCATTATCACTACGAATATATTTAACCCTAGTTCCGTATGAGTTCTCCACTTGGTCCAAGAACCCGATGAGCCTTGCAGCCGTCTCGTCCTTCGTACCTAAAAAGAAAACCCAAGAAAAACGTGAGTAATCGTCAGTGATAACTAAGCAGTACCAACTACCTCCGATACTCCTTTTGTTGATTGGGCCGAAAAGGTCCATGTGCAACAGATCGAATGTTGAGGCTATGGAATTCTGCTTCTTGGACTTGTGTGTCTTCTTGTGCTGTTTGCCCTTCATGCAAGGTAGACACTTATCCTCGAACTGAAAACTTTTCATGGGCACACCCTGCACCAGTCCATGCTTCGTAATGTAATTCATCTTCCTCAGGTGCAGGTGAGCCATGCGTCTGTGCCACAGTACGGATTCCGTCTCCGAAGCTTTTGATAGTAAGCAGATCGGACCCATCGAAGTATCTGGCTTGTTCATATCAAGCATGTACAAGTCATTCTTCCTTGGCGCCAGCATCAATATCCAATCTTCAGGTATCTTGAATCCAGGCTTCAGCACTAACGCCTCAATGTCAGTAAATAACACCGAGTTTTTCTTATCACAGATTTGAGATACACTAATGAGATTATGAACTAGTTTATCAACGTGATAAACTTGATCCAATGTAATCGTCCCATTAGTGACTTCTCCAGTTCCAGTGATATTTCCACCCTTGTTACCCGCGAATGATACGAATCCCCTATTACCCCCCTTGAAGTCTGTGAGAAGACTTCTTTCCCCCGTCATGTGCCTGGAGCAACCACTGTCGACGAACCACTTGTTGTTTGGACCGGTAGTTATCTCCTGCACATGAAAGAAAAGAGGTTAGTTATCACGGGGAACCCAAGCCATGACTGACTTGGTAATACCATTCTCGTCCACATACGTGAACTCTTTCAAGTACCCATCTCGCCTTTCAGGTGACTTGGGCCTTTGAACTGAATTCTGTTGTGGTGCCGAGTGATTTAAGTTCACTCTTGGCCGTGGTGTAGGCATGTGTTGTGGAGTTCTGGAATAATTTCTATTATATGCCATTTCAGACTGTGATCCTTGAGCTCTTACCGGTGCATATTGTCTAACTGGAGTATGTGACCTAACTGGAGTATGTGACCTGCTAGGTGTGGTGCTCCTATAGACTTGTTGTGGTGCTGACCTAGATTGATTAATGACACGATTCGGTGAATTTGTCCTAATCACTTCCTTTGGTCCAACCTTAACCCGTGTGTTTTTCACAACTTGTTTGGGTGCGGCCTGCACAGTTTTCTCGGTAGGTTGAGAACTGCTGCTGCTCGCCGCACTGGGTGAGGGCTTAACAGGTGTTGGGTTCACTGTCTTAGGGGCAACATCTGCTTTCCTAAGTGGACATTGAGAAGCAACATGCCCTTTCGCGTGACATCTAAAGCAAGACATCTTATCCATGGACTTTTTGGTTGTTCCCTTAGATCTAGGTGTCTCACTAGTGTCTACTTCCTTTGGTACATCTACAGTGTCTGTCTCTTCGACCTGGTCAGCCCATGAAATTTTCTGTTTTCCTGCAGGTGTTTCACTGGAGGAAGACACAAATTTCACTTTCTTGACCTTGACGGTTGAGTCAACCACCTTAGGTGTATTATCAACTGTAGGCTCAGGTGTCGGTTCAGGTAGGTCCTCTAAGTCTACTGACTTGTCAGTTTTCTCCTGGGGCTGAGGCACATAATTCGCATTAAAAGGTGGAGGAATTTCATGAAAACCTAGACCTACAGGCTTCTTAGACTGTCTTTGGGCATCTAAGACTTTTCCTAGATTTAGGCTCGAATTCCTAAACTTTTCCAGCTTGCTATTTGCCTCTGCTACCTTAACCTTGGTCTCGGCTAGCTCTATATCCTTGTCCTTAAGACTTTTAGTTAAGGCCTCTACGTGCTCATACATTAGTTCTATCCTAACACACTGCTCGCTGAGTTTGTCTTTTAGAACTACCACGTCTTGAGCATCAGCCTTAAGCTTTTCTTTTAAATCTTGCTTTATATCATTTAGCCTAGCGTTTTCTATTTTTAAGTTATCATTTTGAGCAGATATGGTTTTATGTGATTCTAAGACTAGATTTAACCTATCATTAGAAGTAGCACACAAAGCACATAATTCTGAAAATAGAGAATAAGAAAGACTAACCTTAGAGTTATCAGATTCCACGTTGGCCATCTGAGCAGCAAACTCCAGCACGGTCTGATCATTCGCCTTCTCTACCCACATCGGACTGCTGTCCCGTGTGGTCTGCTCGTCCCCATCACACCCAGTTTCCGTGACTTCAGCCATGAAGGCTCTAGCATTCGACTCAGGATGTGAACTCCAGTCATAGGTACCATCTAGCTGTCTGTCAGAGGTGACATTGGATAGTAGACCCGCTAGATTGGCTTGACCAGATGAGGAACTCGGAAGGTATCTTTGTTGGGACTGATTTTGGGACTGTCCTTGATGCTGACTCTGTCCTTGGTATGTCTCTACCTTCGGTCTTTGACACTCCCTGGCGAAGTGTCCCAATCCCTGACAGTTGTAGCATTTGACCTTAGACTTATCAAATCCTATCCCTTTGTTGTTCATTTGCAGATTCCTCCCAGTTCGCTTGATGAATCTTTTTACCCTCTGGGTCACCATGGCCAGTTGCCACTTAAGATCCATTTCCTCTAAGTCATCAGGGTCGACCTGATCGTAATCTTCATCCCATAGAGCTGGGTCATTGATTTTCCCTTGAACACAATTTCCATAAGCTGCCACAAAGGAAGCAAGCAGATTCAAATGTTCTTCTGCTGACTTTGCGCTCATCGGCATCTTCGAATAGCTCTGACTTGTCGATGCCTGTTGGACTTGAGGTTGCGGTTCTTCCGATCTTCCTAACCCTAAGAACGCGCGATTCAGTGAGTCTTCGGACTCTGGTGGCGATGACGTTTCTCCGGTGAAAAACGCTGTAGCACTCTTCGGTTCAGCTGTCACTGATGATTTAGATGTCTTTCCAAAATACATTGCCGGATTCTGGACTTGCTCGTAATCAGTCTCAGCCTTAATCATCTCGAAGTGATATGCCCTCAACGTTCCCACAATGTCATCAAGTGATTGAGTATAATATTTGTCCTCATTCAGCTTAATCATTTCCACGTACATAGCCCATTTGACTGGTAGGGCATCAAGAAGCTTGTTGTTCTTGTCTGTGTCCGAATACTCAATTCCATGACTTTCAAGTTCCATTATCAGATGATAGAACCTTGTGATAATATCATCCAACTGTTCATCCTTAATTGCCTTGAAAATCGCAAACTGTTGGGTCAACAGCTCTGTACGCTTTCTACGCACCCGAGGATTACCCTCACACCTTTTCTGGAGAGACTCCCAAAGTTCCTTCGACGTCCTTTGAGTCCGAAATGTGTGCAAAATATCTTGAGGTAAAGCCATACGGATTATGGAGAAAGCTTTGTTTTCAGCTTCAAATAGTTTCTTGTCATCCTCTTTCATCATCTGATATGACAAGACTTTTGACGGCCTTCAACTTCAGATACTGGCGGAATGTACCCTTCATCTATGCACACCCACATGCGCATATCATTGAATCGTACAAAATCTGTAAATCTGTCCTTCCACCAGTAATAGTCCTCAACTTTCATCAGCTTAGGCGGTGCATTTGCCTTCCCAACTTCGTGATCCATCTCAAGGAATTTCTGAAGATTTGACATCTTTTCTGAAACAAATTGAATTTGAACTTAATTAATTTAATTCGAAACTGATTTAGACTAACTTATTTGAATCTAGATAGATTCGAAACTAATTAAGATTAAATCTTTTGAGATTAAATTCGATTAAGTCTTAAAAGTCAATTAGATTTGAAATTATGTCAGATTCGAACAACTCCTTAGAATCGATGGTCCTTAGAATCGAAGGCTCACCAGATTCGAATTTCAGCAAAATCGAAGCACAGATTCGAAACAGTACCAGACTCGAAATAAACTCGAAACTACTATAGACTCGAGATCCTATTCGAATGAAGTAACAGATTCGAAACAAAGTAGACTCGAAACTCTCTGAAATTGACTCGAAAGGAGCGTATTTAGGTTAGACTCGAGACTAAAGTGAAACCCTAATTACCCCTATAGATTCGAGCGCCGCAAACTCGAAAAACGGCTAACACGTTGATTTTTTTGACGTTTTACAGATTAAATCACTATTTTTCAAACGAAAAATAATGATTTCAATCAAAAACGTGAAAAACGACAAAGTGTTTCCCGAGTATGAATTTGCTAAGCTCAAAAACACGTTTTTGAGAGCAAAACCGTCCAACTAGCGTCAAGAAACCTAGAATGTATCTGATGAACACGAAGAACACCAAGAACAATCCGTAGTCTCTGATACCACTTGTAAGGTCTACGACTGCAAGGTCTATCTAGACGCGGATCCGTGAACGAGTGCGGAATCCTCATTGACGGTTAGACGGACAACTCTCAACCAACGGAACACGGAGACTATTAGACGCTGAACGAACGACACACGAACGATCCTACGAACTAATTCTCTCCGAAACGGCACTCACCTAGCTGATAAACTCGAGATCGCTCTTTGCTTAATCCCTCACGAATTCTGCAAAAAGTCCCTTAATGATTCGAGTCTATCCCTAATTATAGACCCTGATTCGAGTCTGTTGTGGGCCAACCTCGAATCTGGCCCAAGGCCCATTCGAGTCTGTCCATATTGACATCCTCGAATCTAGCCCATTCGAATCTAAGGTCTCATTCGAATCTGTCACAGATTCGAATGTATTCCCTTAAGTAGTTCGAATCTAGCCAAAATACTTAAACTCTTAAGTGATAAAACTTATGATATTACCTTATGATTGATCTTATCTTTGAGCTTTATGTTTGAACTTCTTGTAATACGTTACATCAAGTTCAAACATACAAACACTAATAAGCATCAATCATATATAATATATATATATATATATATATATATATATATATATATATATAACAAACACATGCTAAATCACAATGTAAGACCAACTTAGACTGCTATCGTCACACGGGATGTACCAACATCTATAATTAGGGATAGACTCGAGATATTATAAGTCTTTTTGCAGAATTCGTGAGGGATTAAGCATTAAGCGATCTCGAGTTTATCATCAGTGTTAGTGTCGTTTCGGAGAGAATCAGTTCGTAGGATCGTTCGTGTGTCGTTCGTTCAGCCTCTGATAGTCTCCGTGTTTCGTGTGTGAGAGTTGTTTCCGTCTACCCGTTAACGAGGATTCCGCACTCGTTGACGGCTCCGCGTCTAGATAGATCTCGTAGTAGTAGACCTTACAAGTGGTATCCGAGCCTACGGAGTGTTCTTGGTGTTCTTCGTATTCATCTAGATAGATTCTAGGTTTCTTGACGCTAGTTGGACGGTTTTTTCTCTCAAAATCGTGTTTTCAAGCTTAGCAAATTCTTATTCGGAAAATACTTTGTGGTTTTTCACGTTTTTTATCTAAATCATTATTTTTCATTGGAAAAATACTGGTTTAATCTGCAAAACGTAAAGAAATCAAAGTATTAGCCGTTTTTCGAGTTTGCGGCGCTCGAATCTATTAGGGGTAATTAGGGTTACACTTAGTCTCGAGTCTAACCAAAATCCGCTCCTTTCGAGTCTGATACAGAGGGCTTCGAATCTATTTCGAGTTTGTGCTACATTCGAATAGGATCTCGAGTCTACCTAGTTTCGAGTTTAATTCGAGTTTAGTTTAGTTTCGAATAGGGTTTCGAATCTGCTGTAGTTTCGAGTTTGTCTGACCTTCGAATCTGGGAACTTTTCGAATCTGACATAATTTCGAGTTTAATTGAATTATAACACTTAATCGAATTTAATCCAAAATAAATTGGAATATGATTACATTCGAATCTACCTAGGTTCGAACGAGTTAATTCATATTAGTTTCGAATTAAATTAATTAAGGTCAATTCAATTACTATCGAAAGGATGTCAAATCTTCAAAAATTCCTAGAAATGGACCACGAGGTCGGGAAGGCAAACGCTCCGCCTAAGCTGATGAAAGTCGAAGATTATTACTGGTGGAAAGATCGGTTTACCGATTTCGTGCGTTTTAATGACATGCGCATGTGGGTGTGTATCGACGAAGGATATATTCCACCAGTTTCAAAAGTTAAAGGCCGTCAGAAAGTCTTATCATACCAAATGATGAAGGAGGATGATAAGAAATTGTATGAAGCCGAAAACAAAGCTTTCTCGCTAATCCGAATGGCTTTGCCTCAGGATATACTGCACACATTTAGGACTCAAAAGACGTCAAAGGAACTTTGGGAGTCT
This sequence comes from Centrapalus pauciflorus, assembly GCA_020465985.1. NCBI lineage: Eukaryota > Viridiplantae > Streptophyta > Magnoliopsida > Asterales > Asteraceae > Centrapalus > Centrapalus pauciflorus. The sequence goes on along the minus strand of JAANYP010003609.1, from coordinate 7,590 downwards.
CTAGAGAAGAGGTGTGAGGGTAATCCTAGGGTTCGTAGAAAGCGTACAGAGCTGTTAAAACAGCAGTTTGCAATTTTCAAGGCGTTAAAGGTAGAACAGCTGGATGATATCATCACCCGGTTCTATCACCTGTTGACGGAACTTGAAAGTCACGGGATTGAGTCTACTGACACCGACAAGAACAACAAGCTTCTTGATCCTTACCAGCCAAATGGGCTATGTATGTGGCAATGATTAAGCTGAACGAGGACAAGTATTATACTCAATCTCTGGATGATATTGTGGGAACGTTGCGGGCATATCACTTCGAGCTACTGAAGGCCGAAACTGATTACGAACAAGTCCAGAATCCAGCAATGTATTTTGGAAAGACAACAAAACCTTCAGCGACAGCCGACCTGAAGACTGCTACAGCGTTTTTCACCGGAGAAACGTCGTCACCAGCAGAGACTGATGACACATTGAATCGCGCGTTCTTAGGATTAGGAAGATCGGAAAAACCGCAGCCTCAAGTACAACAGGCATCCACATCTCAGAGCTATTCGAAGATGCCCATGAGCGCAAAATCAGCGGAAGAACATTTGAATCTGCTTGCTTCTTTTGTGGCCGCGTACGGGAATTGTGTTCAGGGAAAGATTAACGATCCTGCTCTCTGGGATGAAGACTACGATCATGTCGACCCTGATGATCTTGAGGAAATGGATCTTAAATGGCAACTGGCCATGGTAACCCAAAGGGTTAAGAGATTCATTAAAAGAACTGGGAGGAATTTGACGATGAACAACAAGGGGATTGGATTTGATAAGTCCAATGTAAAGTGCTACAACTGTCAAGGACTGGGACACTTCGCCAGGGAGTGTCAGAGACCGAAGGTGGAGACATACCAAGGGCAGAGTCAGCATCAGGGACAGTTTCAGACTCAGTCTCAACAACGATACCTTCCAAGTTCATCAACTGGTCAAGCCAACCTAGCGGGTCTACTATCCAATGTCACTTCAGACAGACAGCTAGATGGTACCTATGACTGGAGCTCACATCCAGAATCGAATGCTCGGGCTTTTATGGCAGAAGTCACGGAAACTGGTTATGATGGGGAAGAGCAGACCACAAGGGACATCAGTCCGATGTGGGTAGAGAAGGCGAATGATCAGACAGTTCTGGAGTTTGCTGCTCAGATGGCCAACGTGGAATCTGATAACTCAAAGGTTAGTCTGACTTACTCTCTTTTTCATGAATTATGTGCGTTGTGTGTTAATTCTAACGATAGGTTAAATCTAGTCTTAGAATCACATAAAACCATAACTGCTCAAAATGAGAATTTAAAAATTGAAAACGCTAGTCTAAACGATATCAAGCAAGATCTTAAAGAAAAGCTTAAGGCTGATGCTCAAGACGTAATAGTTCTAAAAGACAAACTGAGTGAGCAGTGTGTTAGGATAGAGCTTATGTATGAGCATGTAGAGGCCTTGACCAAAAACCTTAAAGACAAAGATATTGAGCTAGCTGAAACAAAGGTGAAGGTAGCAGAGGCAAACAGTAAGCTAGAGAAGTTTAGGAATTCAAGCCTTAAACTAGGGAAAGTTTTAGATGCCCAAAGACAGTCTAAAAAGCCCGTAGGTCTAGGATTTCATGAAATTCCTCCACCTTTTAATGCAAACTATCTGCCTCAGCCTCAGGAGAAAACTGACAAATCAGTAGATTTAGAGGACACACCTGAACCTAAGTCTGAGCCTATAATAGAAAATACACCTAAGGTGACTGACACAACCGTCAAGGTTAAGAAAGTCAAATTTGTGTCTTCCTCCAGTGAAACACCTGCAGGAAAACAGAAAATTGCTTGGGTTGATCAGGACGATGAGCCAGTCGCCATAGATGTACAAAAGGAACTAGACACTAGTGAGACACCTAGATCTAAGGGAACACACAAAAGGTCCATAGATAAGATGTCTTGCTTCAGATGTCACGAGAAGGGGCATGTTGCTTCTCACTGTCCGCATAGGAAAGCCGATGTTACACCTAAGACAGTGAACCCAACACCTGTTAAGCCCTCAACCAGTGTGGCGAGCAACAGTAGTTCTCAAAGTACCGAGAAAACTGTGCAGGCCGCACCTAAACAAGTTATGAAAAACACACCGGTAAGGTTGGACCAAAGGAAGTGATTAGGACAAATTCACCGAATCGTGTCATTTATCAATCTAGGTCAGCACCACAACAAGTCTATAGGAGCACAACACCTAGCAGGTCACACACTCCAGTTAGGTCTCATACTCCAGTTAGAGAGTACGCACCGGTAAGAGCTCAGGGATCACAGTCCGAAATGCCATATAATAGGAATTATTCTAGAGCTCCACAACAAATGCCTACTCCAAGGCAAAGAGTGAACTTAAATCACTCGGCACCACAACAGACTCCAGTTCAAAGGCCCAAGTCACCTGAAAGGCGAGATGGGTATTTGAAAGAGTTTAAATATGTGGACGAGAATGGTATAACCAAGTCAGTCATGGCTTGGGTTCCCCGTGATAACTAACCTATTTTCTTTCATGTGCAGGAGATTACCACAGGTCCAAACAACAAGTGGTTCGTCGACAGTGGATGCTCCAGGCACATGACAGGGGAAAGAGGTCTACTTACAGACTTCAAGGGTGGGAATCGGGGATTCGTATCATTCGCGGGTAACAAGGGTGGTAATATCACGGGTACCGGAGTGGTCACTAATGGGACGATAAAATTGGACCAAGTTTATCATGTTGATAAACTGGTTCACAATCTCATTAGTGTATCTCAAATCTGTGATAAGAAGAACTCAGTGTTATTTACTGACACTGAGGCGTTAGTGCTAAAGCCGGGATTGAAGATTCCTGAAGAATGGGTATTGATGCGGGCGCCAAGGAAGAATGACTTGTACATGCTGGATATGAACAAGCCGGAGACTTCGATGGGGCCAATTCGTTTATTATCCAAGACTTCGGAGACGGAATCGGTACTGTGGCACAGACGCATGGCTCACTTGCACCTAAGAAAGATAAACTACATAACGAAGAATGGACTGGTGCAAGGTGTGCCTATGAAGAGCTTTCAGTTCGAGGACAAGTGTCTACCGTGCATGAAGGGCAAGCAACATAAGAAGACATACAAGTCCAAGAAGCAGAACTCCATAACCTCAACATTCGATTTGTTGCATATGGACCTTTTCGGTCCTATCAATAAAAGGAGTATAGGAGGTAGTTGGTTTTGTTTGGTTATCACTGACGATTACTCACGTTTTTCTTGGGTTTTCTTTTTAGGTACAAAGGACGAGACGGCTTCCAAGCTTATCGGGTTCTTAGACCAAGTGGAGAATTCCTACGGAACAAGGGTTAAAAGAATCCGTAGTGATAATGGGACTGAATTCAAAAACACTGTAATTGGTGTATATTGCCTATCAAAGGGCATAGTGCATCAATTCAGTGCACCATATGAACCTCAACAAAATGGGGTGGCCGAACGTAAAAATAGAACATTGATTGAGGCTGCAAGGACTATGCTTTCGGATTCAAAGCTTCCTACCGTGTTTTGGGGGGAGGCAGTGAGTACAGCGTGCCATATTTTAAACCGAGTCCTTACAGTCAAATCTTTGAACAAAACATGTTGTGAAATTTTGAATAAACGGCCACCTAATTTAACTGGATTCGAACCGTTTGGGGTACCATGCACTCTTTTACGTACAAAACATCAACCGAAGTTTGGTGAAAAGGCTGACGAAGGATACTTCCTAGGTTATGTGCCGAACTCACCAAACAAACGGGTTTTTAACAAAACAAATGGTACTGTGGAGATTGTGTATAATATTGAAGTCACAAGTTATACACATGAACCCCAAACTGGTCCGGAATGGATATTTGACTATGATAAATTATTTGAGTCATTTGACATTCCTTTGGATGATAATGCAGGTACAATCGAAAAAGACATGGCGACGTTGCATCTGAATGACGATGGCCATATCTTTCCGAGGACTACGTTTGAATCCACATCTGAGCCTACTGCGACTGTAGATAGATCTCCAGAAGTTGCTGATCAAGAAGCACCTACCACTGAGAATCAGACTCAAGCATCAAGTTCCAACTCTGAGGAAAACGTCCATGAGGAGGAAAATGTAGAAGCTGAGCCTGTTCCCCCATTAGGTGAAATAGGATCTAACTTAGAAGATAATCTAAGGGTTGATGAGATAGAGACCTCTAGGATCAACAAGAACCATCCTACAGAAAGCATCATAGGAAATCCTAACGAGGGTGTGAGGACTAGGAGTAGTTTAAATAACAACACTGTGTTGTTGTCGATGATAAATGACTCCGAGGCATATCACACATGTCTCTATTCATGTTTCATATCGCAAGTAGAGCCTAAGAATGTGCAAATGGCACTTAAGGATAACTCCTGGGTTGAAGCGATGCAGGAAGAACTTTCGCAATTTAGGATACTAGAAGTGTGGGAGTTAGTTCCATTACCTCGAGGGGAAGTTGCCATAGGAACCAAATGGGGTTTTAAGTGCAAATGAGACGATCGGGGTATAGTCACGCGCAACAAGGCTAGGCTAGTTGTAAAGGGTTTCAACCAAGAGGATGGAATCGATTACAACGAGGTATTTGCACCAGTAGCAAGGCTGGTAGCCATTAGGTTGTTTCTAGCTTTTGCCTCCTTCAAGGGCTTTAATGTATATCAATTAGATGTTAAGAGTGCTTTCCTGTATGGGAAAGTGAAGGAGTTGGTGTATGTAGAACAACCGCCCGGATTTACAGATCCAAAATATCCTGATAGAGTATATCGCTTAGATAAGGCTCTATATGGATTGCATCAGGCACCAAGGGCATGGTATGAGACTCTATCCAACCATTTATTAGAGAACGGGTTTGAAAGGGGTAGGATAGATAGTACTCTGTTTGTTAAGAGGAAGGGAGAACACTTTATCTTGGTACAAGTGTATGTCGATGATATCATCTTTGGATCATCAGACGAACAGATGTGCAAAGATTTCGAGAAGGTGATGAAGTCTAAGTTCGAGATGAGTGCTATGGGGGAGTTAAATTTCTTTTTGGGGTTACAAGTTGACCAGAAGAAGGAAGGGATGTTTATCCACCAGACGAAGTATGTCTATGACATATTGGAACGTTTCGGGATGGAAGGAACAAAGTTGACTGCCCATTTCAGCACGCCGATTCAAGTGAATCACAATCTCGGACCGGGTACTGAAAGTGATACCGATGTGGATCCGACTTTATATCGGGCCATGATTGGATCACTTATGTATTTAACTGCTTCAAGACCTGACATTATGTTTGCTGTGTGTATTTGTGCTAGGTTTCAAGCGAATCCGAAGGAGATGCATATGAAAGCTATGAAGCGGATTCTACGATACCTCAAGTCGAAACCGAAGCTGGGACTTTGGTATCACGCGGAGGGAGATCTAGAGTTGGAGGCGTTCACGGATTCTGACTACGGATGATGCAGCTTGACGCGCAAATCAACAACTGGAGGTTGTCAGTTCCTAGGAGGGAGATTGGTATCCTGGCAATGCAAGAAACAAACATCGGTAGTCGTGTCAACATGCGAGGCCGAGTATGTTGCTGCTGGTAGTTGCTGCTCACAGGTTCTGTGGATACAACAACAATTGCGGGATTACGGTTTGGCTTACACTCAAACTCCAATTAGGATAGACAATCAATCTACAATTGCTATAACGAATAATCCAGTTAAACACAACAAAACAAAGCACATAGACATTAGGCATCATTTTATTCGTGATTGTGCTGAAAAGAACTTAATCAAATTGGTAAAACTGGCAACAGAAGATAATAATGCAGATTTATTTACCAAAGCATTTGATAAGTCACGGTTTGAGTATTTAATTCAACTGAATGGAATGCGCAACCCAGAGTAAATTGACCTTAGTAGTAGTAGCTTATTTTCTTTTATAGTCGTAGTATTTCTTTCTTTACAGTAGTCTGCTAATTTAGGAAAGTTTCTATTTTTAGTAAGTTTCTATTTTTAGTAAGTTTCTACTTTTAGTAAGTTAGTAGGTTATCTTATTTTATTGCTATTTCTTATGAAAAACAAAAGAAAAAAAGAGAGAAAATCATAAAAAAAAAAAGAGAATATCAGAAAATGAGTTAAGTCTTAGATACATAGGTTCAAAGTGACGAAAATTAGCACAGTCGTTACATACTATAAGTGTTTAGGCTTTCACACATAATGCAACTAAATTCTAAGTGTTATACTTTACTTTAGTTTGATGTGGTGGTAGGCATAATACATATAGGGAATCTCAAGGCTAATAAAATATCCTAGAAAAAGTCAAGCGTGTCACTAACTTAGATGTATGACCAATCGGTCTTAATTTTTATGTACAAGACATACAAACTTTGAGTCTAAATGAGGTATGCAAACTTTCTGGGGATGTATGGCAACATCAAATACATCTTAAAATGGAAAGAATAGAAAAATCATACAAAATTGAGAGTCGAAAACATGTAACTCTGTTGTACGTAAGTACAAACCTGTTGCCTCTGTTTAAATTCGGGTTGGCAAGATATGTCGCTTTGTTGTACGTCAGTACAGACCTGTCACCGCTGTCTTGCTAACTTTAAGAATAAACCTTAAGTCAAACTAAGACACTTTGTTGTATGAAAATACAGACCTGTGTCCGATGTTTGTCTTTTAAAGAAAGTTTGCAAATACCAACAAGTTAGAATCTTTGTCTGTGTGCCTTGATCATAAAAGTATGTCTATGTATGAGTCACGTAAGATAATTTCATGATAAATAAAAATGCCAAGGGATATTCCGAAATGTAGCGTGTTTAAAGGGGTAAAATACCAACAATCGGCTAAATAGGTATGTCACGACAAATAATCAAAGGAATCAAAAATTCCTAAGTGTGAAAGGTTAAGTACTGAAAGTGAGTATCAGACATCGCTATCTGATTGAACCTTTCTTAGACTATACTCATCAAAAATATTTTGTTTAAAGTTTAGCATAGGTTGTTAATTTTAATAAGTTTAGCGTAAGTCTTAGTTAGATTTTTAGTCAAGTTTAAAATTTTTTTATTTTATTTTATTTTATTTTACCTTAGTTTATTTTATTTTAATTTTTTACTTAGGTAAAAGGTCAAAAATTACTGAGGGTGCATTCAAAGTTGGATAAAATAAACACTGCGTGAAAAATCATGTGCTTAGGGTAAAAGAGTTGGCATAGTTTATCTTGTTACACAATACCGTAGAAAAAGGTTGAAAAAGTTGAAGTTATTTCAAAAATTTTCGAAATTTTTCTAAGTGTTTGGTGTTTTTCGAGTTTAGGACAGACTCGAATTGGGAAGGCTTCGAATATGTCAGTAGATTCGAGTCTGGCCTTAGATTCGAAGGTTGGTAGTATATATAGGTTAACAGTGAAGTCATTAACTACTTACTGTTTTCGAATCTATATTCTCGAATCTACTCAGGCGATTTCGAATCTGTTTCTCGAATCTATCGTTTCTCTCATAAACAACAATTTGTCGAGATTATTGCTAAGGAGTTCGATTCTACTCCTGTATCTAGGTATAATCAACTTGATTGTAC
>JAANYP010003607.1:140000-294921 GCA_020465985.1 Centrapalus pauciflorus | reverse complement strand
CTGACAGCAGGCCACTGTCGGGGACTGATCATCCCACTCGTTATCCCGTCAGGTTCGGCACATCCCCGATCAGCATTTGAACTGCCAACCCCATGCTAGCAATGCATGGTTTACACACACATTGAGGCTTACACTGCCTGTTTTCACATACATGGGGCTTACACTGCCCATGGTTAAGCACTGCTTGTAAAGAAATATTTGTTGTTTGCATAATCTGTTATCTCACTAAGCAATTAGCTTACTGTTGACTCACCATGTTTTCAGGCAAAGGCAAAAGTGTAGCTGGACCTTCCACTTAAGCAATTTCAATTCATTATCTCAGAGACTTTAGAAGCTATTGGTACATGGATATAGCTTTGGGGCTGGGATTACATGACTTTTAATCAATTATGATGTTGTAATAGTTAGACTTAATCACTGTAGACATTTACTTTCATTGCTTTAGTGTGGATTTGCTTCATTCTAATTTAAGTACTCAATTTCAATTATTATGATATTCATTGGGTTGTTTGTTGATCCTGGTGATTTCTATTAATTACTATCAAAGCAAGAGGGTGTCACAATTGTAATGCCAAATCATTTCAAACTTTGAATTTAGTCTAAGAAAGTTCGTTACTGTTCATCCGAATTCGGATGATATCCGGATTCGGTTCCCATCCGAATTCCGGACACCATCCGAAATCAGGTACTTTCCATATCATTGCATACATCGACTCCGGTCCTCATCCGAATTCGGATCAACTTTATGTTCCATCCGAATTCGGACCACCACCATTCATTCCATGCCATGCATTTCGGACCAACATCCGAATTCGGTCCCTATTGTCACCTCATCCGAATTCGGACCCCCACTCACCATTCATGCATCATCCGGATTTCGGCCTGATCCGAATTCGGTGACACTGTTCATCCGAATTCGGACCATCCGAAATCCAACACTTAGCATTTTTTTTTTCAAATTTTCCATTTTTCTATTTTTGCATTTTTTATATAAATTCAAAAAATTCAAAAAAAAATATTTCTTCCTCATCGTGCACCATTGATTAGAGTTAGGACTAGTGTTTGAGTGAAAAAGTCTGGTCTAACATCGGTCTCTTAACGATTGACTTTGGACTTTATTAGTAGAATTTTATTCTACTAATAAAAACCCGATGCTAAACAGATCCGGCAGTTTCTATTTCACACTAATCTAGACTTCACATCAATGCCTTATAAATTGAGTCTTCCTATTCTAACTCTGATGCACCTTGCAGGATGATGGAACCCGCAGTTGTTCTCACCGTACCCCATTCCCCCATCCCAAACAATAACGCCCAACTCCCAGAAGAATCCATCCTACCCAACGCCGAGTTTGTCGAGTTCATTCCACATAACTGGCAACTCGACGTTTCCATCTTAACCAAAGAACCCCAAACCCTAGCATTCGACATCCTCACTCGCCATCCCATCTACTACGCCTTATCCACTGCCATAGCTGTTCCCCAGATATATCTTCAACAATTCTGGAACAGGCTGAAATATGTGTCTGACCCCGAACCTCATTTCACATCCACAATAGACTGTGTTCCAGTCGAAGTCACTATATCTGCCATCCGCCACATCCTTCACCTACCAGCTGAATTCTGCCTTCCAACCAGCGAATTTTTCGATCCCAACCCATCCGTCACTGAAACCCTGGCTGAGATTCAAACTCTGGGTTATGATGGCCCTCTTTCTAAACCCTCAGACTTTCGCACAAAGAACCATCAATCCCACTGGCGGATACTGTTTGATGTGATTAACAAATGCATCACCGCCAAGCATTCCGGACATGACTCAGTGTCGGCTCAGGTACTAGCCATGTTCACAGGCTTTGCCTTTGACCGACATGTGGACTATGTTGCGTTTCTATTCGAGGAATTACGAAGAGTCCATGTAGAGAGGAGCACAAAGAAAGGCAGAAAGTATATTCCTCTACAGCGGTTTCTGCAACTCATAATACAGTACGCAATGGACCATGACGATGATATTCATGAGCGTCCGGAGGCAGACGTCTACCCCACCGTGGCGATTCAGAAGTTAACTCTGCCAAAGGGGGCCCCGACAGTGCCAGTAATGAAAATACCTCTCTCTTTACTATTGAGGTCAAGGGGCATGGAGCGGGTGAGGGCGTATATTCGGGAGAGTTATCCGGATGAGTCTCAGTTGGAATCGTCTGAGACTAGCCAATCTGAAGGTGAGGCAAGTATGAGTGAGCATGAGGGAGTTCGGGTGGATGTTCAGCAACCTCTGGGTATGGGTGAGGGGGAGACTGTGATAGTAAGGGAGGAAGCAGGAGGTGAGACGACAGAGACGGCGGATTCGGAAAGAACCGTATCTGTCGTGAGAGTGAGGGAGGTACAATCTGAGGGTGAACTAAGCCCTATAAGCCGGACTCCTCACTATAAGACCGTCCGTCCAACGGTCGAATTAACCACCACCACCCACTTGGTTTCCCCTCAAAGGGAAACCACTTCATTTCACGGGGTTCTAGCACATACTCCATCGCCCTCTCATTCGGAGAGTGGCGGTGTTGAAAGAGGTCACCCTCCTCCCCAGCTGACCGCACTTCATTCCATCACGATTCCATCCCCCCAAACACAGACACCGCACGATGCCTCAGTGGCATCCCCAAGAGCTGCCTTCGTGGCAGCTCCTCAAACTTCCGGATCTGCGCATCCTATTCAGGAGCCAGAGATGACGGAAGGAAGACCGGAAGTGGCTCCATCAACGCCATCAACTTCCGACCATCTCCCAATCAATTTGGAGATGCTAACGGCAGCTTTACGTGCTGCCGGCGTGATTACCCGGGCTGACCTGGACGCCCAAAGGGAAGCCGCCGAGGAACGTCACACCGCCCTTCTTTCACTAATCAAGGGTAAGGGTGTCGCTTCCGAAGCTGACCCCCCACCAGGTTCCCATTCAGTTCAACATCATATCTCCGAGCTATCGGACAAAATAGATGCACTTAACCGCCTCATTCTGCAAGTCCAAGAACAGCTAAATTCAAGAATGGATCGCCTAGAGTCGGCAGTTATAGAACTCCAGTGCCGCACTCAAGCAGAGGCACCAAAGCGAAAACATGACGATCAGGACGACCCTGATCGTCATGAGGGGGAGAAAAGGCGAAAGGTTCAGTATGAGGACCCCATGCTGGGTATAGGGGGAGCAGAGACCGCTGAGGGGTCAGAATTTCAGGGGTCAGGGGAACAGAGACAGGAGGCTCAGGAATACCTCTTAATAGAAGACGAGCCCATGGTCGAGGGTCCAGCTCCACTGGATCCATGACAGCTATGGTAGAATTCGAGGAACCTCACGAGAAAGTTGAAATCATTTTGGTTTCTGATTCAGATTCCGATAACGACGAAAACGAACCCTTATTGATTCCTAAGCCTGAACCTGAATCTCCAACGAAAAAATCTTCATCCTCTTCCTTTGACTTCCTGAATTCACCACCACCAGCCCATCAAGAAGAAATCCTTTCATCCATCCAAGCTCCTCAGTCACTAAAAGAATCCCATATTGTCCTTAGCCCTCCAAGATCCCCAAGCCCTCCTCCAGTCTAACAAACCGAACTTCCAGGTCCCTCCCAAACCAAAAGGGTCGATTGCTTCGATGAAACTCCGGAAGGCCCTGGTGTTTATAGAAAAGATGATTTATTCTGGGTGGACCATTATACAAAAGGAAAGGTTCAAACTCTGCCTCAGGAAGAAAAGGAAAAAATGCGACAAGAACGGCGGGGGACTATCATAAAGCTTCTTGAAGCCAAAAAGGACGAAATCGAAGAACCCCCCCGTTCAAGGCCTTAAAGAATTCTTGCAGAAATTTCCCCCGGAGCGGTTTCAGATGCCGTACCTAGAAGAAAGATTCAAGATGGTATTCAGAAAGAAGCCTGGATCCTTCAGCAGACGCCTACTTATGGAACTTACAAATGTTTCCAAAGCTGAACAGGCCGAATACTACCAACTGATGCTCCGGGAAAGAAGGTCAAAGGTGTCAAAATCGAAGATTAAGAAACTCAAAACAATAACCATGTGCAAAAGAGCCAAAGTCTTCTATCCCTCCTACCAAGTAGAAAGAGAAGATGGGACGGGAGATGACATCTTCGAATATGACCTAGACTTCATAAGTGCGGATGACGTTGAGTTCCTTCACAACAGTTTGAAAATCGTATCAGAAAACGTCTAACCCACATGACAGCTGTAGGTGCCCTTGTACGAAGCATGAACCGCCGCTCGATCATAATGTGCCTAAGAGACTTCCAGATGGCGATCGAGAGCGCGATGGTTAAGGTGGGCCTATGAGCACCGGAACAGGACAGTTTTCTTCTAGCCCACCACCCGGCTTACATAGTTGTACTTTCTAGAGATCCGGGTGTCATTTTTGTCAACTACAAGGGCTACAAAAGGTATATGCGCTTTGAGGATCTTCCTTGCTACTCCGATGGTACACTTCGATTGGTTCCAGCTGCTCTTACAAAGAAAGTACAAGATTATGATGCTCAACCAGATCCTGAACAAAGATGCTCACCAAAGGAGATACAGGATACACTCAGCGGCATAGACTTCCTGAACGAACGGCTTCATACGAGACAAGTGACGAGACGCTTCGACGTCATCCTTGGACTCCGAGAATCAACGGACCATGCCAGAGTTCCAGGACCTCCTAAATGATCGAAAAGGGGGAGATTGTTAGACATTTTATTTCGATCATAGGGAGTTGTTTTGTAGTAATTATTATCTTAGTATTTAGTCTTGTATTTATTTCCTTGTTGTTTTATTTCTTTGTAATAGTCAAGGGACCAAAGTTGCCAATATGTAATACTTAATTAAATGGAGCTATAATAGCTCCTAGGGTTTCTTTATGTAACACGGTTGACATTGAGAAAATTATCCAGCCGCCACTTTTGTATTCTCCCAACATTCTCTTTGTCTTTCTTCATCATTACACAATTATTGAGCATTGATTCTTCTTGTGTTTGATAAGAAACATTAAAGGTGCTGAAATATTGACGGGATTACATATTACAAGACATATTGTTGATGATAGATTATATTGACATTCATACATGATCAGCTGAATTGAGACATGTGCTCACCATGGTTCGGGGATTTCCAGTGTATCATGATAGCTATTTGATTATCATTTCACATGACATTGCATTTACAGTTCATTTTGTCAGGATCTAAATATGAATTATCAAGACTAACTGATTTGAATTTATCAGAGTATAAATCAATAATCTTGCTTTGAATCAAAGTTTAATCAAGAAGTTTGCGGAACAACACTTAATTATTTTAACAAAAACTTTCAGAATCAATAATGAATAAACACACAAGAAGTAATCAAGACTGTTTGTATTGTTGAATTCAATGATTACAATCACCTCTAATCTGTTTGATTAGACGAAGAACACAGACTGTTCTTAGGGTTTTACAACCTTAGAGGCTTATGAAAACTTAATCAACAAAGCAATTACAGACTCAAAATATGCAGAAAACTCCTATACAATAGAAAGACCTATTCTATGTATTTATATTGCTTCTTGATATGTTTCCTTGACGAATAATGACTTCTCTGATAGTAGATATGTTGGAATCTTCAAATAGATATCGTTTCCTGAAAATCAGCACTTTCTGTTTCTGAAACTGTTGAGCAGCTTGAATCTCTTGACAGCATGAGCAGAGCAGCTTGAGTTGTTTTGCTCTGGCAGCTTGAACTTTTACACTAGCAGCTCGAGTTTCTTCAACTAGCAGTATGAACTTTGTATTTACATTTAAAAACTACTAACAGTCTGAGAAGTTTAACTAACAGCTTGAATATACTTAAACTATTTCCCAACAATCTCCCCCTAACTTAAATTCTTTACACAAGACTTTAAGTTCTATACAAAAAATGGAAATAAATAAGTAAGCTGTTATTTACAAACCAAGGCTTACAAAACTTACAGCTGTGCAAGTTTATGATCTAAAGCCTTCAAAAATTCTCTCTTCATCTCTTCTTTATCACAAGATATTTTAGCTGATTTTATTTGCATCAACATATCTTTTGAAAAATTGTAAAACTCAAGATTGAAGAAGATACCAGACCCATCTGTGAATTTGATTCTGTATGTCTTTGACTTGACAAACAGATCAATTTGCTTGATCTTTTTCTCTTTCCTCTCAGCATCTTCTATCTCTTGTCTTGCAAATTCAGGGTCAACCACTGTACTTAGATCTCTGATGAGTTGTTTAACTTGTGGAAGAGCAGATCTAACTTGTGTAACAGACCCTATGTTGTACATCTTTATCAGTTCATCCCTGGTCAGCTTCTGAACCATTTGCCAGAATGTATCAAACTCTTCTTCTGGTCCAGACTCTCTTCTTATTACAAACTTGACTCTTAATTCTCTTTCATCCAGTGACTTAGCAAACCAGTAGTTAATTTGAGGCTTTGTGAAATCATGTTGATCAATCAACTTTTCTATCTCCATGGCCTTTTGCAGTTGCTGATCAAATAGCACCCTCTTAACAGATGAAGGAATAGACACAACTGCTTGATCAGTGGGAGCAGGTGTACTGGCAGCAGCTTCAGTTTGGACTGATTTTGTTGATGGTTGGACTTCTTGGGATGGTTGAGCTTCTGGAGAGACTTTTGTTTTCTTTCTTTTCTCCATTTCTTTGTCATGGATCTCCTGCAGCCTTTCAGTAGACATGGACTGAGCCATTTTCTTTGGGATACCTGCTGCAAAGGCAAAATTGATTAAGAATCTTCTGTGCTCAGCCTTGGTGTGCCCTGTTGGCATTTTTCTCTTCATAGCTCCTTTCTTAACCACAAACCCCTTTAAGTAATCACCTAAAGTCTCATCATCATCCATTGGGGTTTGGGCTTGCTGATCTAATTCCTTGTCCTGTTCTTCTGCTATTCTTTTGGCAATTTCAGCATCAAAGGCAATTTGGGCTTCTTTGGAAGAGAATTTATGCTTTGGAGACTCAATGAGAATGCCCTTGCCCTTGTCTTTTGCAGCAGATGTTGTAGCTTGGACTGTGCTTGATGGAGCTTGAATGCCTTCCCTGATCACAACTCCGGTAACTTTTGAAGGAGCAGCTTGAGTTTCCAGGCTAACAGCTTGAGAAGCTGTTGGGACTGCTAGCCTAGAAACTGGAACTGTTGATGCTGCTTGGACTGTTGTTGTTGGAGCTGCTTGAACTGACTTGGGAACCTCCTGATTCTCCCCCTTTTTGGAAGCATTGGTTTGGTCAGAAGGACCTACAACCTTTGCCCCTTGGGTTTGAATCATCTGCTCTAATTTCATAATTTTATTTCCACAGAGGGTGAACCCTTTGTGAAGATAATCCATTCGCTTATTCTGAGCAGCCTCTGCCTGTTTAAGTTCAAAAATTTGATCCCCCTGTGCAGCAATGATGGACATTTGATATTCCAACATGGCTACAACAGGTTTCAGCTTGGGATCCGTCAAAAGCAAGAGTTGCAGACTTGTCTCAAGATCAGAAAACACCTGGGGTGCTTGTGATCTATCACTGACATTAAGACCAGAGGTAGAAACTTTTGGGCCCCTCTTTTCTTGGTTCTGGGGACTTCCAGCTTGTGTTTGCACACTTGCTGTTGCCGTGAGCATGGTCTTAACTATGTTGGCCCTGTCCTGTGCCTCTTGTGCAGAGAAATCAGTAGTGCCAGCCACAGAACTCACATGAATCATCTCTGAAGAGATGTTCACCTCCTGAGAGAGGATGGGAGTTTCCTCAATATGTTCCCTTTGGATATTCTGTGCAGAAGTATCCTTCTGCACAGGGATATATAGCTCTAGTTGATGGGAGGAGGAGGAAGGAGCTCCTGGTCCCCTTTTCCTTTTATATAAGAATTTTAGAGGGCGTCTTGGCTGTACAGAAAGATCAGAAGGAATTTGTGTATCATGAGGAGTGGGTTGGGGTCCTGGGGGTGAAGCAGGAATGTTGGGCTGTGTCTGCTCAGGACCCTCTCCTCTGTTTCTTGGAATGATGTTCATCATTGCAGTGGGCAATGGAACATCTACACTGACAAAATTGGCACTTGGCTTTATCAGCCTTTTGATTGAAGACAATGAGTGCCTATGGGAAACATGTATCCGTTTATGTAAATGTGGAGTTGTGCAGGTGTGTGCAATAATTTCTGCCAAAAACCTAGGATACATCAAAAATTTCTCATTCTTTAGGGAATGATGCCTTAACATTCCTTGAAAGATCATGTTTGAAAAATTGAACTGTTGGCCAGTAGAAAAGCACACTAAGGCAGTGGCAATATTTGAAGAAAACTCAGACCAACCAGTTCTTTTGGGGCTTAAACATTGCTGAATAATGTGCACAAGGTATTTCCATTTAGGAGAAAAATGTGCCTTAAGAAAAGTAAAAGAATCAGCAGGACCCCTATAACCAATATTTTGAAGACCAAAATGTAAAGCTTGAAGGGATAGGTCGGTCATACCTGAGGCATCTTGAAGATGCAAGTGATGTCTGATGGATTCCTCAGTGATATTGATGACAGTTCCATCAATCTTGGATATGAGAGTAGGCACTCCATTGATGGTTTGAACAGATGCATGATTCCAAAACTGTTCAATATGGGAGATGTATATAGTAGGGTTTATGGTCAGGGCATAATGGATATGGGAGTGCCTGAGGAAATCCATCATTGCATGAAACGGTTGAAGTTCAGAGTGTTTTAGGGTGTATGGGAGGCAGTTATGCTCTTTTACAAACTCCATTGATGAAGAAACGATGGTTTAGGGTTTGAAAGAAGAATGTGTGATTCGTTCAGAGAGAAAGCAAGAGGCCGTGGAAGAAGAATTTGTAACTGGTAGTTACAACTGAACGAAATCGGGACCTTTAAAGGTTTCGAAAAGGTTGGGTCCCGCGCACACATTTGAAAAATTACCCAAATACCCTGCACACTTTGACAGATCAAGTGAAAATAACTAGCAGTCCGAGAAAATGAACTAGCAGCATGAGAGAATTCTCATGCTGTTAGTTTAAAATTTTGCAACTTTTCAATGAAACAGTGTCTCCCCCTTAAATAAGCATATGGTGTAGATAATAATGAAAACCAATTAATCCATGTTTACCATACCAATATTTGATACTAGGAAAGTGAACCTTCCCACATCAAAAGGTTTTGTAAATAGATCAGCTAACTGATCATCTGTATGTATTTTGGTAACTTGGATTAACTTCTTTTCATTACAGTCTCTGATGAAGTGAAATCTGATTTCTATATGCTTGGTTTTTGAGAATTTCACCGGGTTTTGCACAATGCTGATTGCACTTGAATTGTCAATATAAATAGGAGTGGATAAGAAATTCATACCATAGTCTCTTAGTTGATTTTGAATCCACATTACCTGGGAGCAGCAGCTTGCAGCTGCTACGTATTCTGCTTTAGTGGATGATGTGGAGACAGTTGTTTGCTTTTTGCATTGCCAGGAGACCTGTCTTGCTCCTAAGTATTGACATCCACCAGTTGTGGATTTCCTGTCAATGTTGCAGCCACCATAGTCACTGTCAGAATAAGCAGTTAGTTCAAAAGGAGAGTCTTTAGGATACCATAGGCCTAAATGTGGTTGGCCTTTAAGATATCTAAAGATTCTCTTAACAGCAACCAAGTGATAATCCTTTGGAGAGCATTGAAACCTAGCACACACACAGACAGCAAACATAATATCAGGTCTGGAAGATGTTAGATACATGAGAGATCCTATAAGAGATCTGTATAGATGAATGTCCACATCTATGCCATCTTTGTCTGTATGGAGCTGTTTATGAGGATCCATTGGAGTGCTTGCAACCTTTGTGTCTTGATAGCCAAACTTTTCCAGTATGTCTTTCACATACTTTGATTGACTTATGAAAAGACCAGTAGGCTTCTGTTTAACCTGCAGCCCTAGAAAGAATGTGAGTTCCCCCATTGAACTCATTTGAAACTTTTTGTGCATTAGGGCCTCAAACTCTTTGCACAAACCATCATTGGTTGAACCAAAGATGATGTCATCAACATAGATTTGGACAAGCAGAATCTCATCTTTGATAGACTTAGTGAAGAGTGTTTTGTCCAAAGTGCCTCTCTTGAATCCATTCTGTAGAAGATATGATGACAGAGTGTCATACCATGCTCTGGGGGCTTGGTGAAGACCATAGAGCGCCTTGTCTAGCTTGTACACTCTGTCTGGATACTTGTAATCTTCAAAACCAGGAGGTTGACACACATATACTTCTTCTTCAAATGTCCCATACAGGAAAGCAGACTTGACATCCATTTGATACACTTTAAATCCTTTGAAGCTTGCATAGGCTAGAAATAGTCTGATGGCTTCAATTCTTGCTACTGGAGCAAATACATCATCATAATCAATGCCTTCTTATTGAGTGTACCCTTGTGCTACTAGTCTTGCTTTGTTCTTGATGACTATCCCTCTCTCATCCTTCTTGTTTCTGAACACCCATCTTGTACCAATTGCTCTCTTACCTTTAGGAAGATCCACCAGAGTCCATACATTCTGAATTTTGAACTGTAAAAGCTCTTCTTGCATAGATTCAATCCAGGATGAATCTTTTAATGCTTCTGATGCCTTTTTGGGTTCTAGTTGAGACATGAAACAGGCATGTTCAAAAGCAGCTAGGCTGAATTCAGGGACTGCTTGTTCAGCAGCAGCAGTCTCATTGTGAACCATTTTCCTTGTTTGAACAGGAGTGCTTGGATCACCCAGTATTTGATTGAGAGGGTGATACTTGTGAACCCTTAGTGTGGGCTCTCTCTCTGTTTGAAAAGAAGTTCCAAGATTTGTATCATCTCCATCAGAACTAGTAAAAGGATCAGCTTCAGGAACAGCCTGTCTTGAATCTGGGACTGTGTCCCTTTGTGTTGGAGCTGTTCTCTCAGGACTTGGGAGTGGCAGTTCAGTATCTGGATGTGCATCATGTTGGGCATTCAGGACCCCTGGAGGATCACATGACAGAAGTGGTAGAGTGGTGTAATCATCCCAACTTGTTGAATCTGCAGCAGTCTGAAATTTTGTGCCAACAGCTTGAGAAGATGTATTGACAGCATGAGAATTTGTGTTAGCAGCTTCAACCCTGTATGCATCAGCTTCTGCAGTATACTCAACAAAGCTCAGAGAATGTGTTAGTGAATCTAAATCAAACAACCAATCAGGACCAGTGCCTTTGATATTAGCAGTATTTTCATTAAATTCAACATTGGCACTTTCTTCAATTGTTTTAGACACACTGTTGTATACTCTATAGGCTTTGCTTTGAGTTGAGTATCCTACAAAGAATCCTTCTTCAGCTTTACTTTCAAACTTTCCTAAGTGAGTTTTAGTGTGAAGAATAGTACATGGGCATCCAAAAGGCTTGAAGAAAGCAATTAGGGGACTTCTGTTATGGAATAACTCATAGGGAGTTTTCCCTTTTGATTGAACAACTTGAACCCTATTTAGAACATAACAGGCTGTATTAACAGCTTCTGCCCAGAAAGTCATTGGCAGATTTGAATCAGCTAACATTGTTCTAGCAGCCTCAATTAATGTTCTGTTCTTTCTTTCAGCTACACCGTTTTGTTGTGGTGTTCTTGGTGCACTATATTGTCTAGCAATGCCTTTGGACTCACAGAAACTGTTTAGAATGTGATTTTTAAATTCAGTTCCATTGTCTGATCTTATCACCTTAACTTTGGAATTTGATTGGTTTTCTATCTTAAGGATAAAAGACTTAACTAGCTCAGCAGTTTCATCTTTGGACCTAAGAAAGTAAACCCAAGTAAATCTGGTGAAATCATCAACAATGACTAAACAGTATGCCCTTTTATTCAAACTCAAAACAGATGTTGGACCAAATAGATCCATACGTAGCAACTGAAGGACAGATGAGATTGAATTTACTTCTTTGGTCTTATGAGAAGTTTTGTGTTGTTTACCTTTAAGGCATGCTACACAATGATCATCACAAATGAACTCCTTTTGTGGTAAGCCTCTTACCAGATTCTTTTTAACTAAAGCATTCATGGACTTGAAGTTCATGTGACACATCCTTCTATGCCAAAGAGCAGACTCATTTGATGATGCTTTGGATATTAAACAGCTTAAAGTATTTGATTTAGATAAGAGATCTGTGTCCAGGCAGTAAACATTGTCCTTTCTTGGTGTTCTTAGTAAAACAAGATTTTCAGGAACTTTGAAATCTTTTGAAAGAACAATGCACTCAGAATCTGTGAACAGAACAATGTTTTGTTTGTCACAGATTTGAGAGACACTTAATAAATTGTACTTAAGCTGTTCAACATACAAAACATCATGGAATGTCATGTTGCCTGCATTAACAGTACCTTTACCTGTAACCTTACCTCCTTTTGAGTTGCCTCCAAATGCAACAAAACCTCCATCAAAACCTTTGAAATTTGACAAGCATTCAGAGTTGCCTGTCATGTGCCTAGAGCATCCACTGTCCAGATGCCATCTTGTTCTATAAGGAGGCCTGTGGTTGCCCTGCACAAATAACAGCTTAGTTAGTAGTGGAGTAAACCCAAACCAAATTGGTTTTGGGTTGGCCTTGTACATTGACATAACTAAATACTGTTTTTGACTTCTTATATTTAGTGAGATCTACTGATGGAGTCTTTGGAGAGTATTTGGTGATTATATGAGGTATCCAACTATTTTGATCATCTTTTCTTCTAACAGTCTCAGATGGTTCACTAGCAGCTCCAGATTGATGCTCAGCAGTTTGAGCTGTGTTTGTAGTGCTAACAGTTTCAGTTTTTGCACTAACAGCATCAGATTTTGTCTTAACAGTCTGATCTTTTGCATTAGCAGTTTGAGCATCAGATTTGTCCTTGACACACCATATTTGTTTAAAACTTGATTTAGGCTTTGCCAAAACTTGTTTTTGATGTGTGGACTGTTTTTTATTAACTTTGTAAAACCTGTGATCAACTGTTTTCTTTGGAACTGCTGTGGAAGGTTTCACTTTTGAGTGTTTTGCCTGAATAAGATTTGATTTTGTGTGAGACACAGTCTATTTTGCAACAGCTGGTTTGTAAAAACAATCTTTGGCTTAGTGATTCTTCCTTCCACAGTGAAAACATCTTTTGACAGTTTGAATTGGAGAACCAGACTTTTCTGCCAATTTCTGATTCTTGTTTCTCTGATTTCCTCTTACCTGCTGTTGTTTAGGAAACTTTTGAACACCATGCTTTTGGCATGTGCAGACAGAAGCAATTTTACCTCTTTTATTTCCTTTTGATGAAGATGCAGTGTTACAGTTAGAATGTACAAAAACTTGTGGAGTAGCATTGCATACACTCATCTTCTCTTTTCCTTTCTTACTGGGGGCTTGGACCTCTATGGGTGCACTCATTGTGTCACAGTCTCTATTTTGACTCTTATCTTCCTTTAATTCAGGACTGTTATCAAGAATAGGATCTACAATAGTCATAGACTCATCTAGTGGTTCATTGACAAGTCTATCAGCAACCTCACTCATTGGATGAATGTACTTGTTATTGTATGGAGGTGGAGTAGCTCTGTATCCTATTACTTCTTTGGGATTGACCTGAGATTTCACTCTATCTTTAAATTGGACTTCCATTAGGTGTTCCAGCTTTTGATTTGCTAACTTGAAGTTTCCTAGATCTATGTTAATAGATTCTAGTTTCTTATTAGCCTTAAACACCTTTTGTTCAGTCTCTCCTACCTTTTTATTCAGAGATTCTATTTTCTTATTTAGCTCCTTTTTCTCCCACTCATGATAGGTTCTATCATACCCCCTTTGAATCTCATTATCCTTATAATCATTGATCTGTTTTTCCAAATCTTCTATGGCTTGCATGTATTCATATCTCCTTTCTTCCATCTTAGCTAGAGTTTTGCACATGCTCTCATTATGATCTCTGTATTTTTTAACCATATTTTTGCATGATTGAGAGCAGAGTTTAGAATTTACCTCAGAGGGCAGTTCAGTGGAGGAGACATTTGATGTTTCTGCCATAAGTGCTTGATTTTGAAATTCTTCCTCTGTCTGAGCACTCCAGTCAAACACATTGTCTTCTTGAGAGACAAGTGTTGTTGATGATGATGTTTGAATGGGCTGTGAAGTCCTTGATGGCTGTTGACCTTGAGATCTACATTCTCTGGCAAAGTGACCAAGCTTATGGCATTTATAGCATTCCACTTTTGATTTATCAAAAGATGGTTTGCCTTCTGTCTTGGCTTGAAAGTTGGTCCTTCCAGTTTTTTTCAAAAATCTTTTGGCCCTCATGGTCAGCATTGCATGTTGCCACTTTAGATCCATCTCTTCAAGATCATCTGGATGAATTTGTTCCAAGTCTTCAACATTTAGAGCAAATAATCCATCATTGGCAACAAAAGCCTCATAGTGAGTTTCAGCAGAATTGCCATCACCACCTGAAAAAGAATCACAGTTATTTGATTTTTCAGAAGACAGAAGAGCAGTCTTGTGATTATAAGAAAAGGATTTCTTTTTAGCATCAATCTCAGTCTCAAACACTCTTAAACTGTTATACAGATCATCCAATTCTATCTCATCAAGAGTGTCTTTTGTTCTCCATAACATAGACTGTCCATTCTTCTCCAAGAGATCTGAGAAACTTTCTGTTGACTACATCTTGATCCAGATTGACCTTTGCACTTTCCAGTTCACTTATCAGTTTGTTGAACCTGTCAAAAATTTGAGTAAGGTTTTCATTCTTGCCACCAGAAAAGTTTTCATACTGCTGTTTCAAGAGGTCCTTTTGGTTTCTCTTGGTACTGGCATTACCAGCAAACCTCTTCTCTAAGGCATTCCAAAGAGAATGAGCAGTATAAAAATTTTTGAACTGATGTTGATAAGCATTAGGAATGGCTATTTGTAACAATGTAAGTGCTTTTACTTCATTCATTCTAGCCTTCCTTTCAAGTTCAGTTTTTGGAGGAGTTTTGACTGGTTTTCCCTCTTCATCAAGTGCTGGATCAACTACAGGAGGAAATTCAACAGCTTCCCATATGGCATAATCAATGAATTGAATATGCTGTTGAATCCTGAGTTTCCACATCTCAAACTCAGTGGGCTTGAGCATAGGCACTTTGAGTCCTTGCCCAGATCCACTGCTGCTGTTTTCAAATTCCATTGCAAAACAATTAAAAATTTAAAAGAAAGTTTTTGACTTTGAAAAACAAAGAGTAACCTGGTTTGAAAAACCTGATTTGAACAATCTGGTTTGACAAACCTGGCTCTGATACCACTTGTCAGGATCTAAATATGAATTACCAAGACTAACTGATTTGAATTTATCAGAGTATAAATCAATAATCTTGCTTTGAATCAAAGTTTAATCAAGAAGTTTGCGGAATAACACTTAATTATTTTAACAAAAACTTTCAGAATCAATAATGAATAAACACACAAGAAGTAATCAAGACTGTTTGTATTGTTGAATTCAATGATTACAATCACCTCTAATCTGTTTGATTAGACGAAGAACACAGACTGTTCTTAGGGTTTTACAACCTTAGAGGCTTATGAAAACTTAATCAACAAAGCAATTACAGACTCAAAATATGCAGAAAACTCCTATACAATAGAAAGACCTATTCTATGTATTTATATTGCTTCTTGATATGTTTCCTTGACGAATAATGACTTCTCTGATAGTAGATATGCTGGAATCTTCACATAGATATCGTTTCCTGAAAATCAGCACTTTCTGTTTCTGAAACTGTTGAGCAGCTTGAATCTCTTGACAGCATGAGCAGAGCAGCTTGAGTTGTTTTGCTCTGGCAGCTTGAACTTTTACACTAGCAGCTCGAGTTTCTTCAACTAGCAGTATGAACTTTGTATTTACATTTAAAAACTACTAACAGTCTGAGAAGTTTAACTAACAGCTTGAATATACTTAAACTATTTCCCAACACATTTCAGATATTGCTATGAGATTTATTGATATCATGACCTTGATGATTTATACTTTTACTATTGATCGCACCTTTGATATATCGATTCAGCTTAAGATGATTAGCATTGACGGTCTATTCTTCTAGACCATGCTATTTCACCAGTTCTATTGAACTTGGTATGATATTCCGATGTTCCGCCATGTCGATTTACTGGTAGCTAGCCCACTATGTGGCTGATCCCCAAAATTTAAGCGTGAGCGTGGCTTGAACATCATCCGACTCTATGAATACTATGTCTCAATCATGAGTGGCTGTAGCGGCAGTCAAGATATATCACGCTAGACCCATGATCCGCTTGATAATGCATGTAATCTGAAGATCTATATTCTCACTAAGCTTTGCTTACAGATGTTGTTTACAGTTTTTACAAGAAAAGATAAAGGAAAGTCACCTGCCGGACCTAGTTCTTAGGTCTTACAAGATCAAAACAGAAGTTTTCATAGACCTCTACTCAGCAAACCCTTTTGGTACTAATTGGAAGATGACAATGTGGTGGTCTGGGTAGATTTATCTTGATTGTATGATGACATGAATTAGATTAGATGGTACCCTTTATAAGTTTAATTTGAAAATTGTAATCTGTACTAAACTTAAATCCTAATATGTTTGTACTTGTAATTTATAATTCCGCAACATAATTACTCTATCTTAGTTATGATTGATATCGTGTTGCATGATGTGGGACCTTGACTCTGACGACTGCCCGTAAGGGATGGTTTTCACAGTATTTGTATATTACAGAAGTTATGTATATAATGCTTTGGTACCATAATGTAATTATGAACCTTAGACATTATGTACAATGGTGAATAGAAAATAAACAACAGTCACACACTTAAAAATATGCAATACACAATTATATAAACAACAGTGCAATACGCAAAACATCACGCAATCAACATAAAAATATGAAAAAATATATTTCGTTATAATACCATCAAGTGATACCGAGAGAGAGATATAGTGCCTGAGATAACAAAACAGATTCCACCGGTTGAATAGAGGATGAAATCGAGAAAAAAGGGTCACCAATTACTTGCATGTTACGATGAAAAACATAATTCTTCATGAACTTATTCTTAAACAAATACAAATGTGAATTACAAGAAGCTACTGACTTTGATTAAAATTCAACAGGAAGGTACCAGATATTGAGCTCCAGAAAGCACGCAGGCAGCAAGAAAAGGGTAATCGAGAGAGAGCTTGATGAGACAGACGAAATATATACTTCAGAGACGTAGAGATCAATATGGGAAGCGGGAGTTGGTTTGGGGTGAACGGAGGCCAAGGGATTGCTGTGCCATGAACGGACGCTAGAATAATAATATGCAATAAACAATTATATAAACAACAGTGCAATACGCAGAACATCACACAATCAACATAACAATATGAAAAATTAAACAAATATTTCGTTTTAATACCAGCAAGTGATATCGAGATGGAGATAGAGTGCCTGAGATAACAAAACACATTCCACTGGTTGAACAGAGGATGATATAATGAAGCCAAGTGGCATCCTAGTTATGTGCCATGTGGAATCTCGTTAGTTTTTTATTAGATGGTTTTTTAAGATGTTTTTTTTTAAGAATATCTCATGAAATTTATGTTATGTTCTTGTCTAAAAAAATTACACATTACATTTATTGTCAATAATTGTATGTCATGTTAATATTTCATAAAATCTAATTCATAAAAGAGTCCCACAATTACAAGTTTTTAAAAATATATTTATGGCATAAAAAGTAAGATTCTACACAAATACAATTTCATGAATGTTTTATAATCAAGTAATAGATATACACTAATTAAAAACAATGCTAAGTAGCAATGATTAAATCTGAAAACCAAATATATATTTCAATGAATTTAAGATTCAACGATGCAAAAACTAAATACAACGAAAATCAATACCTAATGAACGAATTGTTCAAACAAAATCAAAATACGAAACACAAAAATCCAAACAAATTACGTAATGCAACTGAAATTCCAAGAAACCAACAATTCAAACTAAAAGAACACACATCATTTTTCCTTCTTTGGTATAACAAGCTCCATGCCGGTTGTCACCTTCTTTTTTGTTGCAGATTTCCCTATAAAATCGTCATCATCATAATCATCCGCCAACTTACGTTTGAACTCACACCCACCGGACTTGCCATCATCATGTGCTTTCTTCGAAGTAGGTGTGGCTGAGGTCGTATTTTCAATAACCGAAATTACATTGTCTCCGGTTGACGAAGAATCCTTTAAGAAAAATATAATTAGTATTTAAAATATTATGCAACAATAAATATTTTTTACTATTCTAAAAAAAATACACACCTTCGTCATCACATTTCCTTTATGGGTGATTTCTAAGGAAGAAATGCCAAAGGATTCTGAGGTAGGAATCTGTGTTTTTATAAAACTTTAGTAAGACTATTTGAAAGAAATAATAATAACATTATTAAAACTTGATTCAAAGAATTTCGATTCTAAGTATGTCAAAACTCCAAATGTCAAATTTAAATTACAAATAAATACATGATGAAACTAAACCTGGTCAGACTGCGTCTTCTCTTGCAATGCATCAAGAATCTCGTTATCATCGGTTAGTTTTGAAATCCCAAAAACATGATTATCATTTAGTAGATTGAATTCGGTGATTTCGATCTTGAAGACAAAACGCCTACTATGACCAACCTGTAGACGATTCAAAATCTTTAACTAATTGACGAGCCGTAAATGAACACAAGAGTTATCTATATCTAGAGTTAAAATAAATAACATTGTACCTCATGATTTTTTTCAACCAGATCATGTGCAGACGTAGATAATAGCTTATTCGCATCACGGTCAAACAAAGTCAATGAAACAACTCTTGTCGAAAAACATAATTCTTCATGAACTTATTCTTAAACAAATACAAAGGCGAATTACAAGAAGCTACTAACTTTGATTAAAATTCAACAGGAATGTACTAGATATTGAGCTCCAGAAAGCCGCACGCAGGAAGCAAGAACAGGGTAATCGAGAGAGAGCTTGATGAGACAGACGAAATATATACTTGAGAAACGTAGAGATCAATACTGATATGGGAAACGGGAGTTGTTTGGGGTGAACGGAGGCCAATGGATTGCTTTGTCGTGAACGGACAACTTTTGGCTTTACGCTTTTGGTACATTTCGGACATCCAAGATAGTTCCATGGCATGTCCTTACGGATGCCCTTGATTGTGCCGACAATAACACAACACTTTTTGTGACACCCTTGCCACATTAACCACCAATTACCATTCACCCAGGATTAATCACCAACAAACACATAACATAATGATCTGATAGCTTAATAATAGCGCGGAAGCATTAAAGTACATAAATTTAAAGTATTACAACTGAATCTAACACCCTACGGTGCTACAAGGTTACATGTCTAAGTCTACATACTCAAACATTTTACATTATCCCAAATTTATTACAACAATAATTCCATAATCCAAATACCAAAGCTAAACAGTAGAAATCTTCAATCACTTCAATAGATTTCCTAGCTAGATGGTCCCGCAGCGGATTTCCCTTTTCCTGTAAAAATATAACAACTGAAAGGGTAAGCTAAAGCTTAGTGAATACCAGATGATTTTCACACATTCTACAAATCTTTATGATGCCCCCAGAGTATCCGCGGTAACACATACCGTATACTCCACACGTATCCCAGATACGCAAACCTGAGCCGCAGCTCCTTCGAGCTGACACTCGGCATAAGAATAACCAACCATCTGAGGCAGACATTACATCGGGGATGACCTACTGTCTATCCTGACCACAGAGGTGTCAAACTCTTGGTCATATAGCACAGTAACATCAGAGTACAGATGCGACCACGCAGGTCCATCGAAAAGATGCACAACAAATGAACGGACATGCAACAAATATGAATGTGCATCAACATAAACGCATGTTAGTAGAATGCCAAACGAACATGAAACAACAGGCCTCAGCAGGCAATGCAAACATAAAGCAGATGCAGACATGTTAAAAATCAAAGGTACTCACAGTGGGTGCGTTATTATCTTTAATCAAATTTTATTTCTCCTCGGGATTTCAACCGGATCAACCAAGTACCCCACTGTGGGTTAAACAACACCACAAGGGACCTGTAAGTCATTTGTAACAACACATTGTGTTAATATCTTGTTTAATTCCATAAAACTTAATTTTATAAGTTTTTACCATTTTTGATCCCAGTTTCGGATCCATGTCCGAATTCGGACCCCACCCGAATTCGGCCCCCCAGTTCGGATCCCACATGGATCCCAATTCGGATCCCACATAAATCCAAATTCGGTCCCTTTTAATTTCGGACCCAAGCTAAGTTCGGACCATATCCGAATTCGGTCCCCAACCGAATTCGGACCACATCCGAAATTCAAACACTTAGACTATTTTTGATATATTAACTTTCCTGAAATCCGGGCCTCATCCGAATTCGGACCAGATCCGAGTTCATCAAGGATCCGAATTCGGACCTTCAGATGTTCAAACTTGTGCAGTTTTATTATTTCCAGATTTTAATCCAAGTCCTTTTTGGTACTAATTCAATACATGAAATAAATTATACCAACTAAAATACACTTAATTTCAACCACTTTAACACTAACATTAACCTCTTTCATGCACCAAATCACACCCTTTATAACCGTTTTTTTTCTTTATTTTCGAACACACACTAAAACACACACTAAATGCTCAATTCCATACTTTCAGTTCGAATCAGGGGCTGAAATTTTGTACATAGCATCATAAATACTCGATTTAAACTAATCCACAATAAAATCATACATGCATCCATGATTGAATCTCCAAATCAAATTTTCGGTTCATATAAAAACCGAACCAAATATTCCCACAAATCGAATTTTAAAGAGATATTTACCTTAATTCGGTGATTGCAGATGTTATAATTCCTTCCTAACAATCTTGTTTCAGATTTTCAGCCTTCAAATCCGAGTTTTGATGTTCTTGAATTCGTAGAGAGAGAGAGAGCCGAGAGATGAGTTTTTAGAGAGAGAGAGAGTTGGTTGAAAATGAAAGACCTTTGGTCTTTTATTTCATACTTTCAAATTTTAACACCTTTAGTCCCTCAACTCAACTAGTTTATCTAAATACTGATTTTCATCAATAACATTTTAATGATCATTCTTAATAATTATTTTCACTTAATAAATAAAAATTCTAAATTTCCATAATATGCAACCAACTTCCATAAATTCAAATAAATGATCATTATCAATAATTTAACTTAATACAAAATTCAAACTTAATAATCTTCAAATACAATAAATTAAATCCGAGGATGTTACAGCATGGGCTCCACCACGCTCAACTTCGTCCTCGAAGTTACTCAGATTCGAACAATTTCGGATACTTCTTCAACATCTCTGCCTTTGTTTCCCAAGTATGATTCGCTCCCTTATGATGCTTCCAACGTACAAGCACCATTTCAATTTCTTTGCTTCTCAATTTCTTTACCTTTGTATCTAATACACACTCCGGCTCTTCAACATACCGGAGCCTTTCATCAATTTGCAAATTAGTGTGGTCTGCCCAATCTTCGTTTTCAGTAGTGAATGACTTCCTAAGGTTCCCCACATGGAACACCGGGTGTATGCCCGACATTTCTTCAGGTAACTCCAAACGATATGATTGATTTCCTATTCTCTCAGTAATCCTGAATGGTCCGACGAATCTCGGAGCCAACTTTCCTCTTTTTACAAAACGGGTAACACCTCTCATAGGTGAAACCTTCAAATAAACCCAATCATTTTCATCGAAACTGATTGGCTTGTGCCTCCTGTCGTAATAACTTTTCTGGCGATCCTGGGCCGCCTTCATATTCTGTCGCACCAACTGAATCTTTTCATTCGTTTCTTGTAGTAATGCCGGCCCAGCAATCGGCGTTTCTCCGGTTTCCCTCCAACATGTAGGAGTCCTACATCTTCTCCCATACAATGCCTCAAACGGCGCTTTCTTGATCGTCGCGTGGTAACTGTTGTTATATGAAAACTCGATCAGTGGCAAATGATCGTCCCAATTGCCACCAAGGTCCAACACACACGACCGCATCATATCTTCAAGTGTCAGGATAGTCCTTTCACTTTGACCATCGGTTTGCGGACGGTAAGCCGTACTCATAGCAATCCTCGTTCCTAACCCTTCTTGTAATGCCGACCAGAAGTTGGAAGTAAATCGGCTGTCTCGATCTGATACTATGGACTTCGGTACTCCATGTCTAGCAACTATCTCAGCCACATAGATCTGTGCTAACCTTTCCAGAGAATATCCTTCCCGAATCGGAATAAAGTGTGCGGACTTAGTTAACCTATCGACTATCACCCAAACTGCATCGTGTTGACGCCTAGTCTTCGGCAACTTTGTAACAAAGTCCATTGTAATATGTTCCCACTTCCATTCCGGGATGGGAAGCGGTTGCAAACTACCGTAAGGCTGCTGGTGTTCGGCTTTCACTAACCGACATGTTCTGCATCTCTCCACGTATTGTCCGATATCTTTCTTTAATCCGGGCCACCAGAAGTCTGCTTTCAGCTCGTTGTACATCTTTGTGCTCCCGGGATGTACAGAAAATTTCGATTGGTGAGCTTCTTCTATGATCACCTTTCTCATGCCTCCATACTGTGGCACCCAGATTCTTCCGTAGATGCCTTTCAATCCCGATTCACTTGTTTCCATATCCTTAATCTGTGCTCTTATATCTTCAGCACCAACATTCTCGTCTTTCAAGGCTTCCTCTTGAGCGGCCTTGACATCATTAATAATAGTGGATGTTAACATAGTAGATGTCAACATGTAACAGCAATCCTTGACATATGCTTTGCGGCTCAAAGCATCGGCTACCACGTTAGCCTTCCCGGGATGATAAAGGATTTCGCAATCATAATCCTTTATAAGTTCCATCGATCTACGCTGTCTCATGTTAAGCTCTTTCTGACTAAAGATGTATTTCAAACTCTTATGGTCCGTGTAGAGTTGACACTTAGTCCCATATAAATAATGCCTCCATAATTTCAATGCAAATGTTACTGCAGTCAACTCGAGATCATGAGTTGAGTAGTTCTTCTCATGCTGCTTCAACTGCCTTGATGCATAAGCAATTACTTTCCCACGCTGCATCAGTACAGCGCCAAGTCCCAACCTCGAAGCATCCGTGTATACCACAAAGTCCTCGTTACCCTCTGGTAGGGCAAGTATCGGTGCTTCACTTAACGTCTTTTTCAAAATATCAAACGCCTCCTGCTGCACAGTTTCCCATACAAACGGTGCATTCTTCTTTGTTAACATCGTTAAAGGGACTGCAATCTTTGAAAAGTCCTTAATGAATCTCCTATAATAGCCTGCCAGCCCAAGGAAACTTCTGACTTCCGTAGCTGAGCGAGGCGGCTCCCAATTCCTTACCGCTTCTACCTTAGCCGGATCTACAGAAATTCCGGCCCCCGATATCACATGCCCTAAAAATTGAATCTGTTGCAGCCAAAACTCACATTTTGAGAACTTGGCATACAACCTTTCCTTTCTTAACAATTCCAATAACTCTTTTAGATGATCAGCGTGTTCGGCTTCAGACTTTGAATACACCAAAATGTCATCTATAAAAACAATTACCGACTTGTCCAACATCGGTCTGCAAACTCGGTTCATCAAATCCATAAAGACAGCCGGGGCATTGGTTAACCCAAAAGGCATAACCAAGAACTCGTAATGTCCGTAACGTGTCCTAAAAGCTGTCTTAGGCACATCCTCTTCTCGTACTTTCAACTGATGGTACCCCGACCTTAAATCAATCTTAGAAAACACGCAAGCTCCATGTAACTGGTGAAACAAGTCATCTATCCGTGGCAGCGGATACTTGTTCTTGATCGTCAATTTATTCAGCTCCCGGTAATCGATGCACATCCTCATGGTGCCATCTTTCTTCTTAACAAATAACACCGGAGCTCCCCACGGCGATGAACTTGGTCGAATAAAACCCTTGTCTAACAACTCCTGGAGTTGTGTCATCATCTCTTTCATCTCGGTTGGGGCAAGGCGATAAGGAGAACGAGCTACCGGTGCAGCTCCCGGGATCAGATCAATCCTAAATTCCACTTGTCTCTCAGGCGGCACGCCAGACAAGTCTTCCGGAAACACATCCGGGAATTGTGAAACAACAGGCACATCGGCCAACGTCTTCTTCTCAGCCTTGGCATCTATAGCATATGCCAAGTAAGCGTCACATCCCTTTGCAACAAGCTTTCGAGCTTTTGCAACAGTCAACAAACACAGATCCCCACTTCTCCTATCCCCATAAATACAGATCTCACGCCCCTCCGGAGTAGTTATCTTGATCATACGCTTCTTACACACTATATGGGCTTCATTCTCTATCAACCAATCCATCCCGATAATCACATCAAATTCACTAAACTCGATCGGAATCAAGTCCAAATTGAAGACTACATCTTCAATCACTAAGGTGCAGTTTCGGTAAACGTGATCTACTTTAACTAGAGTATTACTAGCAGTTTCAATATCTAGTACAGCAGATAGCTTAGACAATGGCATGGCAAGTTGTTGTGCAAACATAGTAGATACAAACGACCTATTGGCACCCGAGTCAAATAATACTCTTGCAGGCAAAGAGTTTACAATAAACATACCCGTGACCACCTCCGGGTTTTCCCTAGCCTCCTCTGCAGTGATTTGAAATGCACGAGCCGGTGCCCTTTGCGACTGACCCCGACCTCGGTTAACTGAACCGCCGCTTGAACCTCCTGAAGATCGTGTGGATGTTGGAGCAGCAACTGCTGGGGTATTCTTTCGACAATTCCGACTATAGTGCCCCCATACTCCACACTTATGGCAAGCATCAGATCCCCGTGGGCATTCATTTTGAAAGTGGCCCAACTCTCCGCAGCAAAAACACGCACGCCCGTTGGTGCACTTGCCGAAGTGTTCCAGATGACACTTGTTACAATACTGTGGCTCGGTGTTAATAGAGTATGCACGAGCACGACCAGAAGAACTAGACTGTCGGCGATAAGACTGTTGCGGCGAGTACTGTGATGATCGTGGAGAACCAGAGTAGCCTCCTTCGCGTTGGCGTTCCGGTGGTGAAGGTTGAGTTGGGTTGACTGAAGCAGCAGCGGACCCCATCACGTATCCCGACATACCCAAGATCTGTTCCACATTCCTGGCGGCCTCCAGCAAACCAGCAAATGTGGGGTAGCGTACATTGCTCATCACCCTCCGGATTTCCAAATCAAGACCAGCCTCAAACCTGGTCACTTTCCTTTCCTCGGTATCCACTTGATGAGGCGCGAACAAACTCAGCCTCGTAAACTCTACGGCATACTGGGACACAGACTTAGTCCCCTGAATCAGCGTCATAAATTTAGCCTCCAATCTTCGGCGCTCATCGGCCGGGCAATACTGCTGAGTGAAGATATCAGTAAACTCAGCCCATGTCATAACAGATACTCTTTCCAAGGTTAACGCATTCACCATCGAGTTCCACCACATTATTGCGTCTTTGGTGAACATGGCAGTAGCGAATCGGACCATATCCTTCTCAGCACAATCGCTGATTCGGAAAGTCCTTTCTGTAGCTGTTATCCACTCCAGTGCAGTAACAGCATCCCCCAACCCAGTAAATTCAACGGCTCCATTTCCCTTAAAGTCCTTGAAACGACAACCCCTGGGCTTATTTGATGACCCAGTGTTGTCACCTTGCTCGTCATCATTTCCCTCTCTTTCCTTATTCTTTCTCTTATCTTCTCTTCGTTTAGCTTCGGCCTCATCTCGAGCCCGAAACTGGTCCTGAATCATCCGATTTTGCTCAGCCATCATGGCTAGCATCATTTCTCTCGTCTCTTCTGGTGTCATTCCTCCTCCAGACATGTTCTGAAATATGAAACATATAACTTATTTAGTAACATGTCATTTATTTATAGACACCACCCAATTGTCCCGTATGATAGTCAATATTCTTATGAGTACTAGATCGTAACCTATCTTAGTTCAGATCATTACTTAGTATCACTACATATCAACACTTAATGTTTGAGACCAAGACCTCACGGACACTTGAATCTCAAACTACTGCTCTGATACCATACGCTGTGACACCCTTGCCACATTAACCACCAATTACCATTCACCCAGGATTAATCACCAACAAACACATAACATAATGATCTGATAGCTTAATAATAGCGCGGAAGCATTAAAGTACATAAATTTAAAGTATTACAACTGAATCTAACACCCTACGGTGCTACAAGGTTACATGTCTAAGTCTACATACTCAAACATTTTACATTATCCCAAATTTATTACAACATTGATTTCATAAAACAAATACCAAGCTAAACAGTAGAAATCTTCAAACACTTCAACTGATAACTTAGCTAGACGGTCCCGCAGCGGATTTCCCTTTTCCTGTAAAAATTCAACAACTGAAAGGGTAAGCTAAAGCTTAGTGAATACCAGATGATTTTCACACATTCTACAAATCTTTATGATGCCCCCAGAGTATCCGCGGTAACACATACCGTATACTCCACACGTATCCCAGATACGCAAACCTGAGCCGCAGCTCCTTCGAGCTGACACTCGGCATAAGAATAACCAACCATCTGAGGCAAACATTACATCGGGGATGACCTACTGTCTATCCTGACCACAGAGGTGTCAAACTCTTGGTCATATAGCACAGTAACATCAGAGTACAGATGCGACCACGCAGGTCCATCGAAAAGATGCACAACAAATGAACGGACATGCAACAAATATGAATGTGCATCAACATAAACGCATGTTAGTAGAATGCCAAACGAACATGAAACAACAGGCCTCAGCAGGCAATGCAAACATAAAGCAGATGCAGACATGTTAAAAATCAAAGGTACTCACAGTGGTTGCGTTTTTATCTTTAATCAAATTTTATTTCTCCTCGGGATTTCAACCGGATCAACCAAGTACCCCACTGTGGGTTAAACAACACCACAAGGGACCTGTAAGTCATTTGTAACAACACATTGTGTTAATATCTTGTTTAATTCCATAAAACTTAATTTTATAAGTTTTTACCATTTTTGATCCCAGTTTCGGATCCATGTCCGAATTCGGACCCCACCCGAATTCGGACCCCCAGTTCGGATCCCACATGGATCCCAATTCGGATCCCACATAAATCCAAATTCGGTCCCTTTTAATTTCGGACCCAAGCTAAGTTCGGACCATATCCGAATTCGGTCCCCAACCGAATTCGGACCACATCCGAAATTCAAACACTTAGACTATTTTTGATATATTAACTTTCCTGAAATCCGGGCCTCATCCGAATTCGGACCAGATCCGAGTTCATCAAGGATCCGAATTCGGACCTTCAGATGTTCAAACTTGTGCAGTTTTATTATTTCCAGATTTTAATCCAAGTCCTTTTTGGTACTAATTCAATACATGAAATAAATTATACCAACTAAAATACACTTAATTTCAACCACTTTAACACTAACATTAACCTCTTTCATGCACCAAATCACACCCTTTATAACCGTTTTTCTTTATTTTCGAACACACACTAAAACACACACTAAAACACACACTAAATGCTCAAATCCATACTTTCAGTTCGAATCAGGGGCTGAAATTTTGTACATAGCATCATAAATACTCGATTTAAACTAATCCACAATAAAATCATACATGCATCCATGATTGAATCTCCAAATCAAATTTTCGGTTCATATAAAAACCGAACCAAATATTCCCACAAATCGAATTTTAAAGAGATATTTACCTTAATTCGGTGATTGCAGATGTTATAATTCCTTCCTAACAATCTTGTTTCAGATTTTCAGCCTTCAAATCCGAGTTTTGATGTTCTTGAATTCGTAGAGAGAGAGAGAGCCGAGAGATGAGTTTTTAGAGAGAGAGAGAGTTGGTTGAAAATGAAAGACCTTTGGTCTTTTATTTCATACTTTCAAATTTTAACACCTTTAGTCCCTCAACTCAACTAGTTTATCTAAATACTGATTTTCATCAATAACATTTTAATGATCATTCTTAATAATTATTTTCACTTAATAAATAAAAATTCTAAATTTCCATAATATGCAACCAACTTCCATAAATTCAAATAAATGATCATTATCAATAATTTAACTTAATACAAAATTCAAACTTAATAATCTTCAAATACAATAAATTAAATCCGAGGATGTTACAGGGTATTAGGATATAATTAAACATAGTTATGTGTAATTGATTTACATAATTCATTGAAAGCATGTAGTTGTTTATATTTCACAATAAATAAGTACCATGATCAAGTGAATATGTTTAATTAAATCATGTGCAACCTTATGAACATATAGACATCACATAAGCACATTGCATGATTATATATGCTTTCTTAAGAATTCTAATTTGCAATTGAAAGTCTATGGAGAAAGTTAATAAGGTCACACATGTCCATGAAAGGACATAAATGCTTATACGTCATTCAAATCATGTCCAAATTCCATATATGACAAATATAACCATCGAACCTTGAATAAATGATCTATGGAAATTGTTGGCCATATTCATCTGAATATAGTCAAAATATGAGACTTTTATTATAAAGATCAACGAATGAACACTGAATATGTTATTCAGATTATAAAAGCTAATAAATATCAGAAATGATATGAATAACAGATTGAGCAATATACAAGAAAGTTAAAAGACATTAAAGAGCATCAGTGAAGGCTGTAGCTAAGTGGCAAGCTATCTGTAAATCTGATATAAGTCAGATAGTGGTTCTAACCCACTACAGATTGTGAGTAACAGAGCCAGAGCCAGAAAGTGCAAAATAACCAGTAACGGTGAGTTGTAGATTTTACTTTAACTGCAAATTATGTGAATTGAGATTTTTATTGAATTATAATTTTCATGATTACTATGATTTGTTGAGCCGATCTTTCCTTCTTATAGCTTCTATTCTTTGAAAAGTTTTTGATTGTTAAGCTTACACCAACACAATTGCTAAGTGTTGGGTTATTCTTAGGCTCATGATGTGCTAATTTACTTGATGAAAGCACAGAGGGCATCTAGAGCTGAGCATTCTATACAGCAATTACTGGTAGCTAGCCTAGTACGTGGCTGATCCCCACTAATGATGCATGTGTATGGTGTTATCATCATCCGAGCATTCCTTATAAATTTGTCTAAAAGTCCCAAGAGCAACAACAGTCTTATAACTGGGAGCTGAGCAAGACGCGCATCAAAGAGCATTTAATTGGCTAATGTCCCTTCAAGATTTGAGCAATGCATGAGCCTAGTGCAGTGCATGAGCAATAGAGCTAAGCTGTGCATGAGCCGAGTGCAGTGCATGAGCTTTCCGCGTTCATAATTGCATGTTAAATGTGAAATTCTACATTCTCACTAAGCAAATAAGCTTACCTCATTGTTGCATTATTTTTCAGGTAAAGACAAAGGATTGGCTGGACCTAATTCATAAGTCAGGACTCTGAAAGAGCTTGAAGTGCCTTAGAACCTGTTTCAACACCTTGGTACTTGACTGATGACAGAGCTTTGGGGTTCAGGACTAGTTTATATTATCTGATTTGATGTAATAGTCTAGAAGTTTGTACCTTACTACTTAATTTTGTCTCTGTTTGTAATTAACTCTAATTCCACACTATTAATTATTATCTTAGTTTCCTGATTGATATTGCATTGCTATTGGGGCCTAGTCTTAAGACCTTTCAGAAATCTTGGGTCTTACACAATTCCCTAAACTGTGAATAAGATCTGATTAATGTATAGAGTACAGAGCGAAAGTCGTATGTTCTGGAAAGGGCACCAGGACCTGCTCCTGCAGAGACTGTTATAGTTGAGGAGGGAAATCTCCACAAGAAGTACTCTTAGGATGCAGTCGATATTGTCTGTCTAAGTCTAGCGATCATGACATCTGAGCTGCAGACTAACCTTATGGATGTCCCAGCTTACAAGATGTATCATCGGCTAAAGGATATGTTCCATACTCAGGCTCGGATTGAGAAACATATATGACTAGGACTCTAAACTCCTGCAGAATGGCAGAAGGAACAACTATTAGACCCTATGTGCTAGAGATGAAAGGTTATCTGGACCGTCTTAGCAGACTTGGGTATCCCGTGACATAGGAGATGGCCACAAATCTGATTCTCAATTCCTTATTAAAGGAATTTAAGCAAAGTGTAATTTATTACAATATGCATGGAGAAGATGATCAGTGGGCTGCATCAGATGCTCTAGACTGCTGAGGGAATGATTAAGGAGAGAAGATAGGGAAAGGGACGGAAGGGAAAGCAAGTTCCCAAGCCGGAGGTTAAAGCTAAGGAGTAGCTAAAACCTAAGACTAAAGAAGTCAAGTCCAAGGATGACAAATCAGAGTGCCAGGAAACTGGGCACTGGAAAAGATGTTGTCCCAAGTACTTGGAAATGGTCAAGGTTGACCGTATTGAGACTTCGTGTATCTGAATCAATCACTGCTATTGTTCTAGGTTATGTGATACCCAATTGAACAAAGTTTTATGCATAATGTCTGCAAGGATTAAAGAAAAGTGAAAAGAGATGACAGATTCAGTGGCAGCATAGAGACCTCTTAGAGAATACTCTGTTGGACACTAATTTTCATGTCATCAATAGTTTATCATGGTGTAGTAAGCAATTTTTTAGTTGAATTTCTTGCAAGTATTTTTGGGATAAATAATTTGGAGTTGAAAATTTATTGTTTGAAATTCCTATTGATTAAAGCCATGATCATAGACTATTGATTCAAGAGGAACATGAATAGTAACTTATCAATATAGATTGGACAAGCTACTAGTCATATTCAGATAAAAGGTTGAGTATGTTGTTGTATAAATTGTTCAAGTATTCAAATGAAGTTTCATCGAACTTATTAATTCTTGAAAGTCAGTTCGAGAGATTATATGAGTTGGATAATCATCCGTGATTATATAGAAACTAATAAAATGAAGAATTGAATGTAAATGAGTTACATTGAGCTTAATTCTCTTAACTTGTCAGAAACAATTAAAGACTTGATAAGTCAGGATTGTTTAGACAAGAAGTAATCGCATTTTATAAAATTATATGTGAAATGTATACAACCTGTGTGATGGTTAGTCAAGGAATAGCCTTTGACTTGTTTAAACACTCGTCGACAAACTTGACGGAACACCACAACGAAATGTTGTAGATAACCAGGTTCTGGTGGCTATGGATACATATCACAAATGTTGAACACAATGTTATTAAGTTAAGATATCCTGTTACGATATAGATAAATCGCATACTGTCAGATTTAAGACTAAACATCTAAACCTATCACTAATAGCAATTAATCTGAATTGCTAGAGCTGCTAAATTTTAATCATGGTGTCTTTATGAGTGATTGATAGAACTATAATTTTATGTGTTTTGGTATCATTTTAGGCTTATTTTAAGCACCAATACTTTGTAACTTGCTTATTATTACTCCAAATATTTGTTTCAGGGTCAAGAAGTCAAATGGAAGCAGCTCGAGAAAATTCAGCGCAAAACCGAGCCGGAGGGGTCACAGGCCTGCGCCACCCTACGCAGCAAAACATAACTATTAAAAGTTAGAGGGCACTTCCAGCGCAGCCCCAGGCCATACACCCAGCGCAGGGGGTGGGGGGGCACAGGCCTACGCCCAGGCCTAACAACCCGAGGAAGTTAGATCACACTTATTTCTTTACAAAAAATATTCTAACAAGGTGTTAGGAGGTCAGATTTTGAGGACTATGGTATTCCATACCTTTTTGATTTCTTGGGATGGGAGGGTGTGTTTGATTTAGGCGGCCCACTGATTCACCAGGCCGATGTAGTGGATTGGATGTCTACCCTACGGAGTAATAATATGGAAGTTATGAAGTATCAGTGCTTCCCTGATGAACAAAATCTAATGAGCCATCGTTGTGGTCCGTAGAAACAACCTTAAATCTAACTATTTAGCTTAGAGAAGTAAGGGTCTAATCTGCAGGGAGTGCGTATATGAATTAGGGTTAATTAGCTAGTTTCTTTAGTTTATTGAAAGCGATTAAATCGTGAATTGGATGATTTGTTTGGAATAATGATTTCGACTAAATTATAACTAAAATAACCGCAAGCAACTAACGGATCGATTAACAAAGCAATTTAAAGATAACCATTTACGGAATCACTACGGCATAAGTTATTACCCACTTGGATTATATGCAACAATCACATAGATATAATTAATTGCGTAGTTAACTTAATCATAGATATTTTAATCAATAAATCTCGGCATAGCACATGCAACGTTCATTACTTGTCTTAATCCCTAAACTAATGGACTCGGCACAAATAATAACATCACTATGAACTGTCTTGCTTTTACCAATCAAAACATATAATCATAATAATAACCGAATGCCTATCATTTGCATTACACATAAAATATTCAAGAAACACAAAATATATCAAACATAATTGAAATTTAAGAATGTAAAACTTAGCCGTAGATCCTCCGCAAATGGCTATGATGTTTAGCCGCTCATCGTGTGCTCTTCACCGGGAATGGTTGGAGACATCATCGTAGGCTTCGAACGGTTGCAAACCACCTTCTTCGTACTTGACTCGTGAAACCACTTCGGCAGGACTTCACCGCTTCTTTTAACACTTCGGGACTCTCCCAAAAACGACCACGATCGACCTCTATTTATAGAGGATGTGGGAATTAGGGTTTTGGGCTCAAAAACGCGTCTGCTTTCGTTTCACACCGCACCAGCGTAGGCCTGCACCCCCCTGCGTTGGGGGTACGAACTGGGCTGCGCTGGAAGTGCTCTCTAACTCTCAATAGTTCTGTTTTGCAGTGTAGGGTGGCGCAAGCCTGTGCCCCCTCCGGCTCGATTCACGTTGAATTTTCTCGAGCTGCTTCCATTTGACTCTTGACCCTGAAACACAAAATTGGAGTAATAGTACGGAAGTTACGAAGTATCGGTGCTTAAAATGAGCCTAAAATGATACCAAAACACAGAAAGTTATAGTTCTATCAAACCTCCCCAACATAACTCTTGGTCGTCACCGAACAAGCCTTTGGAATCAAAACTATCTATGTACCGGGCATACACTAGCAGTGTGTCTAGAAATTCTAAGTTAAGCTAGCCTTCGCAATAATGCGTTAACACTTATATTATGTAAACCAAAGACATTTTCAGTTAAAATATATTTTCCTTTGAATTCATATAATGTATCTCACTCTTGGAAATTACCCTTTTAGCTCAAGGTTACGAAACTTAAAACACGTGAATCTTTTGACCATCTTTTTCCTCTATAATTTTTCTAACTCAAGTTATCTAGTTAGTCCATGTAACGAGATTTATGTCAATCATTCCCAAACAAGATGGTTTGAGGGGATTAGGCATGAATGGTACCCCAAAGAACTTAATTTTCCGAACCATCTAAACTATAATTGAGCCGTTTTTGAGGCTAAAAACGTGATTAAGCTCTCCCCCTTATTGCATGAGTTTTCCAAAATCTTTTGACACATTACTTATATTTAAGCCCTGATACAAATTAACCTACTTGAATTTGCTTTGGATAACAAAAATGTTAACTATTATTACGACTCTTTTCTTAATTATAGAATATGCTATCAACACTAGCCAATTCCTTGGTACATATATTTTCTATTTATCATCATTTTCCACCGCCTGATCGGCAAACAAGACTCAATTGGGGAAGATAAGACAAACTATATCTCCACTACTAATAAAGCATTTAGCTTTTTTCAAATTACAATGCACAATGTACAACCTCTTAAAGCTTATTTCTTGAATTTTAAGACAAAGCTTAAGGTACAATTCTCTTATGCATGCAAATTCAAATTGAACCTGCTTTTGATTCTTGAAAAGTTACGCACTCATCTGACTGGCCACTTAAGAGGTGCACTTTATTTTTTTTGGGGAATCATCAAACCCTTCTCCCCCATGTGCAGATAGAGTTTTAAAATTACACATCAAAACAAAGTTTCTCTCCTAATTCAATCCTCCTATGCAAAGGGTATATAGTATTTCTCGTGCATTTGTTTCACAGTGGCTCCCAATCCATATCTCCGGTCGACTATCACTCTGCCTCTCCGATTTTGTCAATGAAATGGCCAAAAGCAGGTAAGATCACGAAGCCGGTAAGATCTCGATCTCATTCTCGGTGCTTTCGCTCCATCTCACTCTCGCTCTCATGATGTGTGATTCTTTTGGTGAAAAGTTAAAACCCTAATAAAAATTCCAGCAGATGAGATGTTAGTTCCTAAATTCGTTAATGTATTTTGCTTTGTTCTCTGCAACACAATCCCCAAAATATTCAAGAGCACTGATGAAGTGGGTGATGCTAACAGGTCACAAAGGTAGGTGTTGTGCTTTTAGTCTTAGAATGTCTAATGCTCAGGACAGGTTCAGAAACTTTCGTCTGCAGGTTTTATTCTATTTCACCCTTTTTCCTGCTTAATTTTTTTTTTTTTTTTGTGATTTT
Organism: Centrapalus pauciflorus; assembly: GCA_020465985.1. Lineage (NCBI taxonomy): Eukaryota > Viridiplantae > Streptophyta > Magnoliopsida > Asterales > Asteraceae > Centrapalus > Centrapalus pauciflorus. The sequence continues at coordinate 260,337 of JAANYP010003607.1, read as the reverse complement.
TGGTCCTTTTATGTTTAATAGTTGGTCTTTACATATAAAATGAGATTTCACTTAATGATATTTCAAGGAATTAGAATTTAATTTTCAATCCTTTCGGTGTGTTTGGAACTTTGAATTATAAAGAGAAGGAATTAGAACTGGTTTAACTTCCATCAATATCCACGATTGAGAAATTTGTCATTCCTAGCCACTTGTAAAATAATTTAGATTCCAACAATTCGTAACCCACACCTCTAGCCGACACTAAATGACGTCACGCCACCCTAACAAACACACTAAGGATTGGAATTTAAATTCAATTTCTTCAAATTTCATTCTGCAAGACAAACACCCCCTAAGAAGTAAGAACTAAGCTAGGGTGGAAATAGATATATGTTCTATTTGGTACTTGGTACTTGATTAATTTAGAACTGTTTTTCAGTTTGAATCACGGTTAAATTTTTTTTAAAAAATTGGTTCTTGGTTTGGCTCGATCCATTTCGAAGCCAGAACTAAGCTCTTGATTTGACACTTGAAATGATGCTTTTTAGGATTGTTTTTCAAATAAAATGACTCAGGTATATATCAGTTCGTGTCGTCACGATATGATTTGGAACAAACCCGATTTAGTTTGGTTCAATTTTTGGTTCTATTTTTTTCTTATCTTTTGGAGTTCCAGCATATCATCTTGGGATTATATTAAATTTGCAACATTTGTGTGTTAATCTTTCGTATGTGGAGATATAACCCAATGTTTCTTTAAAGAAGTTGTACCATTTTCAATATAAGTGCAAATCTTAACTTGCTTTCATACGCAAAGCTATGTATGCATGTGTTTATTTTCATTTATGTAGTCATCACATTCTGATCTCAGTTCTATGTACACAGTGCACCAAGCTGTCACTGCAAAAGATTGGCTGGAAAAATGAGAGCAATGGGCTTTTGAAGGATCATTGATGTTGTTCCTAATATTATCAGATGAGGTTAGTAAACCATCTTTCAATAGTTAAATGGAATTTATTTTTGTTAAATTTTGTGAAGATTCATTTAAAATTTATAGGAATATATATATACAATTAAAGATCTACTTCGGGGTTCACTAACTCTCTCCGACGACTTCAATGATGTGATCACCGAATCAAAGACTGTCGTTTGGTTTCCAGAAATTTTAAAGGATTCTTAGGGGCTCCTGGGAATTGGATTGAGGAGAAAAAGTCGTGTTTGGGCTGAAGAACATCGATATTTACGCCTTTGGTAACCTAATTTCCTAGATTTTAGTTCTAAATTCTTGATTCATTTATGTGAAATTTCAATGCGCTTGTTCCTTTTGCTTAATCTCACATTCAGTGATCGAAAACCTAAACATTCTATTAGTTGTTAGTGTAGTTTGAATTTTAATGCAGTTTTTCCTTTTCTACGGGTTCTTTAACATAATTTTTAGAGAATTTTTTTTATTAATAACGTGTTTACATGATTTTCAAAGTGTTTGTTCCTTTTTTATTGTGACATCAAATTCAGTGATCTTAAACCATGGAGAGAATACTGAACTATCCGTTAGTTGTCAGTATGATTTGACTTTTACATGAATGTTTAACCTCAAATTAAGAGAAATAAATGAACTTTTCCTTTGGTTGCCACTTTAGTTTAATCTGTTCACCAGTTAACCAAGTACCTCCTTGCAATTTAATCATTTGCTGTTTTTTTCTTCTTTTCCTTTTCGGCAAAATTTGTTGTTGATTGATAAACTTGTTTGATTTCTTGTAATTCTTGTTAAAACAGTGAAAAATTTGCTTAGTATCACACAAACAACACACTTAAACTTATCATGTAGGTATGTATTCTTGTTGTTGCTGCCCGCTGTTTCTTTCTTTCTTTCTGTTTCGCAGCACACAAACACATACTAATTACTCGACTTTAATAGACTATTGGGGCTACTACTGTAATTAAACCATTCCGTACTCACTTTAATTATCTACTTAATTCAATTATTATCAAATTATAGTTGCTGCTACTAATCTTTCTGTTTTGCCGTGACAATCACACACAAAAATGCCACATGAATACATACATCATATCGCTGCTGTTTTTGGGTTTTGTTTTGCAGTTGAAATACACACATATTCACTACACATAACACTTAGTTTTACTAGCTTAATATCGAGGTGCTGCAACGGTTTCGTTCTTTCTATTTTGGTTTAATCAACACACACATTCAATCCTACTTATATATCTATATGCTACTGATTTTTAATCTCACAATACACATACAATCTCTACTTTAATGTACTTGACTTTATCTCTTCATCAACTTCATCATTTTTCACTGGTTTTTGTATATTTCTTTGCACAAAATTATTCAACCATGCCTTCTGGTCTAAAGAAAAGGATATCTGCAAGGAGGAAGCAGAATGACACCAATTCTTCAACTTCTACAAACCCTGCAGGTGAAAATTTATTTTCATTTTTCTATAACTTATTACATATATGTACATGTACCTACACTACTATATAGTGGAATTTTCTGTAGGTGTATGCTTATAACAATTAATTAAGTAGCTCAGTCCTAAAATTAAATTGTCACACAGAGACACATAACAACTATAACAACACATTGACATGGAGTAATGTATGGTTGGCAAAGTAATTGTTGTATTTCATTGAGCCTAATAGGACTACAAGATTAATATTTTCCCATAACTCACAGCTAATAGTGTGATTCTATAGCTCACACACATGACTTTACATGTTTTTTGCTCGAATAACCTTATTTTTGGTAGCTTCGATTCATTCGGTACTATTTGAGGTATTTGCATTTTGAAGTTCAATTTCAGTTTATCTTTGTTACTACTTTCTAAATCTAGGGGAGTTTGATTTTTGTATACTATCACTTTGTGTTAATTTTTGAGTGATTTTTGTGCCTCTCAATTTTCAGGTCTGTGAAGGTGCTGAAGGGATGTTTCAGGTCACAACGCTGATAAATGATGCAGAAAAATTGGAAAAGGAATTGATCCAAAATCCTCCTCCATCCCAAGAAGATGTGAATGTGGCCAGGAGTGCCGTCAAGGAAATGTGTTGAACTTTCTTCACGCATCGATGTCTGAGAAGGCAAAAACTTGTGAGATGAGAAACATCGAAAAGCAGTGTAAGTCGCACATTTATGTTGGATCTTTTTCTCTGTTATGTTTTTTTTTAATGTTTGTAGGTCTAAATTTGAACTACTGTGACAACACCTCTTTTATTTAGCTAAAACTCAACATTATATCAATATTCTTAGTGAATTTAACTACTGGTTTCATGATACAGTTGCAAAGGTCTTTGATGCTTAATTTTATGATGCAAGTGCAATATTCTCTTGTATATTTTGCTATGTTATGGTTCTCTCTAATCAATGTCAAATTAACACAATTAATGTAAGTTTCCACATACGTTTTTTCATCATACCTTCAATTTTTCAATATTATTATATGACCAATGGTTAGTCCAGTTTCTCTGGGTTCTGGTTAAAAGTTAAAATCTTTTGTTTCTTTTGATTTTTTGTTTGTGATTCTGCAAGTTTTTTCATTTTATGGGCTTGAGTTTTATGTGTCAAAAACATCATTAATATAGGTTGGTTGTGGATTTTGACTGTAGTTTTGCAAATGCAAAAGGTGATTCCATTTCCAATAATTTTTTTGCCAGCTTGATTAGTCGATAATTAATCTACTCAAATGCTTTATGGAAATAAGCAAGCATCTGGTGACTGTTTTTTGCTGGAAATATTTACATGCATGAATGGAGGTATTGTGACGTTTCTACATAATTGACTCACTTTATTAAGCTTCATACGTATTGATCCAATTACTTGGGGAAATTTCTGCATCTACAAATTCTTGATTATTTATGGTGCAAGGATAAAGCTTATATTTGGAATATCATCTTTTTTTTATCATTAGAACAATTAATTGTTTTACTTCTATCTTTTTAGAACCTTAAATAGAACACATAATATTTACTTGATGACAAGTATAGATCTTACTTCCAATAAACTAGGACCAAAGATAAAGAAGTCCGTGAAAGTATAATTATTATGGCTTATACACTAGCGGAAAAAATGTGACCTTTATGACTTCATCGTTTGTGATCGAAAACTCGATGAAGATGATTGTTTTCAGGTTAGGAAGCTTTACATAGTGGAACCTTCATTCTAACCATGGCATTACATGAAGATCATGCTAATAAATGAAGCATGGACACCTAAGAAAGCTAATATTTCTTTACTATGCAAACTGTGGAAGGTTAGTCCATCAATCATCATGATTCAAGGCATTTGAATCTTCTTTTTCTCCATCTAATGTTTTTAAATAAAATTATTATGAATTCTATTAACATTTCAATATACTTTTGGTGACTTTTAAGTTTTAATACATTAACCTGTGTGACCCCTTTCCCTCTTGCCTACCTTTTTTCAATTTTATTTATTTGATTTTGACCCTTTGTAACAGATACCCTCTTCTACCTTGTTAATATATATAGGCTAAGTAGAGTGTACTCTCTGTGTGTGTGACTGGAAATAGAAAAGAAGAACCAGTAGCAGCACCTCAACATTAATACATAAATAAATCAAAGTTTCATGTGTGCTTGTGGTTGAAAACAGAATGATCAGTGATTAGAGGATAAAATAAGCAGCAATAAAAGTGGCTGCAGGAGATAGTGCTTGGATATGCTTTTGGTGTTCAACGTTGTAACAATTAAATTAGTTTTATTGCAGCAGAGTCCTAAACTGATTATCGAACACTGATTATTTGACCTTGGAATAAGTAGATAATTAGAAAGTGATCAATTTACCCAAATACTAAAACCTTTTATCAATTTACTCAAAACCTTATCGGTGCATTACCCTAAAAACCATCCAAAAGATGAAATGCGTTTCTCGTAGGCATGAGAAGTAAATAATCACCTTGTGATGACATGTGAAATATCCTTACGAGTTCAGAGTGCAGACAATGGCACATAACAATAGCGACTGTGCTCAAGAATGGAACAGATGTGTCATGTGTTTGTTGAAATGGGTTGAATGTCACTTAAAGATCATTTGAATGCATATATAGAAAAGTCACTTTATTTCAAAAGTTGATGTTATTCTTGTAAAGTAAAGTAATTTTTTATATTTACCACTATTGCTCCTCCAATCGTCCTTCACAGGAAGTCAATAACGTAAGTTCTTATTTCTGCTAAAAAAATTGTGATGGCTAGAAACATACAAGCAGTTGGGCATGCTCTAAGTTACCATCATCAATCGTAATGTTAGCAAAAATAAAAGCACCCCTTTAATTTAAATTTCATCTCTTTGCAGATTTTCTATTTGGTAGGATTTGGAATATTTTGCTTAGAATCACTTCTAAAATTTCATCTATTTGTAGATTTTCCATTGTGACTTCTTGACTGGTTATGCGGTTTTTAGCTGGGTCAAAAATTATAGAAGTTGATAACAACGTCTGTGAGGGTCGTGCCCTATTGTGAGTTTAATAGCATTAGTCTCTATGTTGGTTCTTTTTTTTTTTTTAAATTTATATTGCTTCACGTATTATGCTCAATTGGTAGCTATGTGTTTTTGTAGGAATGGTGCTCAGAAGTTGCTGGGAATCTTTATTGCTGTTGGTGAGACTGTGTCTTATATTCTATCAGGAATGTATGGCAGTGTTGGTGAACTTGGTGTTGGGAATGCTATTCTCATAATCGTTCAGCTATGTGTAAGGTCTTGCACTACACAGATCTATCTAGACGCGACACCGTCAACAAGTGCGGAATCCTCGTTAGCGGCTTGACGGATATAACACTCACACGAAACACGGAGACTACCACAACGCTGTACGGTCGACGACGAACGAACCTACGCAATGACTCTCTCCGAAAACACTCACTATCAGCTGATAAACTCGAGATCGCCTTTTGCTAATTACTCACACGAATTCTGCAAAAGTCCCTTAATGATTCGAGTTAACCCCTAATTATAGAGGTGTATTCGAGTTTGTCATTGGACAAACTCGAATCCAGGCCCAAGGCCCATTCGAGTTTGTCTATATGACACATTCGAATTTACCTCCTATATCAAATTCGAATTTATCCCCAATTCGAATTTCTCATGACCAACTTCTATTTGAGTATATGATTTAACTTATGTTTGAATTAATCTTTGGATTTTATGTTTGAACTTCTTGTAATACATTACATCAAGTTCAAACATACAATCAATAACTTTCAAACACACATAAACACATATATCAAACACTAGATAGTATTCAATACTTTGTAACATGACTTAGACAAAATGCTAATACGACTTAGACCGCTATCGTCACACAGGGTTTACCAACAGACTCCCCCTTGACGATAGCTTCTAACTATTTACATTTTGATTAAGTACTAGACCTATATATACTACTTCCTGCATATATACCTGCATCTATACATACTCTGACTATCTTCTGGAACTTTCTGGCTTCAGATCTCCATCCTTCATGAAAGAAGATATGCTGACCATGTAGCTTCTTCAGATCGTCCTTCGATAGGTTTATTAAATGCAGTGGATCATACACTCTCAAACTAACTTTGTCCTGTGTATCCTCCATGACTGCTTCGGCTGTATCATTGTCGACATACCACCATTTCATGTTGCTTAAAACGTTCTGTGGCATCGACTTCATTGTTACCGGTTTACAAGCACTTGACAGGTTTGTAAACCATTTTTACCCATGGCTTTCCAGTATGAGGATCTATCCTTGACTCATCCTCAACTCTCTTCCCTGATCTCGACTTGAGTCTCTCAAACTTTCCAGTTCTACCCTCTCTTCTGATTATCTTTGCGATTACCTCAGCATAAGGGTCATTTCCAATGTTGATCAATTCTTTCCAGGCTAACTCCTTCACTTCTACCTTCGGCAATGTGTTAAATACTTTAAGCTTACGCCTCAGGTACTGGAGTCCATCTCTCCTCTTCAGAATGAATAGCTGCAGTTCTCTGTCGAAGAACCAGCTGATAATACCACCTGAGAGATTTTCTGCCCCCGGAATTCTCATCTTTTTCTTCATCTTTGGCTCTGCTTTCTTTTCTTCCTTACGGAACCAAAGGTTTAACAGTTCAGCTCTGCTTGGCTCTCTTTCATCCTCCTCTAATTCTGAATCATTTACAGAAGCCAATTTGATATCATCTATATCGATTACATGTTGATCGTTATGTTCATATTGTTCTGTGATAGGTTGTGACTGAATGATTACTTCATCGACATTGTCATTTTCATCTACCACAACCTCCTCATCAAATTTCCAATCAGTTACATCTTCTGGCACAAACTCTCCTTCTTCCAGATCTTCAATTTCATCTTCAAAATCAAAACCAAAATCTAGAGGGTCTTCATCGATATCCATTAATGCTTCAATCATTTCGTGCACTTCACTCTCTGTAATCTTTGAGGATCTTGCTTCTCCTCTTTCTGATCTACCTTCACTCGGCTCCCGCTGAGTTTCAGCATACAGAGCAGCAGGAAAATCTACTGGCTCATTATCTTTTGGTGCACTGGGATCATCGCCTTCATCATCTCCACCCCTTGGCTGCTCCTCCTGATCCCGACAACTCGTGTCCCCCTGAGCCTTTAGATTTTTCAATAATTGCCCAATTAGGGAACGCATCGATCGAATCTCAGCAGCTTGATCGGAAACAAAAGTTTTAAGATTTAGATTTTCTTCCTCCATTTTTCCAACTGATCTCTTCAACTCAGCATTCTCTTTGTCTATATTTGCATTATGCGTTTGAATTTCGCCGAGAGCCTTGGTCAGATGAAAGATTTGGACTTGTTGGAAGTCGACCTTGCTTTTTAGCTCATAAAACCTTTGATGGTCCATGAAGGTGGATGATGTGGATGGTATGGATTGTATGGGAGCTGGAATGATTGGCAAGGGGATGGATGTTTGAACGGGTGGTGGTGGAGGTGGAATGGTTGTTTGAACGGGTGGAGGTTGAGGTATTTCTGGCTCAGAAGCAGAAGCCGACGAAGCTCCCTGCATGAACCGATGCCTTTTGGCCCTTTGCCTAGGCACCAACGGAACTACATTTTCCTCTTCAAAATTTGAGTCGTTAGACTCCCTCGAAGCTCGTCTCCTTGTAGCTTCTTCATTTATCACCACTATCCTCGATCTATAAGTGCTTATGTGAATAGAAGTATCTTCTGTTTCTTTTTCAACCTCAATCTCTTCCATCTCTTCTGATTCGGTATCTGAAGTTGACTTGTCATCACCTGCTGGCTCAGGTTGATACTCATCTATTTGCCTAAAAATGTCAACCTCCCCTTCCGGTGGTTCCATAATGTCCCCTACTAGCTCAGTAGTTATTTCCTCATTTGCATTTGGCCCTGAAGCCCATATCTCTTCTAATGTTTCTGCCCTTTGATCATTTCCGGGAGCTACATCTGAAGTACTAGCTTCCACACCTGCAGTGGTAGCTTCTACTGTCTCCTGTACTTGACTAGTTGAAGGCCTAGCTTCCTGGGTTTGTCTCGCTGATGGGCGTTGCCTCCTTCTTTGTTGTTGAGGCCTTGGTTGCTGCGGTCGCTGTTGCTGTGGTTGCTGCGGAACTGGTAAATCCCCTGCCCAGTTGGCATCTTCCCTTACTTGGAAATCTGGATTAATTACTGCCCCAAACAATGGTGCCTCCACTGGAATAGCTAATCTTCCTTGATGAGATGAACGATAAGCAAATATTCGTTTGTCTATGACCGCAACACTTTGAATTTCATTGAGCTGTGGCAGATTTGGCAGGAAATGTCTAATCAGCATCATTACAAATCTCGGATAAAGCAGAAATCTTTCGCGGTCCGGTGCTGTTATTTGTTGAACAAACTCGGTGAAGAACATCTCTGAAAAGCTGAATCGTTGATTGTAAATGAAAGCTATCATCCCAGATTGAATCTTCGATACAATGTAATCGAAGCCTGCTTTCTTTGCTGCAAAACATACCATGAAAACATGAGCTAGATATCGCCATTGGCCGATCAGTTCGCTCTTCATGTAAGAGGATTTTGTCACGTCCAAACTATATCCCATTCTGACAAAGGCTGCTTTCCTGATTGCTAATGGGAAGTCAATCGGCCCATTGTCCTACTCTTGAGTGCCTAGCTGTAACACTTGACGTAGCATGTCAGCTGAAAATACTAAAGGATGGCCAGCAATCCTTGTCCTCAAAACTGTTGGGGTAACAGTACAGTCAACTTGAAGGTGATCCCAGAACTGACGAACGTACGGGATGACGATCTGAATATTGTGTGACAACGCGTATGAGATCCTAGATCCTACCAAAAAATCCACCATCTGGCGGTAGGCTTGAGCCTCTGGAATCGCATGGTCAGGAGAGATGACCATGTTATGCTTAGGAACAAAAATTCTGTCAGCCATGTCTGCACAATATAGCAAATAAAATATTAGAATTATTAAAAAGCGATAAACTTGTGTAAATTCAAATTTGTTTTATTTTGAACTTGTATAAGGACAAAATCCAACACTTATGAATTTCTACAAGTTTAATTAAAACTTTAATTAAATAATTTGAATATAATGGCAAATTCGAACATCAAATTCGAAGAACAACTCATTCGAGTTTAGTGGGTCATTCGAGTTTAGTGATAAACTTGAGACCACGATCAAACTCGAGACTATGAACAAACTCGAGAATGTCGGTCACTTTAATCACAATACTCCAAGATTTTAACCATTTTAGACGTAGAAAATCACATTCATTAGTCCTAATAGGTCCTAATCAAGGATATTTGTAATCAATTTGACATTTCACCGGCTCAAAGTTTTGTAATTTTAAGTTCCAAAGCTCACACCATAAAAACTTCAAAATCAGTTGATTTTGCCTAAGACTAAGTCTAAAACTACTTAAATCTTGTATAATACACTTGGTTATACCTAGATTTGCTAGTAGAATCGAACACAACTGGACAAAAGTCGACAAATAGGAAGAAACTCGAAAACCGGTAAACTCGAAGATAAACTCGAAGTCGCTCTAATAAACTCGAAGAATCAAAATCGAAGGTAGGTGATTTATGATCATCACTGTTGACCTATTTATACCATCCTCCTTCGAGTTTGTGACTGTTCTCGAGATTACTGCCAAACTCGAGGCCCTGCCAAATTCGAATGTATATTCGAATTTTCCTTAGACTCGAAGTTAATCTGAAAATTTTGAAAATTTCGAAAATCTTTGACATAAATTCAAGTTTTTCAACTTTTTCAACCTTTTCATGTAACGGAATAAACTATGCCAAATCTTTTACCCTAAGCACAAGATTTTCACACAATGTTTATTTTATTCAACTAGGAATGCACCCTCAGTAAATTTTGACCTTTCTCCTAAGTAAAATTAATAATAAAATTAAATAAAATAAAATAAATTAAGGTTAAAATTGTGAAACAAAAATAAACTTAGACTAAACTATATTATTTAAAAATTACAACCTATACTAAAAACTTAACAGAATATTTTTGACGAGTATAGTCAAAGAAAGGTTCAATTAGATAGCGGTGTCAAATACGCACTTTCAGTATTTAAACTTTCACACTTAGGAATTTTTGATTTATTTGATTGTTTGTCGTGACATACATTTCTAGCCGATTGTTGGTATTATTGTCCATTTAAACATGTTACATTTCGGAATATCCCTTGGCCTTTTTATTTTTCATGAAATTACCTTACGTGACTCATACATAGACATACTTTTATGATCAAGGCATACACACAATGATTTTAACTTGTTGGTATTTGCAAACTATCTTTAAAAGGCAAACATCGGACACAGGTCTGTATTTACATACAACAAAGTGTCTTAGTTTGTCTTAAGGTTTATTTTTAAAGCTAGCAAGACAGCGGTGACAGGTCTGTACCAACGTACAACAAAGCGACATATCCTGCTAACTCGAATCAATACTGAGGCAACAGGTTTGCACTTACGTACAACAGAGTTACTTGTTTTGACTCTCAATTCAGTATGATTTTTCTATGCTTTCCATTTTAAGATGTATTTGATGTTGCTATACATCCCCAGAAAGTTTGCATACCTCATTTAAAATCAAAGTCTGTATGTCTCTAACATAAAAATTAAGACCGATTGGTCATACATCTAAGTTAGTGACTCGTTTGACTTTTTCTTGAGTATTTTATTAGCCTTGAGACACCCTATATGTATTATGCCTACCAACATATCTAACTAGATTATGTATAACACTTAGAATTTTAGGTGCATTATGTGTGAAATCTAAACACTTAGAGCTTGTATTAACTGTGCTAAATTTTCGTCACTTTGAACCTATGCATCTAAGACTTTAACTCTTTTTTCGATATTCTCTTTTTTTTTGAATTTTTTATGGTTTTCTCTCTTTTTTCTTTTTGTTTTCCATAAGTAATAGCAAGAAAATGCTATAATCTACTAACTTACTAAAAATAGAAACTATCCTAAGTTACTAAACTTACTATAAAAAGAAAGAAATACTACTGTTATATAAGAAATAAAATTCTACTAAGGTCAACTCACTTTGGATTACGCATTCCGTTTAGTTGAATCAAATACTCAAACCGTGATTTATCAAAAGCTTTGGTAAATAAATCAGCATTATTATCATCCATTGCCACTTTTACCAACTTAATTAAATTCTTTTCAGCACAATCACGTATAAAGTGGTGTCTTATGTCTATGTGCTTCGTTTTACTGTGTTTAACTGGATTATTGGTTATTGCAATAGTTGACTGGTTATCTATCCTAATAGGATTTTGAGTGTAAGCCAAACCGTAATCCCGTAATTGTTGTTGTATCCACAGAACCTGTGAACAGCAACTACCAGCAGCAACATACTCGGCCTCACAGTTGACACGGCTACCGAAGTCTGTTTCTTGCATTGCCAGGAAACAAGTCTCCCTCCTAGGAACTGACAATCTCCAGTTGTTGACTTGCGCATCAAGCTGCATCCTCCGTAGTCAGAATCCGTGAACGCCTCCAATTCCAGATCGCCCTCCGCGTGATACCAAAGTCCCAGCTTCGGTTTCGACTTGAGGTATCGTAGAATCCGCTTCACAGCTTTCATGTGCATCTCTTTCGGATTAGCTTCAAACCTAGCACAAATACAAACAGCAAACATAATATCAGGTCTTGAAGCAGTTAAATACATAAGTGACCCAATCATGGCCCGATATAACGTCGGTCCACATCGGTATCACTTTCAGTACCCGGTCCGAGATTGTGATTCACTTGAATCGGCGTGCTGAAATGAGCTGTTAGTTTTGTCCCTTCCATCCCGAAGCGCTCTAATATGTCGTAGACATACTTCGTCTGATGGATAAACATTCCCTCCTTCTTCTGGTCAACTTGCAAACCCAAAAAGAAATTCAACTCACCCATTGCACTCATCTCGAATTTTGACTTCATCACCTTCTCAAAATCTTTGCACATTTGCTCGTCTGATTATCCAAAGATCATATCATCGACGTACACTTGTACCAAGATGAAGTGTTCTCCCTTTCGCTTTACGAACAGCATACTGTCTATCCTTCCTCTTTCAAACCCATTTTCTAACAGATGGTTGGACAGAGCCTCGTACCATGCCCTTGGTGCTTGATGCAATCCATACAGAGCCTTATCTAATCGATATACTCTGTCTGGATATTTTGGATCTGTAAACCCGGGCGGCTGTTCTACATACACCAGTTCCTTCACTTTCCCATAGAGGAAAGCACTCTTAACGTCTAGCTGATAAACCTTAAAGCCCTTAAAGGAAGCAAAAGCCAGAAACAAACGAATTGCTTCCAACCTTGCTACTGGTGCGAACACCTCATTGTAATCGATTCCCTCCTCTTCGTTGAAACCCTTTACAACTAACCTAGCCTTGTTGCGAGTGACTATACCCCGATCGTCTCTTTTTCACTTAAAACCCATTTGGTTCCTATTGCTATTTCCCCTTGAGGTAATGGAACTAACTCCCACACTTCTAGTTTCCTAAATTGAGAGAGTTCTTCCTGCATCGCTTCAACCCAGGAGTTATCTTTTAGTTCCATTTGCACGTTTTTCGGCTCTACTTGCGAGATGAAACAAGAATAGAGGCAGGTATGAAAGGCCTCAGAGTCATTTATCATCGACAACAACAGTGTTGTTATTTAAACTACTCCTAGTCCTCACACCCGCATTAGGATTTCCTATGATGCTTTCTATAGGATGGTTTTTGTTGATCCTAGATGTCTCTATCTCGTCAACTCTCAGATTATCTCTTAAATTTGATCCTATTTCACCTAACGGGGGAACAACCTCAGATTCCACATTTTCTTCCTCGTGGACAGTTTCCTCAGAGTTGGAATTTGTTGTCTGAGTCTGATTCTTATTTGTAGGTGCTTCTGAATCAGTGACTTCTGGAGATCCATCTTCAGTTGAAGTAGGCTCGGATGTTGATTGAAATGTGGTCCTCGGAAAGCTATGACCTTCGTCATTCAGATTCAACGTCGCCATGTCCTTTTCGATGGTACCTACATTTTCATCCATAGGAATGTTAAATGACTCAAACAGTTTGTCATAGTCAAATATCCATTCCGGACCTGTTTGGGGTTCATGTGTATAACTTGTGACTTCAATGTTATACACAATCTCTACTGTACCATTATTTTTGTTAAAAACCCGTTTGTTTGGTGAGTTTGGCACATAACCTAGGAAGTATCCTTCGTCAGCCTTTTCACCAAACTTAGGTTGATGTTTTGTTCACAATAAAGTACATCGTACCCCAAAAGGTTCGAAGCCAGTTAAATTAGGTAGCCGTTTATTCAAAATTTCATAACAGGTTTTGTTCAAAGATTTGACAGTAAGGACCCGGTTTAAAATATGACATGCGGTATTCACTGCCTCCCCCCAAAACATGGTAGGAAGCTTTGAATCCGAAAGCATGGTCCTTGCTGCCTCAATCAATGTCCTGTTCGTTCGGCCACCCCATTTTGTTTAGGGTGCACTAAATTGATGCACTATGCCCTTTGATAGGCAATATACACCAATTACAGTGTTTTTAAACTCAGTTCCGTTATCACTACGAAGTCGTTTAACCCTTGTTCCATATGAATTCTCCACTTGGTCTAAGAACTCGATGAGCTTGGACGCCATCTCGTCCTTTGTACCTAGAAAGAAAACCCAAAAAATCGTGAGTAATCGTCAGTGATAACCAAACAATACCAACTACCACCTATACTCCTTTTGTTGATTGGTCCGAAGAGATCCATATGCAACAAATCGAATGTGGTAGAGATGGAGTTCTGAGTCTTGGACTTGTGTGCCTTCTTATGTTGTTTGCCCTTCTTGCATGGTAGACACTTATCCTCGAACTGAAAACTCTTCATAGGCACACCTTGCACCAATCCATTTTTCGTTATATAGTTCATTTTTCTCAGGTGCAAATGTGCCATACGTCTGTGCCATAAAACCGATTCAGTCTCCGAAGCTTTAGATAACAGACAGATTGGACCCATCGAAGTTTCCGACTTGTTCATATCGAGCATGTACAAGTCATTCTTCCTTGGTGCCCTCATCAGAATCCACTCTTCAGGTATCTTGAAACCCGGTTTTAGTACCAACGCCTCAGTATCAGTGAACAACACTGAGTTCTTCTTATCACAGATTTGAGATACACTAATGAGATTATGAACCAGTTTATCAACGTGATAAACTTGATCCAATATGATCGTCCCATTAGTGACCACTCCAGTACCCGTGATGTTTCCTCCCTTATTTCCCGCGAATGATACAAATCCCTGATTCCCTCCCTTGAAGTCTGTAAGTAGACTTCTTTCCCCTGTCATGTGCCTGGAGCATCCGCTGTCGACGAACCATTTGTTGTTTAGACCTGTGGTTATCTCCTGCACATGAAAGAAAATAGGTTAGTTATCACGGGGAACCCAAGCCATAACTGACTTGGTTATACCATTCTCGTCCACATACTGAAACTCTTTCAAATACCCATCTCGCCTTTCAGGTGACTTGGGTCATTGAACTGGAGTTTGTTGTGGTGCCGAGTGATTTAAGGTCACTCTTTGCCTTTGAGTAGGCATTTGCTGTGGAGCTCTTAAATAATTACGATTATAATTCATTTCAGACTGATATCCCTGAGCTCTACCCGGTGTGTGATGTCTAACAGGAGTGTGTGACCTAACCAGAGTGTAAGCTCTGCTAGGTGTTGTGCTCCTATATTGTTGTTGTGGTCCAGACCTAGATTGATTAATAACTCGATTTGGTGAATTAGTCCTAATCACTTCTTTTGGTCCACCTTTCACCGGTATTTGTTTCACAACCGGTTTTGGTGTAGCTTGCATAGTTTTCTCGGTATTCTGAGAACTACTAGTACTCGCAACACTTGTAGAAGGCTTAGCTTGTTCAGGCTTCCCTGTCTTAGGTGTAATGTCTACTTTCCCATGCGGACAGTTAGAAGCAACGTGCCCCCTTTCGTGACATCTAAAGCAAGACATTTTGTCAATAGACTTCTTGTGTGTGCCCTTTGACTTAGGTGTCTCACTAGTGTCTGGTTCTTTTGGTGCATCTATAGTGACTGGTTCATCATCCTGATCATTAAAATCAATTTTGTGTTTTCCTACAGGTGTATCACTAGAGGAAGGCACAAACTTAACTTTCTTAATCTTGACATTAGTATCAGTCACCTTAGGTGTATTTTCCTTTACAGGTTCAGACACTGGTTCAGGTATTTCCTCTAAGTCTACTGATTTCTCAGGTTTCTTCTGAGGATGAGGCAGATAGTTGTCATTAAAAGGCGGAGGACTCTCATGATATCCTAGACCTACAGGCTTTTTAGATTGGCGTTGAGCATCTAAAATTTTCCCTAGGTTAAGACTTGAGTTCCTAAACTTTTCAAGTTTACTATCTGCCTCAGCTACCTTCACCTTAGACTCAGCTAGCTCTATGTCTTTGGTTTTCAGCTCCTTGGTTAATGCCTCAACATGTTCATACATGAGTTCTAACCTAACACACTGTTCGCTCAGTTTGTCCTTTAGAACTATAACATCTTGTGCATCAGCCTTAAGCTTATCCCTAAGATCTTGCTTTATATCAATCAGGCTAGCATTATCTGATTTTAATGATTCATTTTGAGCAAATATATTTTGATGTGATTCTAGTACTAATTTTAACCTATCGTTAGAAGTAGCACACAAAACACACAATTCATGGAAAAGAGAGAAATTCAGGCTTACCTTTGTATGATCTGATTCTACGTTGGCCATCTGAGCGGCAAACTCCAAAATCGTCTGATCATCCGACTTCTCCACCCACATCGGACTGCTTTCTTTTTGACTGCTGTCCCCTGTGTTCTGCTCTGCTCCTTCACATCCACTCTCAGTCACTTCAGCCATAAAGGCTCTAGCGTTTGTTTCTGGATGTGTACTCCAGTCATAAGTACCGTCTAGCTGTCTGTCTGATATGACGTTAGATAACAGACCAGCTATGTTTGCTTGACTGGTTGAAGTACTCGGAAGATATCGCTGTTGTGATTGGTTCTGATACTGTCCATGATTCTGATTCTGCCCTTGGTAATTCTCTACCTTCGGTCTCTGACACTCTCTGGTGAAGTGTCTTAACCCTTGACAGTTGTAGCATTTTAGTTTGGACTTATCGAAGCCAATCCTGTTGTTACTCATATTCAGATTTCTTCCCGTCCGTTTGATGAACCTCTTAACCCTTTGAGTTACCATGGCCAGTTGCCATTGGAGATCCATCTCTTCAAGGTCATCAGGGTCTACCTAATCGTAATCCTCATCCCAGAGTGCAGGATCGTCGATCTTACCCTGAACACAATTTCCATATGCGGCCACGAATGAAGCCAATAGATTTAGATGGTCTTCAGCAGATTTAGCGCTCATAGGCATCTTAGAATAACCCTGAGATGTAGATGCCGGTGTAGCCTGATGTTATTGTTCTTCTGGTCTACTAAACCCTAAGAAAGCTCTACTCTGTGCGTCCTCTGGCTCAGCTGGTGACGATGTTCCTCCCGAGAAGAAGGTTGTGGCTGTCTTCATTTCGGCTGCCACTGAAGGTTTTGATTTTCCAAAATACATTGCTGGATTTTGAACTTGTTCATAGTCCGTTTCTGCCTTCAATAACTGAAAATGATACGCCCTCAGCGTCCCCACCACATTCTCCAGAGTTAGAGTATAGTATTTATCCTCATCATGCTTAATCAAGGCCACGTACATCGCCCATTTGGCCGGTAAAGCATCCAGAAGCTTATTATTCTTTTCAGTGTCACTATACTCAATATCATGACTGTCTAACTCAGTCAGCAGATGATAGAAATGTGTGATGGTGTCCTCTCGCTGTTCATCCTTCAATGCCTTGAAGATCGCAAACTGCTGCTTGAGCATCTCCATACGTTTCCTTCTAACCCTCGGGTTACCCTCACACCTTTTTTCCAAAGTTTCCCACAGCTCTTTCGCTGTCTTCTGATTTCGGAAAGTGTGTAGTATGTCATGAGGTAACGCCATTCTGATGATAGCGTAAGCACGATTCTCTGCTTCAAACAACTTTTTATCATCATCCTTCATTTTAGAATAAGGAACAACCTTTTGTCGTCCCTCGATCTCAGCTGTCGGTGGAATGTATCCCTCGTCAATACATATCCTCATGCGCATATCGTTTAAGCGCGCGAAGTCGGCAAACCGATCCTTCCACCAGTAGTAATCTTCAAGTTTCATCAATTTTGGCGGAGTATTTGCTTTTCCGACCTCGTGATCCATCTCCAGAAACCGTTGTAGACTTGTCATTGTTTCAAAGATAATTGAATTTTAACTTAATAAATTTAATTCGAAATCAATTTAAATTGATTCTCTCGAATTTAGGTAAATTTGAAACTAATTAAATTTAAACCTATTTGGAATTAAATTCGAGTTAAGTGTTTAAATCCAATTAAAGTCGAAAGTGATGACAAAGTCGAATGTCCCCAAAGTCGAATGTCTAGGTAAACTCGAACCCTACTCAAACTCGAAACCCAGGTAAACTCGAATCCCCCCTATTCGACTTTATTGCAAAGTCGAAGCCTAAAGTAAATTCGAAGTGGCCAAACTCGAAAACAGTTTTTAGGAAACTCGAAAGGAGCGTATTTTGGTCAAACTCGAGAATGAGCAAAACCCTAATTCTCCTTAAAAAAGTCGAGCGCCGCGAATTCGAGAAACGACTAATACCTCGAGTTTTTCATGTTTTTCAGATTAAATCAATATTTTTACAAGTAAAAATATTGATTTTGATAAAAAAATGTGAACTACAACAAAGTATTTCCCGGATTCCAATTTGATAAGCTCGAAAAATCCAAAAACAAGTGAGAACAACCGTCAAAAAGCTTCAAGAAACCTAGGATGTATCTCTATGAACACGAAGAACACCCCTCTGGCTCTGATACCACTTGTAAGGTCTTGCACTACACAGATCTATCTTGACGCGACACCGTTAACGAGTGCGGAATCCTCGTTAGCGGCTTGACGGATATAACACTCACACGAAACACGGAGACTACCACAACGCTGTACGGTCGACCACGAACGAACCTACGCAATGATTCACTCCGAAAACACTCACTATCAACTGATAAACTCGAGATCGCCTTCTGCTAATTACTCACATGAATTCTGCAAAAGTCCCTTCATGATTCGAGTTAACCCCTAATTATAGAGGTGTATTCGAGTTTGTCATTGGACAAACTCGAATCCAGGCCCAAGGCCCATTCCAGTTTGTCTATATGACACATTCGAATTTACCTCCTATATCAAATTCGAATTTATCCCCTATTCGAATTTCTCATGACCAACTTCTATTTGAGTATATGATTTAACTTATGTTTGAATTAATCTTTGGATTTTATGTTTGAACTTCTTGTAATACATTACATCAAGTTCAAACATACAATCAATAACTTTCAAACACACATAAACACATATATCAAACACTAGATAGTATTCAATACTTTGTAACATGACTTAGACAAAATGCTAATACGACTTAGACCGCTATCGTCACACAGGGTGTACCAACAGACTTCCCCTTGACGATAGCTTCTAACTATTTACATTTTGATTAAGTACTAGACCTATATATACTACTTCCTGCGTATATACCTGCATCTATACATACTCTGACTATCTTCTGGAACTTTCTGGCTTCAGATCTCCATCCTTCATGAAAGTAGATATGCTGACCATGTAGCTTCTTCAGATCGTCCTTCGATAGGTTTATTAAATGCAGTGGATCATACACTCTCAAAATAACTTTGTCCTGTGTATCCTCCATGACTGCTTCGGCTGTATCATTGTCGACATACCACCATTTCATGTTGCTTAAAACGTTCTGTGGCATCGACTTCATTGTTACCGGTTTACAAGCACTTGACAGGTTTGTAAACGATTTTTGCCCATGGCTTTCCAGTATGAGGATCTATCCTTGACTCATCCTCAACTCTCTTCCCTGATCTCGGCTTGAGTCTCTCAAACTTTCCAGTTCTACCCTCTCTTCTGATTATCTTTGCGATTACCTCAGCATAAGGGTCATTTCCAATGTTGATCAATTCTTTCCAGGCTAAATCCTTCACTTCTACCTTCGGCAATGTGTTACATACTTTAAGCTTACGCCTCAGGTACTGGAGTCCATCTCTCCTCTTCAGAATGAATAGCTGCAGTTCTCTGTCGAAGAACCAGATGATAATACAACCTGAGAGATTTTCTGCCCCAGGAATTCTCATCTTCTTCTTCATCTTTGGCTCTGCTCTCTTTTCTTCCTTACGGAACCAAAGGTTTAACAGTTCAGCTCTGCTTGGCTCTCTTTCATCCTCCTCCAGTTCTAGATCATTTACAGAAGCCAATTTGATATCATCTATATCGATTACATGTTGATCGTTATGTTCATATTGTTCTGTGATAGGTTGTGACTGAATGATTACTTCATCTACATTGTCATCTTCATCTACCACAACCTCCTCATCAGATTTCTAATTAGTTACATCTTCTAGCATAAACTCTCCTTCTTCCAGATCTTCAATTTCATCTTCAAAATTAAAACCAAAATCTAGAGGGTCTTCATCGATATCCATTAATGCTTCAATCATTTCGTGCACTTCACTCTATGTAATCTTTGAGGAGCTTGCTTCTCCTCTTTCTGATCTACCTTGACTCGGCTCCCCATGAGTTTCAGCATACAGAGCAGCAGGAAAATCTACTGGCTCATTATCTTTTGGTGCACTGGGATCATCGCCTTCATCATCTCCACCCCTTGGCTGCTCCTCCTGATCCCGACAACTCGTCTCCCCCTGAGCCTTTAGATTTTTCAATAATTGCTCAATTAGGGAACGCATTGATCGAATCTCAGCAGCTTGATCAGCGACAAATGTCTTCAATTCAAGAATTTCTTGATTAATCTTTGCATTATGCTCCTGAAGCTCGCTGACTGCTTTTGTGAGTTGAAATATTTGGACTGTCTGGAAGTCTACCTTGCTTCTCAGCTCTGAGAAACGCTGATTGTCTGTGAAGGTGGATGAAGTGGATGGAATTGATGTGATTGGTGATGGCGTGATTGGTTGTTGAACAGATGGTTGAGCGGATGGAATCTCAGGCTCGGAATCTCAGCCTTATGCTCTGATACCACTTGTAAGGTCTTGCACTACACAGATCTATCTAGACGCGACACCGTCAACGAGTGCGGAATCCTCGTTAGCGGCTTGACGGATATAACACTCACACGAAACACGGAGACTACCACAACGCTGTACGGTCGACGACGAACGACCTTACGCAATGATTCTCTCCGAAAACACTCACTATCAGCTGATAAACTCGAGATCGCCTTTTGCTAATTACTCACACGAATTCTGCAAAAGTCCCTTAATGATTCAAGTTAACCCCTAATTATAGAGGTGTATTCGAGTTTGTCATTGGACAAACTCGAATCCAGGCCCAAGGCCCATTCGAGTTTGTCTATATGACACATTCGAATTTACCTCATATATCAAATTCGAATTTATCCCCTATTCGAATTTCTCATGACCAACTTCTATTTGAGTATATGATTTAACTTATGTTTGAATTAAACTTTGGATTTTATCTTTGAACTTCTTGTAGTACATTACATCAAGTTCGAACATACAATCAAGAACTTTCAAACACACATAAACACATATATCAAACACTAGATAGTATTCAATACTTTGTAACATGACTTAGACAAAATGCTAATACGACTTAGACCGCTATCGTCACACAGGGTGTACCAACACTATGTTTTTCTGGGATCATTGTCGCATGCTTACATGAATTTCTCTAAAAGGGATATGGCCTTGGATCTGGAATTTCATTGTTCATAGCCACTAATATTTGGTAAGCTGGTGGTCTGCAATATTAGAAGCACCTGTGTCAGTTTTTTTTAAAGAGCATTTTCTGGTTACTTGCTCCTGCTATTTTCTAACTTGCTTTTATTATTCTATTCAGTGAAAGCATTATTATATTCTGTTTCATAGTCTTTACCATACATGCTACACCTACATCCTGTACTATTTCATCAATTACTAATGCAACTGGATTGGATAATTCCAAGCTTGAATATCCAGATTCTGGTGATTGATTGGATCGATGGCATTGAGAATATTTTCAACTCTAGCACACAGTTACGATTTGGTCGGACTTGCGAATGAATGATGTTTTTTTTCTTATTTTCTATAGAATTATTTTTCCGAATTAGCCCGTTGATTGTCTGCATGATTTCTTATGACTGGTAATTGATTTAACATCTCTCATGACTGAAAATCATGTTTTTTTTAATATATTTTTAATGTCTATGCATACTTTTTTCATCTTTTGATTTAGTCGGGATGGCTTTCTTTTGATGTTGTTACTTTTGAGTTAGTATAACCACCTTTTTATGTTTTTCCTTTCTTCACTGTTTTTTTTGTTTGATTCTTGAACTTATGTTGGTAGCTTAGACGTCTTCTATACTATTCAAGACTGGTGGAATTCTAACACGAGTTAACCCTACTCCCTCTGATCAGGATCAGGACCTCCAACAGGTAATCTTTTACCTTTTACCTTTATGAATGCCACCAGTACTACCATACATGTCCGGAAGGTGCTTCAAGAGACCCAACGACCCAAATCATTTGTTTATTGCTATTAGGAAGGCGATAATCAAGTTCGATTGTTGTTTCACTTTAATAATTTGCCACAAAGGGATTTGATTATGATTTGTGACGTGTATCATATTAATAGAACTTTTAAAATTTGTGCATTATATATAATTGTTCTATTGCCATCTTAAATCAATGAATTCATTTTGAATTAAGTAAGAATTGAATCGTTTGTCACGTGCACATTGAACTGAATGGAAGTGCATGTTCGTTAATTTTGGTTTAAAACTTTAATTCAAGTGGTCTTTAAGATTATATATTTGAATTCTTTTAGCTGGTCAAATGAATCGAATGAAAGTGCATGTTCGTTACTTTTGTGTTTGGTTTGATTTTGTGACCACATGACAATGTTTTGCTTGAAGAATTAAGAGCTCATTAGTTGGATATGTAGTTTAGGTGTTTAAATGAATTGAACAGAACTACATTGCAAAAGTTGAATATTAGGAGACTTCGAGTTAAGTTTCTTGAATAATGTAAAATGTTTGAATAACAACTTTTAACAAGGAGAAAGATTCTAAGTGATGGTATATATTAATTGTTGTATTTTCATATTAGATGGTTGGCACGTTAATAGTTATGCAACTCAAATAATATCTAAAAACAATATTAGTTCTATGTCTATTTTAGGACGTCATCTTATCTATGAATTCAGTCTTTTTTCCCTTTGTTTATAAAACTCAACAAACATGTTGCCAAATGAAAAAAAAATTCGTCACCGCCGTACACTACTAGTAAACATTAATATCTAGAAAAGGACTCGGCTATTAATAAAAATAAACATTACTAAAAGAAATTAAATTCAACTACAAAACTAAAATAAATAAAAGTACAAAAAATAAAGAACAGAGTACAAGAAATGATGGTACCCGATAATCAGAATGGCGGAGGAGGTGGACCAAAGACGCTGCTGAAGAAATCTCTATAAGGGCCTTGATCTGCAGGGTCTTGGGGTGGATATGAATCTGGTCTGGTAGATCCTGCCTGTCATGAACCGGATAGCGCTGATAAGTATCTACGACAGGGTCATAGGACTGGTAGTTGGGCATAGTATAATCAGAATATGACAGATATGGCAAACCGTTGGAATCCTATCTACCTGATCATGCAAATGATCAACCCTATCATAAATATGGGTCATTCGCCCACTCATCTCATCCAATCTCTAGGTCACGTCCTCACGGAACTCACCTTGACCCACCACTAAATCATCTAACCGCCTCATAACGCGGTTAAAGTCAACATCGTCATTGCCTTGACTGTGCGAGGTAGACGCTCCTCTGTTCGACTCTTCGGGCCGTGTCAAGATAAAAATCACCTAAGATTAACTGGTTTTAATAAATCAGAGTGTAAACCAATAACCTTGTTTTGAATCAAAGTCCAATTAAGAAGTTTGCGGAATAACACTTACGTGTTTTAAGAAATACTTTCAGAATAAATATCAGACAAATATAATAAAAATCAAATCCTTTATATTGCCAAAATCACTGATTACAATCACCTCTAATCTGTTTGATAAGACGAAGAACACTAATTGTTCTTTGGGTTTTACAACCTTAGAGGCTTGAGAAACTTCATCAGAAAGTAGTTACAATGAAGCACACAATTACAAAACTTGTACGTACCAACTTACATTAGAAAGACCTAGTCTATCTATATATATAGCCTTCTGATTTGTTTCCTTGACGAACTCTGATTTCTCTGGTAGTAGATACGCTTGGAAGGTATTCAAATCTTGAAATATATATCACTTCCTGAATTTCAGCACTTTCTGTTATTAATCTGTTGAGCAGCTTGAACTCTGATCTCTGGCAGCTTGAACTTTGAACTAGCAGCTTGAACTTCGTAATTACACAGAAATACTACTAACAGTTTGAGAAATCTAACTAACAGTTTCACATACTTACAATATTTCCAAACAATCTCCCCTAGCTTAAATTCTTTACACAAGACTTTAAGTTTCTATACAAATAAGGAAATAAAACAAAGTAAAACTGTTATGTACAAACTAAGGCATCCAAAAACTTACAACTGTGAAATTTTCTGCCTTATAGCTTTTATGAATACTCTCTTCAACTCCACTTTATCACAATCAATCTTCATAGAGCTCATTTGGAGTAGCCATGCCTTTGGCAAATTGAGAAATTCAAAATTGTAGAATCTGCTGGATCTGTCTGCAAGCTTGAGTCTATATGTCATTGATTTGGCATATAAATCAACCTGTACAATCTTCATTTCCTTGGCAGCTTCTAAATCTACCTTGGTAGACTCCGGGTCAAAAATATTTCTGAGATCTCTCAAATTTTGCTGAACCCATATAATTGGTGACCTAGAGTGATTGGCAGCTCCAATATGATACATTTGTGTCAGTTCATCTCTAGTCAGTCTCTGTACCAGGTGGGTTAAACTTTTAAATTCTTCCTCTGGACCAACCTCTCTTTTGATTACAAAATGATACACCAAAGCAATGTCATCCATTGACTTAGCATACCAGTAAGTAATAGGAGGTTTAGAGAAGTCATGCTGATCCAGGACCTTTTCAATTTCCATCGCCTTTTGCAGCTGTTGATCAAACAGCACTCTCTTTACCTGTTCAAACTTTGCTTGTTGAATGGTTTCAGATTGAGGATCATTAGCAACAGTTTGAACTGGTTCTTATGGAACTTGGACTTGTTGGGAGGCTGTGGATGCTTTTTCCTTCTCCTTTTCTTTGTCATATAAAGCCTGAAGCTTTTCAGTTGACCATAATTGAGCAATTACTTTTGATATCCCAGCTGTAGCAGAGAAATTTATCAAAAATCTTCTGTGTTCTGCCTTTAAAGGCCCTGTTGGCCTTTTCCTCTTCTTTTGACTATCCTTGACCACAAACCCTCTTAGGTAATCTCCTAAGGTTTCATAATCTCCCATTGGTTCATGGGTTTGCTGGTCTACAATCTCATCTTGTTATTCTGCTAATTTCCTTGCCAGTTCAGCATCATGGGCAACTTGTGCTTCTTTAGAAATGAATTTGATCTTTGGAGGCTCAATCAGAATACCCTTACCCATGTCTTTGGAAGCTGATACTGTGGGTTGGACTGCTGGGGCAGGAGCTTGAGAACTTTCTTTGATAACCACTCCACTTGATTTGCTGTGAACAACTTGAGCTTCTAGACTAACAACTTGAGAAACTGTTGGGACTGTTAGCCTAGAAACTGAAGCTGTTGGTGGAGAAGTTGAATCTGTTTGGACTGGATGAGGGATCTCCTGATTCTCCCCCTTTTTGGATGCATTTGTTTGTCCAGGGGGACCAAAAACCTTTGCAAGCAGGGATCGAACCATCTTCTCGAGCTGGATAATCTTGTTGCCACACAGAGAGAGCCAAGATGAAACTGATCAAGCCGCTGTTGTTTAGCTGTTGTGAGTTGTTGTAGGGCTGTGATTTGAGATCCCTATGCAGCAATAATGGACTTGTAATGTTCCAAAATGGCTACAACAGGTTTCAGCTGTTGATCCGTCAAAGCCATTAGTTGCAGACTAGCCTCAGGATCTTCAAATGAAAGTGGTATTTGAGATCTATCACTGGCATGAATTCCAGAAGTAGAAACATCTGGGCCCCTTTGTTCTTGGTACTGGGGACTTCCAGAAGGTGCTTGCACACCCTCTGTTGCCATGGGTGTGGTGTTAGAGATGTTGATAGTGTCATGTGCCTCTTGTGTAGAGACATTAGTAGTACCAGCCACAAAACCCATATGAACATCCTCTGATGGGATGTTCACCTCCAAGTTGAGGGTGGGAGTATCCTCATTGGGTTCCCTATCGATATTCTGTGCAGGAGTGTTCCCCTGTACAGGGCTATTTGGCTCTGGGAATTGGACTGAGGAGGAAGGAGCTCCTACAACCCTTTCTCTTTTATACATTTTCAGTGAGGGGGTTGGGGAAGTATGTATAGTAGAAGGAGCAGAGGAAGTATATGTATCATGAGGAGTGGGTTGGGGTCCTGGGGGTGAAGCAGTAATGGATGGCTGAGCCTGTTTAGGACCCTCTCCTCTGTTTCTTGGATTGATATCCTGCATTGCAGAAGGCAATGGGACATCCACATTGTGAAAATTGGCACTTGGTTTCAAAAGCCTTTTAATAGTAGGTAAAGAGTGCCTGTGAGAAACATGTATCCTTTTATGTACTTTAAAATTATTGCAAGACTTTGCAATTATTTCTGCCAAAAACCGTGGATACATCTAAAATTTCCCATTCTTTAGGGCATGGTGCCTTAACATCCCTTGAAAAATCATATTTGAAAAATTAAACTGTTGGCCTGTTGATAAGCACACTAAGGCAGTGGCAATATTTGAAGAAAATTCACACCAACCAGTTCTTTTAGGGCTTATACACTGCTGAATAATATGCACAAGATATTTTCATTTAGGACTAAAATGTGCTTTGTAGAAGGTAAAAGAACCAGTAGGGCCCCTATACCCAATAACAAAAAGAGCTTCGTGTAAAGCAGTAAGAGAGAGATCAGATATACCTGTGGCGTCTTGAAGATGCAGATGTTGGCGTATTGTCTCCTCAGTGATGGTAATGGGGTTACCATCAATGATTGATGCAAGAGAAGTGACTCCATTAATGGTATTGACAGAGGACGATTTCCAAAACTGCTTTATGTGTGAGACGTATATGGTGGGATTAACAGTTAGAGCATAATGGATATGGGAACCACGAAGAAAATCCATCATGTCATGGAATGGTTGGAGATCAGCATGTTTGAGAGAGTAGGGTAGGCAGTTATGTTCCTTGACAAACCTCATTTGAGATCAAGACAGTGATTTAGGGTTTGGAATGACTGTGTGAGAATCGCTCAGAGAGAGAAGATGAAAAGATTGTGGAAGATAATTTTGCAACTGGTAGTTACAATTGAACGAAACTGGGACTTTTAAAGGTTTTGGGTTTTTAAAAATATCCAGTCCTGCGCACAATCTTATGGAGAATGACTGAATTACCCTGCACACTTGACAGACCAAGTGAAACAACTAACAGTTCGAGAAAATGAACTAGCAGCTTGAGAATATTCTCAAGCTGTTAGTTGGAAATTAAGCATCATTTGATGAAACAGTGTCTCCTCCTTAACTAAGCACATTTAATAAGTATGTTCCTCATAAAATAGGAGAGAATAATGAAAAACAAATTAATCCATATTAACCATACCAATATTTGATACTAGAAAGGTGAATCTTCCTACATCAAATGGTTTTCTAAATAGATCAGCTAACTGATCATCTGTATGAATTTTGGTAACTTGGATTAATTTCTTCTCATTACAGTCCCTTATAAAATGTAATCTAATGTCTATGTGCTTGGTTTTGGGAAATTTCACTGGATTTTGTACAATGCTTATTGCACTTGAATTGTCAATATAAACATGAGTAGATAGAAAGTTCATACCATAGTATCTCAGTTGGTTCTGAATCCACATTACTTGGGAACAGCAGCTGGCAGCTGCAATGTATTCTGCCTCAGTGGATGAAGTGGAGACTGTGGTGTGCTTTTTGCACTGCCAAGAGACCAGTCTTGCTCCTAGATATTGACATCCACCAGTTGTGGACTTTCTGTCTATGTTGCAACCTCCATAGTCACTGTCAGAATAAGCTGTTAGTTCAAGAGGAGAGTCCTTAGGATACCATAGGCCCAATTTTGGTTGGCCCTTGAGGTATCTAAAGATTCTCTTAACAGCAAACAAATGTGAATCCTTTGGAGCACATTGAAACCTGGCACAAACACAAACAGCAAACATTATATCAGGTCTAGAAGATGTGAGATACATTAGGGAACCAATCAAAGATTTGTATAGATGAATATCCACATCCACTCCTTCTTTATCAGCATCAAGCTGTTTATGAGTGTCCATTGGTAGGGGTGTTCAAAAATATCCGAATCCGAGCATCCGAAACAAAAATCCGAAAATCCGATCCGAAACTATCCGAAATTTCGGATATCCGGATATTCGGATATCCGAAAATCGGATATCCGAAATTTCGGATTCGGATTCGGATAGTAAAATTCCAAATTTTCGGATATTCGGATAATCCGATATCCGAAAATCCAAAAAAAAATATTTTTTTTTATATTTTTAGTATTGATTATTTACATAATATTGAGTGTTTACTATTATTCTAATGTATATTTTTGAGTTTTATCTTAGTATTATAGATTTATTAACTAATATTTTTATAAATTTTAGTTTTTTTATATTTTTTTAGTCGTTTTGAGTAAAATAATTCCGGATACGTTTAGTTTGTAATATATTTATTTTTAATATCTATTTGGATATATGAATTTGTATTTTAGATATTTAAATATTTGATTTAATTTTTAAAAAAAATATGAATTTCGGATATTTTTTCGGATATTCGGATAATCCGATATCCGAATCCGAAATTTCGGATATCCGATTTTCGGATATCCGAAATTTCGGATTCGGATTCGGATAGCAAAATCTACTATCCGAAATTTCGGATATCCGAAATTCGGATATCCGGTTTTGAACACCCCTATCCATTGGTGTGCTGGAAACTTTGGTGTCCTTATACCCAATCTTTTCAAGGATGTCATTTACATACTTCGTTTGACTTATAAAAAGTCCAGGAGGTTTTAGCTTGTCCTGCAATCCTAGATAGAAAGTTAGTTCCCCATTGAACTCATTTAAAACTTTTTATGCATGAAAGTTTCAAACTCCTTGCACAGAGTGTCATTTGTTGATCCAAAGATGATATCATCAACATAGATTTGAACAAGAAGAATATCTGATTTGACGGACTTTGTGAATAATGTCTTGTCCAGAGTACCTCTCTTGAATCCATTCTGTAGAAGATATGAAGACAGAGTATCATACCA
This sequence comes from Centrapalus pauciflorus, assembly GCA_020465985.1. Classification (NCBI taxonomy): domain Eukaryota; kingdom Viridiplantae; phylum Streptophyta; class Magnoliopsida; order Asterales; family Asteraceae; genus Centrapalus; species Centrapalus pauciflorus. Next base: position 231,282 of record JAANYP010003607.1, on the reverse strand, counting down.
TGCACTTGGGGCTTAGTGAAGTCCACAGAGGGCTTTGTCTAACTTGTAGACTTTGTCTGGATACTTATAGTCCTCAAATCCAGGGGGTTGACACACATAAACCTCTTCTTCGATTGTACCATAAAAGAATGCATATTTCACATCCATTTGGTACACTTTGAACCCTTTGAAGCTGGCATAATCTAGGAACAGTCTGATGGCTTCTATCCTTGCTACTGGAGCAAAGACATCATCATAATCTATTCCTTCTTCTTGATTATATCCTTATGCTACCAACCCTGATTTGTTCTTGATCACTACACCTCTCTCATCCTTCTTGTTTCTGAAAACCCATCTTGTACCAATTGCCCTCTTACCTTTAGGTAAGTCAACTAGAGTCCATACATTCTGAATCTTGAATTGCAAAAGTTCTTCTTGCATTGCCTCAATCCAAGATGGATCTTTCAGAGCCTCAGATGCCTTCTTTGGCTCCAATTGTGACATGAAGCATGCATGTTCAAAGGCAGCTGGACTGAATTCAGGTACTGCTGATTCTGCATCAGTGGACTCCTTGTGAATCATTGTCCTTGTCTGCACAGGAGTGTGTGGATCTCCCATTATCTGGTTAAGAGGATGATACTTGTGAACCCTGAGTGTGGGTTCTCTTTCTGTCTGAAATGAGCTTCCCAGATTTGTATCATCACCTTCAGCCCCACTTGAGGATTCTGCTTCAGTAACAGTTTGATAAGAAGATGGCACTGTTCCCTATTGGATGGAGCTATTACTTCAGGACTTGGGATTGACACTTCACACTCTGTACTTGTGTCTTGTTGATAAATCAGGACCCATGGTGGGTCACAAGAGAGAAGTGGCAGTACAGTATACTCATCCCATGTAACAGAATCTGTAATTGTTGGAACATATTTGTGGTACCAGCATGAGAATTTGGGCTGACAGTTTCAACACTGTTTCCAGCAGTTCCTGTAGAATACTCAACAAAGCTCAGAGAATTTGTTAGTGAATCTAAATCAAACAACCAATCAGGACCAGTGCCTTTGATATTTGTAGTGTTTTCATTAAACTCAACATTGGCACTCTCTTCAATGGTTTTAGACACACTGTTATACACCCTATAGGCTTTGCTTTGAATAAAGTAACCTACAAAGAAACCTTCTTCAACCTTACTTTCAAACTTTCCTAAGTGAGTTTTATTATGTAGGATAGTGCATGAACAGCCAAAAGGTTTTAGGAAGGCTACTAAGGGAATCATGTGATGGAATAACTCATATGGAGTTTTTCCTTGTGACTGAACAATTTGAACCCTATTTAGCACATAACAGGCTATATTTACTGCCTCTGCCCAGAAGGTCATTAGCAGTTTGGAATCAGCTAGCAAGGTTCTAGCAGCCTCTATTAGAGTTCTATTCTTCCTTTCAGCTACACCATATTGTTGTGGTGTTCTAGGTGCACTATATTGCCTTGCAATGCCTTTAGACTCACAGAAACTGTTTAGAATATGATTTTTAAACTCAGTTCCATTGTCTGATCTGATCACTTTAACCTTTAAGTTTGATTGGTTTTCAATCTTAAGAATAAAGGATTTGACTAGCTCAGCAGTTTCATCCTTAGTCCTAAGAAAGTAAACCCATGTAAACCTGGTGAAATCATCAACAATGACTAAACAGTAAGCTCTTTTATTCAAACTCAAAACAGATGTTGGACCAGAAAGATCCATATGAATAAGATGAAGAGCAGATGAGATTGAATTTACTTCTTTGGCCTTATGAGAAGTTTTGTGTTGCTTGCCTTTGAGACATGCTACACAATGATCGTCACAAATGAACTCCTTCTGTGGTAAACCTCTTACCAAGTTATTTTTGACTAAAACATTCATATATTTGAAGTTCACGTGACACATCCTTCTGTGCCATAGAGCAGACTCATTTGATGATGCTTTGGATATCAAACAGGTTAAAGTATTTGATTTGGATAAAAGATCTGTGTCCAAACAGTAGACATTGTCCTTTCTTGGTGTTCTGAGTAAAACAAGATTTTCAAGTATTTCAAAATCTTTTGAAAGGACAATGCACTCAGAATCTGTGAACAAAACAAGATTTTGTTTGTCACAGATTTGAGACACACTTAGTAAATTGTACTTCAGTGGTTCAACATACAAAACATCATTGAATAACATGTTGCCTGCTTTGACAGTTCCTTACCTGTTACCTTACCTCCCTTGGAATTTCCACTAAATGCAACAAACCCTCCTTCAAAGCTTTTGAAATTTGACAAGCATTCAGAGTTTCCTGTCATGTGCCTAGAGCATCCACTGTCCATATGCCATCTTGTCTTATGTTGGGTCCTGTGGTTGGCCTGCACAGTAAAAGCTTACTTAGTAGTGGAGTAAACCCAAACCAAATTGGTTTTGGGTTGTCCTTGTGCATTGACATAACTAAACAATGTTTATGTCTTTTTAAACTTAGTGAGATCCACAAGTGGATTCTGTGAGGAGTATTTAGTTATGACATGAGGTATCCAGGTATTCTTTCCAATCTTTTCTTTGACAGTCTCAGAAGATCCACTACCAGTTCCAGTTTTAGACTTAGAAGTTTGAACTGGCTTCTGAGTACTAGCAGCTTCAGAATTTGAACTACCAGTTCCAACTTTTGACTTAACAGTCTCAACACTTGCATTAGCAGTTTGATCTATGTTTTTTCCTTTAACGCACCATACCTTTTTTATATTTGCTTTGGATTTTGCTAAAACTTGTTTTTGGTGTGTAGGCTGTCTTTTGTTGACTTTTAAGTACCTGTGATCAACTGTCTTCTTTGGAGCTGGTGTGACAGGTGTTTGGCCCTTTGAAACTTTTGAGTTTTAGATAATGGCCTGTTTTTTAACCCCAGTCTGTTTTATAACAGATGGTTTATATAAGCAATGTCTGGCCAAATGATTTTTCCTGCCACAATGGAAACATCTTTTGATTGTTTTGATTGGAGAACCAGTTTTGTGAGACCATAACTGGTTCCTGTTCCTTTGATTTCCCCTCACCTGTTGCTGTGTGGGAAACTTTTGAACACTATGCTTTTGGCATGTGCATATTTGAACAATCTTACCCTTTTTATTAGATTTTGAAGAAGATGCAATGTTACAGTTAGAAGGTACAGAAACATGTGGAGCATTATTTCATACACCCATCTTCTCTTTTCCTTTCACACTGTGAGTTTTGATGAGACTGGAAGTGGGAGGTTCTATAGGTTCACTCATTGTTCTGGAGTTACTCTCAACTTCTTTACACTCACAGCCTTCGTTTGGAATCAATTCTTCTTTAGATTCAGGCTTGTCCTCAAGGGTAGGATCTACAGTTTTCATTTTCTCATCTAATGGTTCATTCACAAGCCTATCAGCAACCTCACTCATAGGATGAATGTATTTGTTGTTGTATGGGGGTGGAGTAGCTTTATATCCTATACCTTCCTTGGGATTGAGTTGAGATTTTACCCTGTCTTTAAATTGGACCTCCATTAGGTGTTCTAGCTTTTGATTGGCCAGCTTGAAGCTACCTAAATCTATATTAATAGATTCTATTTTCTTGTTAGCTTCTAACACCTTCTGTTCAGCCTCATCTAGTTTCTTATTTAGGGTTTCTATTTTCTCATTCAGTTCCTTTTTCTCCCACTCATGATATGTTCTACCATGTCCCATCTGAATCTCATTATCCTTATAGTCATTGATCTGTTTTTCAAGATCTTCTATAGCCTGCATATACTCATATCTCCTCTCTTCCATCTTAGCTAGAGTTTTGCACATGCTCTCATTATGATCTCTGTACTTTTTAACCATATTTTTGCATGTTTGAGAGCAGAGTTTAGCATTTACCTCAGACAGTAGTTCAGTGGAAGTGACAGTTGATGTTTCTGCCATAAGAGCTTGATTTTGAAACTCTTCTTCTGTCTGGTCACTCCAATCAAACACATTGTCTTCTTGAGAGACAAGAGCTTGTGAGGATGGTGTTTGATTGGTTTGCTGGGGTCTTGGTGGCTGCTGACCTTGTGATCTGCACTCTCTAGCAAAGTGGCCAAGTTTGTGGCACTTAAAGAACTCAACCTTTAATTTATCAAATGCTGGCTTGCCTTCTGGTGTGGCTTGAAAGTTTGGTCTGCCAGTTCTTTTCATAAGTCTTTTGGCCCTCATAGTCAACAGAGCATGCTGCCACTTTAAGTCCATCTCTTCTAAATCATCTGGATGGATTTTTTCCAGATCTTCAGCATTAAGAGCAAACAGTCCATCACTTGCAACAAATGTTTCAAAATGAACTTCAGAAGGGTTACCATCAACACCTGAAGAAAGAATCACAACAGTTTGATTTATCAGTTAATGCTGATGACAGCAGAGCAGTGTTGTGATTGTAAGAAAAGGATTTCTTTTTATTTTCAATCTCAGATTCAAACACTCTCAAGCTGTTATAAAGGTCATCCAACTCTATTTCATCTAGAGTGTCTTTGGTTCCCCATTGAGCAGCATAGACTGTCCATTCTTCACCAAGAGATCTGAGGAATTTTCTATTCACTTCATCTTGATCCAGGCTGACCTTAGCACTCTCCAATTAACCTATCGGCTTATTAAACCTATCAAAAATTTGAGTAAGGTTTTCAGTCTTGCCACCAGAAATGTTTTCATACTGCTGTTTTAAAAGATCCTTTTGATTCCTTTTGGTGCTAGCATTGCCAGCAAATCTTTTCTCTAAAGCAATCCATAGAGAATGAGCAGTATAGAACCTTTTAAACTGATGTTGATAAGCATTAGGAATGGCTATTTGTAAAAGAGTAAGAGCTTTCACTTCATTCATTCTAGCCTTTCTTTCAATCTCAATTTTTGGAGGTGTTCTTTTGGGTTTGCCCTCAACATCTAGTTCAGGATCAACTGCAGGAGGATTTTCAACAGCTTCCCATAGGGCATGTTGAATCCTGAGTTTCCACATCTCGAACTCAGTGGGTTTGAGCATAGGCACTTTTAGTCCTTTCCCAGATCCACTACTGCTATTTTCAAACTCCATTGCAGAAAAACAAAATTTTAAACAAAGAAAGTTTCTGACTTTGAAAACAAAGAATAACAAATAAAACCTGTGCCTCTGATACCACTTGTCAAGATCAAAATCACCTAAGATTAACTGGTTTTAATAAATCAGAGTGTCAACCAATAACCTTATTTTGAATCAAAGTCCAATTAAGAAGTTTGCGTAATAACACTTAACTGTTTTAAGAAAAACTTTCTGAATAAATATAAGACAAATATAATCAAAATCAAATCCTTCATATTGCCAAAATCACTGATTACAATCACCTCTAATCTGTTTGATTAGACAAAGAACACTAATTGTTCTTAGGGTTTTACAACCTTAGAGGCTTGAGAAACTTTATCAGAAAGCAGTTACAATGAAGCACACAATTATAGAACTTGTACGTACCAACTTACAATAGAAAGACCTGGTCTATCTATATATATAGCCTTCTGATTTGTTTCCTTGACGAACTCTGATTTCTTTGGTAGTAGATATGCTTGGAAGGTATTCAAATCTTGAAATATATATCACTTCCTGAATTTCAGCACTTTCTGTTATTAATCTGTTGAGCAGCTTGAACTCTGAACTCTGGCAGCTTGAACTTTGAACTAGCAGCTTGAACTTGTTGAACTAGCAGCTTGAACTTCGTAATTACACAGAAATACTATTAACAGTTTGAGAAATCAAACTAACTGTTTCACATAGCGGCCTTCTGCCCACCAGGCCGAACGTCCACCTCATTAGCGGCCTTCTGCTCTCTCTCTCTCTCTCTCTCTCTCTCTCTCTCTCTCTCTCTCTCTCTCTCTCTCTCCTCTCATCCTCCGTGTAACTCTCGATATACGACTGATTTGTTTCTTTGTCGAATATCTCAAACCCCTCATCTACTTCCTTACAAATCAAGGCAGGGAACATGGCGGCCGTAATATACGTCGCCGAAACTGGGGAAGCAAGGGAATCGGGTGAAAGTGCACCCATCCTCTCAAGAAATTTGGAGATCAACCATCTGTAAGGGATGATCGTCCTCTCTCGTGTGTCATACATCGCCCAGATATCTTTAATGACTATCCATGCAAAGGACAGCCTGGGCTTACCCTTGAGAAGGGCGTAAAGAACCGTGATGTCCCTACTCGTGGCAAGATGTTATTCACAATTATCTTGTGAAGCACATTGCATCTCGGGGACAATGCCTTCCTATTATAGGAAGTGGAAGCCGCTGCTTCATCAACGGTTTGGTTAAACACCTTACATACCTGCTCCACCCAATCTTCGGACCACGTTGGGTAGACCCTTCGTTGCCTACCCAAGTATCCAAATTAAATAATTGGCGAAGGATGCGAGCATCCATCGCCACGTCCCTACCATGCACGGTGCCTATCAATCTCATGAATTACCCGTCTCCATCCGTAGGGTAGACATCCACTCCACTACACCGGACTAGTGAATCAGTGGGCCGCCTAAATCAAACACAACTTCCCATCCCAAGAAATCAAAAAGGTATGGAATCCCATAGTACTCAAAATCTAACCTCCTAACTCTCTTTTCTACATACACCTTGGTAGAATATTTTTTGTAAAGAAATAAGTGTGATCTAACTTCCGCGGGGTGTTGGCATAACAGCAGGTTAGGGGTCCAGTCTAATGGAACATTAACGGGATGTGATCTTTGGTGGGTTCTTCTTGCCATCTACAAGTTACCAATTAAAATATGTATGAGATAAATTAAACAATGCAACCTATAATTACATTTTTCTCAATTACGTTCAATATGTAAGATGCATATATATATATATATATATATATATATATATATATATATATATATATATATATATATATATATATATATATATATAGACACACACACACACACACACACACTTTTACGCTCAATTTTGCACAACTCCTATATATAGTCTATAATTTTAAGTGCTAAACATATACCATATGTCAATAAAATCCATTTAGCACATAAAATTCATTTTCTAGTTAATTACCCAAACTTTATCAATTATAAATTATATGCACATTTAGGCAACCAACTTTATTTCCTAGAAATTAATCATGGAAAATTAACTACAATTAGCAACTAAACATATATCTCATCATACATATATCAAGGTTCTCATCGAATTCATGCAATTTCACATACTTTGACTCTAAAAAGTCAAAATCACCATGAAAACTCCATAGATGACCATGAAGCTCAAACTCTCATTTTGCTCAAAAAGTATGAAATAACTTGCATTTTAACAATAATAACACTAATCTTGATGATTGGAAGCTTAAATACGGTAGAAATCTAACTTTTTCTTTGCCCACTTCTACACCAAAAAATTCTTCAAAATGGATGAAAATACCCACCAAGAAGTGATTTTTAGCCTAGATTTTTACTATATGTGGTAGTATGAGTGTTTGGGGGCTTGAATTTGCAATTTTTAGCACAAAAATGACACAAAAATGAGGTAGCCGCACTTGAGCCGTAGGGTAAAGTGATCTAAGGTTAGTGAAAAATGAAGAAGGAGGCTAAATACAACATTTCATCTCAATGGGGCGTAGGCTGGGCATAGCCCTGCGCCCAAGCTTTCTGATTTTTGATCTTTTACTGGTTTTTGGTACGCGGGGCAGCATATCCTTCTTGTTTGTGATAAAAGTGTGGTCTAAAAGTTTTTTGTGGAGGCTAAATTATTTAATTAATCATTATCATTACCTATCCTCCCCAACTTAGACTTTTGTGACGTCCTCGTCACATTTGAATACTAGAATCACTTACAGAAGAGAGATATATCGGTATACATTGCTTGCTCAAAAATAAATTCTAATAACTCAAATAAACTAAAAATAAACTTCAAATAAATTCAAACTTAAACTTTTAATTATAAAAACTATCACACCACACTTAAACAAAAAAAAAACCTAAACAACGGAAACAATAAATAAAGTATGGTTACAATCAGGAATCACCACATCACATCAGAAAATTAAACAACCAATTAAAAACTTAATGTCTCGCACTTAATTGGGTGTGAACCATTAGAGATGTTCCTACTTTGGGCACTAGCCGTCAGATCAGAGTCTGCTGTGGAAGCGTTCTTCGCGGGAGAAATCAGTTTTCTCCAAAGGTTAGTTATTTTATTCTCTCTTTTATTTTATTGAGTTGCTTACTTATTTGGTTTAGATCCGTTAGGGTTAATTTTCTTGCTGTTGTTAGATTATTTATTTTTCCACAAAGTTTTTAATTTATCTGGTAAGGGTATAGAAAACCCATCAGTGGTATCAAAGTCAGCTTAAACTAATAAGTTTTGCACTCAATTGAGAGGCCTAAAATTTTTGAAAATTTTTTTTCAAAAATTGTATTTTTACTTAATTTCGAAATTAGTTTTAATTTTAAATAGGTTTTAATTTGGAAAATTAAATTTTAAATGTTTAAAATTTCAGATATTATTAATAATTGAAATCCGAATTTACTTAAGAATTTTCGGAATTTGGTTTAATTTTTAAGGATTTGATTTTAGGGTTTATTGATAAAGATTCCTTAGAGATAAGTTTGAGAAATTATCTGCATTAGGTTATCATCCTAGTTCCTAATTATCTAAAATTGCTTTAATTAAATTAAGTGCCTATCCTAAAGGGTTTAGATAAAATTAATTTATGGTTAGGATAAACATGTATTATCCTAGGTTTAAATTTTTTGGATATTTATATAGAATTTAAACTCTAATTATTTTAAATTGTTTAAAATATACCCCAAAAGGAGTAGGTTTTTAACAAGCTTCGCGCAGACCTGTCTCCTCAAAATTGTTGTGCGTTCAATGGAACTACCGAGAACTTTTAATAGGATAATGTTCAGATTGAAAGTATTAATCTAAAGTACTAAAACAAAATCTCGTTTTAGATATATCAAAAGTGAATTAGTATGCTAACCCATGAAAACTGTACATTCCTTATTTGAACTGTTAATGGAGCGTGTGTGGTTAACCGACACATTAATGTGAGGACATATTAGAAATGATGTGAAACTCGCGATTCACGAGCGTACTCGTGTCGGGTATCGCACAGGCTTTTCATGGTTAGATTCACCATCTAGTGCATGATCCTCGGCATCCCAGTCACGAATAGTAGCTGAGCATAACTGAGATTAACATGTCGTTGATGAAAATCAATGAATCTCAAAAGATCTAGGAATTTCATAGAGATTGAAATTGACAAGAGTATTGTCTAACTAAAATAATTCGTGGCGTGATTACGGCGACCCGCTTCTCAAAACGAACACAAAATACGAATCCTAGCCTTAAATTAAATTGGGTAATTAATTAAGGAATATTCATACTAACTAAAACTTTATCTCACAGATGTCTGCCCCTAATGGTGTTCTCACTCCTACTCCCAATTCTTCATCGAAACTTCTTACTCCTCTTTGTTCTGGGTCGGGAAAGACTATCTGGTCCGAATTACATGGACTGGATGAGAATTCTCAGGTTCACCCTGAGATTCGAGAACGAAGAGTATGTTCTCGATGAACAGATTCCCACAATCGATCAGAATTCGACCCAGGAAGAGATTGACGCACACCAAAAACACTACGATGATGCTAACAAGGTGTCGTGCATCATGGCGTCTGCAATGAGCCCCGAACTCGAAAAGACCTTTGAGAATACGTGGGCTTAGGATATGAATCAGCAACTTAAAGAAGTGTTCTAGGCTAAGGCGAACAAGGAGCGCCTTGATGTTGTGAAATCCCTCATTGCCTGCAAGCCAAAGCCTGAGGCTTCTATCTGTGCCTTCGTCCTCGAGATGAAAGGGTACTTCAATAGGCTGGGGTCTATCAACATGGTGTCCAATTCCGAGTTTTCTACTAACGTCATACTATCTGGTTTGCCTACGGTATATAACCAGTTCGTGGTCTCTTACAAAATGAATCTGAATCAAAAAGAGACCTTGATCATGGAGCTCCACAATCTACTCAAAACAGGTGAGCAGGGCGTCAAGAAGGATGAAGCTCCTGCAACCCCTGTGCTATCCATCGGTCAGGCTTCAAAGAAAGGAATTCCTCCTGGAGGACCCTTAAAGGAACGTCCAATAAAGGGTCCCAATGGAAGACAGAGTCTGGAATTGCGCTTGTGAGTAACCCGAAGGTTGCAGTATATTTAGACTGCAATGCGAAGGGGCATTGGAAGCGCAGCTGCCCAACGTATCTGAAGGACCTTAAGGACGGAAAGGTCGAAAAGGGTAGCACTTCAGGTATGTTTATGATCTAACTGAACAATACTTCTATTTCTAATTCGTGAGTCCTCGATACAAGATGTGGTACTCACATTTGCTCTGTATTGCAGGGGCTAAAGGAAAGTAGGAATCTGAGGCATGGAGAGCTGAACATTGTCATGAGAAATAAGAAGTTCACACATGTGAAGAAAATTGGCAAGTTCGAGCTTATGCTGAAGTCAGGAGTTAGGATCATGTTAGATAATTGTTTTTATTCACCTGTGATGAATAGACTTGATATGAACTAACTCCTCAAGCTCTGTGTCTTTCTTCTGTTTTCTAGGCTTGATCTTAGGTTCTACTTGTGAAGTATCTTTAATCATGTCTTCTAAGACCAAGCCTAACTCTGTTACCTTTTCCATCAGCTTTTTCACATGTGCCCTGATAGTTTTAGCAATCTCAGATTTTGAGTTGCTCAGGGCAACTGCAAGCATTACCCATTCTCTGTATCTGATTCTAGCAACATCAGTAGCTTCATAGGCTTTTAGTTCAGGGCCTTCAGTACCAAGCCTTGTGATTTGAAGCTTCCAGGGCTTATTCTTTCTAGAAATGGGGACAACTTTGACAATGGTTTCCCTGGCAATTCTTCTATCAGCTACATCAAAGAACTTGTTCTTTGCCATGTTGTCAAAGTGAAACTGGGTCTTTACTGATTAAGGGACAAAAGACACAACCTTTTCCTTGGTCACTAAGACCTTTGAACCTTGCTCATTTCCACCCTCTTTGCCACAGACTGACTCCTTTGCTGCTTCTACCAACTTTCTTTGAACTTCCAAGGAAGGCATTTTAATTTTTCTTGCCTCCTTGTCAGCTAAAGCTTGAGAAGCTTTCACAGAGGCTGCTTCCTACTTCTCTTTTTCCATAATCTCAATTTGCTCTTGTTTCCACTTATAATAAGTATCCATTGGAATATTCATCTCTTTCGCTTGGGCTTTGTGAAACTTGTGTTGAAGGAGATTTTGAGCTTCTGTGTCCACATCAGCTTTCTCTTTGCCTTTGGTTGCTTTGGACAGGGCCATTTCAGCTTCCTCTTCTTCCTTAGAGGTTTCTAAGACTAGCCGTCTTCTTTTGCTTGGCATGTCCCCAGGAATAGATTCCTCCCCCTTAAATGGTGCAGGGCTTGGAGATCTAGCCTGAGTAGGCTCAGCAGCTTTCTCAAAAATAGTGGAAGTACCTGCAGCATCACCAGTTTTATGTGACTTGCTGCTTGGCCAATCGAAGCTGATTTCTCCTTAGAGGGATATGAGGATTTCTCCCCCTTAGAATTTTTCTTTGAGGCAGACTTCTTCTCTCCCCGTTGAAGGAGATGGCACAGACCCTTCTACATCAGTTCTGCCTGAGGGAACGGATCCAACAGGCTTGGCTGCAGCAGTTTTGGTAACAAATTTCGAACCAACCAGACTATGCACTAAGAAAGCCAGGTTGTCCTTGACCTCAGCGAACTGGGCAAGATGATATGAAAATATCAGTCTTAAATTTATAAACTCTAATCTGACCAAGTCGACCGATAAACTCTTGGGCAAGTGTACCCGATCGTATAGCAAGAAACTTAAGTCCAAGATCGTCTCCACAGGGAACGGAAAATTCGATTTATACCAATTAAAATTATTCTAGCAAAAATAAAATGGACAAAATGCAAATGAGTAAAAATGGGGGTTTTGTTTAGATTTTTGGATACCGTTGACACGACAAAGTAAACAAAATTACTAAAACTAAAATGACAATTAATAGTGAATAATGAATATTTAAGACGACTATGAAATAACTCACTATGAGAATAGAATCAAATAACTAAAATGTATTCATCATTGAATCACTCCCCGAAGATTTGGTTCGTTCTAAAAGTGCAATTAATTGATAGAGTTTCTAAGAAATTTCGAGCTAACATATACCATCAACCCTATTAATCCGATTATAACCCAATCTATTCTAAATACGCTAAGTCTCGTTATTGGTGAATTGAACTCAAACTTATATCTGGATTATTAGAGAAACAGTTTCAATTATCATCATTTAAGAATAATTGTCTATCCTAACTTCATGCAACCATCATAATTTTAGAACAAGCAAACAGTAAGATAAAACCACTACACGCACATGTCATAATTTCAGAACATGACAAATGTAATGGCAAACCACTCAATAATTGTTAAGATAAATAATTCAAGGTTCACGACTAGGCATAAACAAAACTCAATCAATAATAATAACTAAACCTAAATTTAGGGTTCGTTCATCAATGACAAATACAATAAACTTAGCCCATAATTGAATCAATAACTAACAATAATAAAATAACAAGAAAAGTAGACATAATTACCTAAAATAAAATAAAAAAAATAAATCCAAAAGTAATATTGTTTGTTTTCTTGCTGCGCACGAACACAAAGAAAAGAAAGCATAAAATAAACAAACTAATGTTGTTGATCCTTTTACCTGTTCTTCGCATAACCATCCAAAAAGAAAGAAAAAATTTCAAAATATGAATATTATTTATCATGGTTCCTTTTCGCCGCCACCCACAGAAAACTATCAAAATAAAAATATTGAATGTCCAATGTTGTTTCTGCCTGCGCCCAGTACAGAAGACAAAAGAAACAATAAATTTTTTTTTTAATCTTCAATGTTCTGTACTCTGCTCTCTTGCGCCGCCAAACGCACAACCAAAAAAAGCAAAAAAAAAAATATATCTCTTCTCTTTTTCTCCTTTTTTTTCCAATCTCGCGGCTCATTTAAATAAAATCAAAATAAATCCATCCAAAACCCTAATGGACTAATAAAATAAAATATGGACTTTGGCCCGTTGGGTATTCAACTTGGAGAAGCTCAAATCTTGAATTTTGTTTAGACCTACTTGCATGCTATCATATTTTTCACTTTAACCCCAAATAATCATCTTATTTTCTTGTCTTGTACCCAATTAAACCTGCAAATAAAAAAAATAAGTTAATGAACTTTTAACATCAAAACTTATATGTTTAAGCGCATAAAAAGACTGATATTGTTGAATAAATATATGAATAAATAAGAAAATATCACAAGACAGGTTTCAGGAGAAGAGGAATGGGAGGTGGCAGAGGCTGAAAGATGAGAGATGGCAGCCCTGTCTGTATCACTGAATATCAGACTCTTAAGCTGTGCAAGAGTTAGTTCAATGGATTATTACACATCATCAAAACCTGTTGCGACAGTATTGGACAGGGATACCACTAAGGTAATTAAGGAGGCTAAAGTAGAGGGTAGTGATGAAGAGCAGGTTTCAGCAATACCTGACAGTTGTTGGGAAACAGTTGCCAGGTAGGAAACAGAGTCCTCTTGGTGAGATAGAAGAGAAGAAAGTGAGAAGATAGTTGTTGCAGCTGTGCAGTGAGTGCAAGCAGCTGAGAGGAGTAATCAGGTTGTGGAGAGGGGGTTGGAAAGGATGACTTGAATGAATCAAGAAATCCTGCAAGCTGTGTAGACACAAAGTCTACAATGGTAGAGGGAAGGGAAGTCACAGAAGTTTCTAAAGAACTAACTTTGTTGGACAACACAGAATGCTGTTCCTTCAAAGAAAGATATTTTGGTGATGGATCAGTATGGGTGGATTGTTTGGAATATGTAGAGGGAGATGAATGTGACGATGATGGTGTAGTAGGGTCACTTGGTGATGGTAGGGGCACATTGGAAAGAAGTTCAATGGCCTGGGCAAAAGTTAAGTGACCTAGTTTAGATGGATCAAGGACACATTTAGCAGTGCCTGAACCTGCTTCATGAGGTGAGGTGACAGGGGATGATTGCCTCTCAGTTGCCACCGTGAATGTGACACCTTTATCAAGACCATGGGTGGTTCCCTCAGTAGTGACTTGGTTTTGAGGCATTTCTTCATGGGCAGAGGAGGTGTGCATTTCAACATCAGCAGTGGTGAAAACTGATGATGGAATTTTCACTTAGGGAAAAGCTTCACTAAAGGCTTGTTTTGTACCCTGAAGATCATTAGTCTGGGATGTTGGTCCTTCAGCATCTATTGGGGATTGAACAACTGCATCAGCTAGTTGGCTTGTACCAGCAGTTTTGACACCTTGTGCAGACTCAGGGTGTGAAGGAGAAATATGAGAGGGAGACTGTGTGGACTCAGTATGCAGTGGAGAGTGCTCCTTACATTCAATATCCCCAACCTGTTGAGAGGCAGGGATAGTTGATGTGGCTGACTCCATTTGTACAAGTGGTTCCTGTTGGGAGGAACTAGAGGGCTTAGGCTGACCCTGGGTTGACTCATGCTGGAGTGAGGCAGTGTCCATAGAGGCTGCTCCTTCTCCCAAAATAAGAGAAGGAAATGCACCAGGGGTTGCCTCTTTTTCAACTAACTCATGTTGAGAAGGGTCAGAGGTCCTGTCTTGAGTGGGTATGCTGGTGGTTTTCTTTCTAGGTAAGGACTTTCTCGTTTACCTGGAGTACATGGTTGGAGAAGATGGAGAAGTAGGAGGTTGTTGTGTTTGGACTGGTGGGGAGACTGGGCTAGAAACAGGTGGTGGAACCTGTTCTATTGTCTCAGTGGGCACAGAGCCACTAGCCACAAAGGCTTCTGGTTTAACAAATGAAATTGGAGGACAAGCCTGCTCCCCCTCAGTCACTGAGGCTGAGGGTGCAGACTTTGCTGTTTTGGCCTTCTTGGTGACAGGCCCAGTTTCACTAGACTTTAAGGCACGTTTTGCCTTTTTAGTCCGTGATTTGGATTTTCTTGTGGGAGCAGGCTTGGATTAACCTCCTGAGTAGAAGGTCCTTCCACTAAACCAAGTAACCTCCTCATTGGTGTTGCAAGAGGAGGATCATCAACAGAGACTGGGGTGTGAAATACCTTGTTTCCAATGATAGGATGCACCATAAAGTTGAGGAATGGCTGGGAGTTGTAGAGATGATCACCACAAACATGCTTGAATACAAGGCTTAGAAATCTGGGATATCTTACAGTAGGGGGACGCTGTTCTTGTTCCACAAACACCCTCAGATTGGAGAATATACATTTGGCCATATTCAAAGTGGTCCCATCCATAAGCTATAGTGCTATTTGTAGTTCATCACGACTAAGCTGATCAAAAGAACCAACCTTACACAGCCTAGACTCATGACCACAGAGGCAAAGAGAAAGCTGTAAGTTGGTGCAAGCTCCTTTCTGAATAAAGTAGCACACACCCTTTATGTCGATACACCACAACAGCGTAGCAGATTTGCCATTAATCATTTTTAGGCTGTGGTTTATCATAGTTTTCAAGAGCGTAGCAGAATAGTCCTCCTAATTGTTTTGGTAGCAGGGTCATATGAATAGGTATACCAAAACTCATAGACCATATACTGAATCATGACACCAGGGGTGGCTGTCATGGGGTAGTTAAGTGGGTGAGCTTTCAGGAATTCAACCATCTAGTCATATCCTTTCCCGACATAGTTTTTGGGAATGGTCAGGTTGGCCACATAGTTTGTGGGTTTGATGGTTAACATGGTGGTGACTGATGGGTGTTTGACAACATCATCACCAAGGAATGCAGGGTCGAAGGGGGTATTATAGGCCATTTTAGTAGTATCTAAGGATGCACGATTTTTGGACACAAAGTCTCTTCAAGTTTTAGAGTTTTGTAGAGGGTATAGATGCAGTAAGATAGAAGAAGATGATGAAACAGTGATATGGGTTTTTATAGGATTTGAATGTGGGATAGTGGGAGAGAGAAAGTTTTGGAAGGTTGATATGAAATATGATCACTTAACGGAAAAAGGAACGGTTTACCACGTCAGCACGTTTGTTAGACCAACTTGACCTTTTTCTCCACTTAAACACGTAACACACATTATCCGCATGTTATTAAAATAAACAAATACATAATTTAAGTAACTTTAATATGAATTAATGTTAATTAAAAGATGATGTTCAACTCAGTTATCTTAAACCTGTGATGAAAGTATTTCATCACATGCTGATCATTCTGTAACCTGTCTGTTCAAACCAGTGCAGTAATATGAGAACAAGTTTCAATGTGAAACATGTTCAATAGCTAAATAGATTACAAGGCTTTGCCTCGTATGACACATTACAGAGTGAGCAAGTTTCAGGTTTAGACAACAGAACAGGTTTGAGAAAAAAAACTTAGTTTGAAAGAGCTTTTTATTTTGTCAAACCCGTTACTTGTCAAACCTGTTCAAATCTTAAGAAATTGGCTAAGTACAGAACAGATGAAACCTGTATAGTGAAAGCTATTTTGTAAAATTTTATCAGATTTGACTGAATATTTTTAGAACATTAATGACACTTAGTCACCTTTATTTAACATTCCCAGCTTGCACACAAGGGAATTAAACCTATTTTCATCAAGAGGTTTGGTGAAAATATCTACAAGCTGAGTCTTCTGTGCGAAAAAATTTTACCTCCACATTATCTTTTTGGATGTGATCTCTTATGAAGTGATGTCTGAACTCAATATGCTGTGTTCTAGAGAGGAAGACTAGATTGTTGGAGATGGCTATTGCACTTGTATTATCACATAGAATAGGAATTTTCCTATAAACAAGACCATAGTCTTCAAGTTGACGCTGCATCTATAGATACTGCCCACAGAAGCTTCCAGCAGCAATGTATTCAGCTTCAGCAGTAGAAGTGGAAACATAATTCTACTTCTTACTACACCAACTAATCAACTTTCCACCAAGGAGTTGACATCTAGCTGTTGTGCTCTATCTGTCTAGCCTGCGACCTGCAAAATCAGAATTTGTATAGCCAATTAAATCAAGATTGGAGTCTTTGGGATACCAATGACCCAAACCTGGTGTACCCTTCAGGAATCTGAAAATTCTTTTCACAGCATCTAGATGTGATTCCTTTGGATCAGCTTGAAATCTAGCACATAGATAGGTAGCAAACATTATATCTGGTCTACTAGCAATTATGTACGGTAACCACTTGTACAGATCAGATCAAGGCGCGACGTCATCCAACGAGTGCAGAATCCTCGTTAGACGCATAACGGAATGATCACGCGTGGAACACGGAGCCAAACATGATGCTAGCCGATGTAAGAACCGACCCCACACGATGTATTGCTCCAAGAAACTCTCTGAAAACCTTTCTAGCTTGTACGTGCACAATACTAGCTCTGAAATTCGTATTCTCCGAAGATTTTGAAGATAAACTAATTAAGTTCTAATTAAACCAACTAAGTTTGTTTAGGCCCAATCCCACGAACTTAATTAAGTTCAAGCACAACACCCTACGAACTTAGCTCAACTAAGTTCGTCTGGGGTGACTTAAGTTCGTGGCTTTAGCCTTAGAACTTATCTTCACATCTCAGAACTTATCTTCACATTATAGAACTTAACTTCACATTCTAGAACTTAACTTCAAATGTAGATATCATACACAATCATGAACTAACCCACATGACTTGTATTAATAAAGCCTCATCTATTACATTTGAGTATCTATTGCATATGTAGACTGCTATCGTCAAACAGCGTGTACCAACAGACCCCTTGATGATAGCTTCTAGTTAGATATACATTAGTCTGCATAACTAGGCTATTTAAGTCACTACCTACATGGATTCCCAGCTCAACACAAACTTTGACAACCTTCTGATACTTCCTGCCTTCTGATCTCAAATGCTCATCAAAAGAAATTTCCTGACCATGAAGTTTAAGCAGGTCATCCTTAGACAGGTTGACAAGGTGCAAGGGATCATATAATCTCAAAATTATCTTATCCTCTTTATCTTCCGTCACAGATCACCTATCTCACTATCAACGTACCACCACACGGTTCAAAGCCAGTTAAATTCGGTGGTCTTTTATTCAGAACATCATAACAAGTTTTGTTTAGTGGTTTAACAGTAAGGACTCTGTTTAACACATGACAAGCGGTATTCACTGCCTCCCCCCAAAACATGGTAGGAAGCTTTGACTCCTAGAGCATGGTCCTTGCTGCCTCAATCAAAGTCCTGTTTTTACGTTCTGCCATCCCATTTTGTTGTGGCTCATATGGTGCATTAAATTGATGCACTATACCTTTAGTTAGGCAATATACACCAATTACGACATTTTTAAACTTTTTCCGTTATCACTCCTGATTTGTTTTACCCTTTTCCCGTATGAGTTCTCGACTTGGTCTAAGAACCAATCAGCGTGCCTGCTGTCTCGTCCTTCGTACCTAGAAAAAAAACCCAAGAGAAATGTGCGTAATCATTAGTAATAACTAAACAGAACCAACTACCACCTATACTCCTTTTTTTGATTGGACCGAAGAGATCCATATGTAGCAAATCGAAGGTGAAAGCGATTGAGTTCTAAGCCTTCGGTTTGTGTGACTTCTTATGTTGCTTTCCATTTTTCCATGGTACACACTTATCCTCAAACTGAAAACTCTTTAGTGGAACACCTTGCACAAGGCCATTTTTCGTGATGAAGTTCATCTTCCTTAGGTGCAAGTGTGCCATACGTCTGTGCCACAGCAAAGATTCGGACTCTGAAGCTTTTGATAAAGACAAATAGTTCCCATCGATGAATATGCTACATTCATATCCATCATGTACACATAATTCACCCTTGGGGCTCTCATCATAATACACTCTTCAGGTATCTTGAATCCCGGCTTAAGCACTAATGCTTCTTTTTCAGTAAAGATGGGTGAATTTTGCTTATCACAGATCTGAGATACACTAATGAGATTGTGTTCAAGTTTTTATCTACATGATAGACTTAATCAAGAGTGATCGTCCCATTAGTGACTACTCCTGTTATTTCCTCCTTTATTCCCAGCAAATGACACAAAACCCTTTGTTCCCACTCTTGAAGTCCGTCAGTAGGCTTCTTTCCCTAGTCATGTGACGAGAGCAACGACTATCTACGAACCATTTGTTGTTAAAACCTGTAGTTAACTCCTGCACATGAAAGAAAACAAGTTATCACGGGGAACTCAAGCCATAACTGACTTGGTAATACCATTTCTTATCCACATACTTGAACTTATTCAAGTACCCATCTCTCCTTTCAGGTGACTTGGTTTTTTTTATTAAGAACCTGTTGTGCAGCTGAGTGATTAATGGTCACTCTTGGCCTTTGGGTTGACATTTGATGTGGAGCCCTAGAATAATTTCTATTATAGTGCATTCTGTTATATCCCTGGGCTCTTCTTGGTTTCTAATGTCTGGTAGGGGTATGTGACCTAACTGGAGTGTAACTCCTCTTAGGGGTAGTAATCCTAAAGACTGGTTGTGGTCTAGACCTAGATTGACTAGGGACTCTATTCGGTGAATTTGTCTTAAGTCCATCATTCTGTCTGACTGACATCGGTATTTGCTTAGCACCTACACGTGGTGTTGTATTCAAGTTCTTCTCAGTGTTTTGAGAACTACTAGAACTTGCAATACTAGGCACTGATTTTAAGGCTGGTTGTTCTGGTTTCCCTACAGTCGTTGTAGACTCTACTTTCTTATAGGGACATCTAGAAGCAACGTGACCCTTCTCATGACATCTAAAACAAGACAATTTGTCAATAGGCTTCTTATAAGTACCCTTTGACTTAGGAGTCTCACTAGTGTCCTGTTCTTTTGTTTCAACTACAGTGTTTTCAACCTCTTGGTTATTGTCACTCACAGTTGTTGCCTCTTTTAGTTTTGTGTCACTAGTAGACTGCACAAACTTAACAGTTTTCTTAACCTTAGAGGTTGTTGTAGACACCTTAGTTGTTGATGTCTTTTTAGTCTTACTTACAGTTGCTTCCTCTGATTCAACCGTTTCTGTGGTCTTATCCTGAGGTAGAGGCACATAGTTATTATTGAATAGTGGAGGACTTTCTTGATATCCTAGGCCCACTGGTTTCTTAGATTGTGTCTGCGCGTCAAAGATTTTGCCAAGATTCAGGGATGAGTTCCTAAACTTTTCAAGTTTACTATTTGACTCTGCAACTTTAACCCTAGCCTCTGCTAATTGTTTATCTTTTAAGGAAGTCTCTTTGGTCAAGGCCTGTGCTCATAAATTAGCTCATTCTTAACACACTACTCACTCAGTTTTTCTTTTAGAGTTACGACATCTTGAGCATCAACTTTCATCTTAGCCCTAAGATCTTCCTTAATATCTAACAAACTAGCATTTTTTTGATTTCAAGGATTGGATTTGTGCTGTCATGGTTGAACGTCTTTCTAGCACTAGGTTCAATCTATCATTTAACATAGCACATAAAACACATAAATCATGAAACGTAGAAAAGTTAAGAGATACCTTTTTGCAATCTGATTACACGTTGGCCATTTGAGACGCAAACTCCAAAGTGGTCTGCTCCTCAGATTTTTCCAACATCAAAGGATTTGAATCGGACTGCTGGGTGTCCTCCTTTTCTGCTTCAGCTCTTTCATTGGTCTCAGTTACCTCAGCCATAAAAGCTCTGGCATTAGACTCCGGATGAGTACTCCAATCATGAGTACTATCGCAGCTTGAATCCTAAACTGCCCGAATTCTATCTTCCTTGATTCTGATAGTTCTCAACCTTTGGTCTTTGACATTCTCAATAAAAATGTCCCAACCCTTGACAGTTGTAGCATTTCACCTTTGACTTGTCAAAACCAACATTATAACTCACACTCAGATTTCTACCTTTTCTCTTCATAAACCTTTTAACCCTCTGCGTTACCATGGCCAGTTGCCATTGTAGGTCCATTTGTTCTAAATTGTCCGGATCTACTTGATCGTAATCCTATTCCCACAGAGGTAGATCGTTGACTTTACCTTGAACGCAGTTGCCATATGCTGCTACAAACGAAGCTAGGAGATTTAGATGCTCCTCAGCTAATTTAACACTCATAGGCATCTTGGTATAACCTTTAGAGGTTGAACCTAAATGATGTGGTTTATCTTCCGGTTTAGAAAACCCTAAGAATGCCCCACTACCAGATTCTTCAGCTTCAACTGGTATACCTTCTTCACCAGAAAAGAACGCAGTATCCCCCAACTTCAGTTCACTAGAAGTTTATGACTTTGATTTCCCAAAGTACATTTCAGGATCCTGTACATGTTCAAACTCTCTCTCCTTCTTCTGTAACTTAAAGTTGTAGGCTCTCAAAGTCCAATGACTTCTTCCAGAGTTAGAGTTTCAAACTTTTCTTCATCATGCTTTATTAGTGCAGTGTACATCTTCCACTTTGCTGGTAAAGCATCTAGAAGCTTCTCTATCTTTTCTGTTTCTTGATACTCAACACTGTGGTTATCAAGTTTAGTCAATAGATTGTAAAACCTTGTGATTATGTCATCCAAGGTCTCATTCTTTAGCTCTTTGAAGATTGCAAACTGTTGCTTTAACAATTCAGTTCTCCCCCTTCTAACCCTAGGATTTCCCTCACACCTCTTCTCTGGCGCTTCCAAGAGCTCTTTAGAAGTTCTATGATTTCTGAAAGTGTGTAGAATTTCCAGAGGTAGTGCCATTCTAATTGATGATATAGCTCGATTCTCGGCCTCATAAATCATCTTGTCGTCATCTTTCATATTTTGATACGTCAAAACTTTTAATCGGCCCTCAAGCTCTTGTGTTGGGGGACCATATCCTTTGTCTATGCATATCCACATACGCATATCGTTAAATCTTGCGACGTCTGCAAATCTGTCCTTCCAGCAGTAATAATCTGTTAACTTCATCAGCTTGGGTGGTGAGTTGGATTTGCTTACTTATGCAAATTTTACATTCTTTCAAACTTTTGTTCACGAACTTAACTTATTTAATTTTTAAAATAAATTTGAAGTAAAACTTACGGACTTAAGAAGTTCGTATAACTTTTAAGTTCAAAAGTGTTTTCTAAATTAAATTCGTTTTGAGTTAAGTTCGAGATCAGCAAGTTCGAAGGACTTCAAGTTCGAGAAACCCAAATTCGTCTGACAAGTTCGTACCAAATCAAATTCGAGAGACCCTAAACCCAATTTCGAGATCTGAAAAGTTCGAACCAAATCAACTTCGGATCCAATCAAGTTCGTACAGCCCAAGTTCATGGAACCCTACTTTGACAAATTCGAACCCTGACAACTTTGAGAATCTCTGACAAGTTCGAGAACTTCTGATTATGTTCGTGGAGGAGGGTTTCTGACAAGTTCGAGGAACCCTAAAACATCCTTTAAGTTCGAGCGCCGCAAGTTCGAGAAAGGGCCAAAAATTCGACTTTTTAATTTTTCAGATCAATGTTATTAGGATTAAAAACTATGATTTCGACTGGAAATATGAACTAGGGTGAATATCTGCCAATGAACTATCTCGTAAAACTTCGAAAACTTTGAAAATACGTGATTTATCCGATAAAACGCCAAGAAACCTTATAAATGTTCAACCAAACGCGACGAACACGAATAACAATCACGATGGCTCTGATACCACTTGTAAGGTGACCACTTGTACGGATCGGATCAAGGCGCTACGTCGACCAACGAGTGCGGAATCCTCGTTAGACGCTTAACGGAATGATCACATGTGGAACACGGAGCCAAACATGATGCTAGCCGATGTAAGAACCGACCCCACATGGTGTATTGCTCCAAGAAACTCTCTGAAAACCTTTCTAGGTTGAACGTGCACAATACAAGCTCTGAAATTCGTATTATCCAAAGATTTTGAAAATAAACTTATTAAGTTCTAATTAAACCAACTAAGTTCGTTTAGGCCCAACACCACACGAACTTAGCTCAACTAATTTCGTCTAGGGTGACTTAGGCACGTGGCTTTAGCCTTAGAACTTATCTTCACATTCTAGAACTTAACTTCACAATCTAGAACTTAACTTCAAATGTAGATATCATACACAATCATGAACTAACACACATGACTTGTATTAATAAAGCCTCATCTATTACATTTGACTATCTATTACATATCTAGACTGCTATCGTCACACAGGGTGTACCAACAAGTTAAATATAGCAAGCTCCCAATCATACATCTGTAAGCTGTTACAGATGCAGCTTTGCCACATGTATTAACATCCAATTTAACATTGGTTGCCATTGGGGTTTTGATGGGAGAACATTGATCAAATTTAAACTTTTTCGAAAGATCTAATGTATACTTTCTTTGATTTATGAAAATTCCATTTGAGGTTTGTTTAACCTGTAATCCTAAAAAGAAAGTAAGTTCACCCATCATGCTCATTCATACTTAGATTTCATGAGCAGTGAAAAATTCTTGCATAACTGTTCATTAGTAGAACCAAATATAATATCATCCACATAGATTTGAACAAGCGTTATATTAGTTTTCACTTTCTTTATGAACTATGTAGTATCCACTTTACCTTTGGAATATCCATTTCTCATAAGGAAATCAGTAAGAGTGTCATACTAGGCTCTTGGGGCTTGTTTCAGACCATAGAGTGCTTTGTCCAACTTATAGACAAAACTTGGTTGATGTTCATTTTCAAAACCTGGAGGTTGCTTAACATATACCTCTTCTTGCAGCTTTCCATTCAAAAATGCACTCTTTACATCTATTTGAAATACCTTCATGCGCTTGTGAGCAGCATAAGCTAGAAACAAATGAATTGCTTCTAGCCTGGCCACTGGAGCAAATGTTTCATTATAGACAATACCTTCTTCTTGTCTATACCATTGAGCAACTAGTCTTGCTTTATTTCTAATGACATGACCTTGCTCATCCGTTTTGTTTCTAAAAACCCATTTGGTGCTAATAATAGTTTTCCCTTTAGGCATAGGGACTAGCTGCCATACCTTGTTTCTCTCAAACTGATTGAGCTCCTCCTGCATGGCAGTGATCCAATAGGCATCTTTTAGTGCATGATCAACATTCTTTGGCTCTATTAGGGACAGAAAACTTGTGAACATACAGAAGTTCCCAAGACTGTCCCATCTTGTTACCTTTATTGATGTCACCAATTATTTAATCATTTGGGTGATATCTGATCCACTTAGGATCATGTTTCAATAAGGATTCCTCTGTATCAGTTTCATTTTCAGCAGGTCTTGTAGAATAGCTCTCAAGATTTTCAGACACACTAACATCTTGAGTCGTTCACTTGTTTAGGATGAACCGTTGTTGTTGAACACATCCGCAGAGTATTCAGGGAAATCATCATTGATTGGTTCTGGACATGGTACATTAAATATATCTGTGCACTTATTCACACAGGGTGTACCAATAAAGTCATCATCATGTCCATTTTGGTTAGCGGGTTCAACTCTGGGTGATATGGAAGCTTTTGAGTCCTTTTCTTAAGCATTGGAATAGAGGTGATCATCAAAGCTGAAATCTCCTGAAACTAATTTAGGAACAACTTTGGTTGAAGGATTTACGAACTCTTCAAAGGTTACATTGATAGATTCATCTATCACCTTTCTTCTAGGGTTGTATACTCTATAGGCTTTAAAAACTGCTGAGTATCCAACACACACTCCTTCATCAGCCTTGGGTTCAAATTTGGCAAGCCGATCCCTTTGATTCAGAATGAAACAAGTGCATCCAAACACATGGAAGTAGCTTATATTTGGCTTTCTTCCTTTGAGTAATTCATAAGAAGTTTTGTTGAACCATTTTACCCCTAAGGATCTGTTTTGAGTGAAGCAAGCAGTGTTGACAGCTTTAGCCCAAAATGATGGACGGAGACCTGATGCACACAACATTATCCTAGAAGCTTCTATTAGGGTCCTATTTATCCTTTTAGCAATTCCATTTTGTTGTGGAGTTCTTACAGTTGAAAATTTTTGAGAAATCCCCTTTTCTTAACAAAAGTCGTCAAGAGTACTATTTTTGAATTCAGTACCATGATCACTTCTAAGCTACTTGACTTGGGCAGAGTTCAGAACCTTCATCTTTTTGATAAACCTAATGAGTTCTCTGGCAGCCTCTCCTTTGGTCTTTAGGAAGATCACCTAAGTGTACCTGGGGAACTCATCAACCATTACTAAGGTGTATCTTCTACCTCCTAGACTTGAGACATTAACAGGTCCAAACAAGTCCATGTGGATTAAGAAGAGAGGTGTACCAATAGAGAAATTATGCTTAGATTTAAAGGATGTTTTTCTTTGCTTACCCTTCTTACAAGCTGTGCCGAGTTTATCCTTAACAAACGTTATAGAAGGTAAACTTGTTACCAACTCTTTCTTACAGAGTTTGTTGATATTCCTGAAATTCGGGTGTGATAGCCTTTTGTGCCATAACCAGTTGAGGTCTGCATTGATTCTTGAGATGAAACTGGTTTCAGTTGTTTGGTCAGCAGATCTGATATCTACGATAAATACCCCTTTCTTTCTTTGTGCACACAACACAACTTTGCCCTGGGAATCTAGTATGTACCCTAGGTGCTCATCAAAGTTAACTTTATAGCCAGCATCACATAGTTGACTGATGCTTATAAGGTTATGTTTTAGCCTAGACACATAGGCTACTCTGTTTATATTGCAGCACCTGCATGAAGGGTTCCATATCCTTCTGTGGATCCCTGAACATTGTCACCAAATGTGACTTTTGGGCCTTTCTCAGGCTTGAGGTCACTCAACAGTTCCTTGTAACCTGTCATGTGGCCAGAACAACCACTGTCCAAGTACCAAACCTAGCTTGGTTGTTTAACCTGTAGAGTGACATGGGAAAATATTAGTTCTTAGGGGAACTCATTATAGGGATGATTTCTCCTTCTTCATCAACATTTGTTGATGGACCACTTAGATCAACACTAATATTTCCAATTTGGAATGTATATGCTAAGATACTCTCCTTAATGACAAGGTTGCTTCCAACACTTCTTGATTTTGCATTGTTGGAGCTCACAGTGTCAACATGCCTTATGTCCTCAGTGCAGGAAAGTCCTTGGATGTCTTGAAAGAAGAACTCCCATAAACACATTCTGGTTTATCTCTATTGGGCTTGTCAACAGGTTTTGCAAATATTTCACTTGTTTTAGAAAGACCAACAGGTTTTGTGGAAGGTTCAACAGCAACAACTTTGCCTGTATCTTCTTTTTTCTTTTTGGGTGGACATAGATCAAATATTGGCAATTTAACTATGTGACCATCCTCAGTTTTGAAAAACTTATTTTCATTCCTCTCAGGTTGAGCAATGGTTTTGCCTTTGGTTTTACTGAGTTATGATGATTTTTTCCTACTAATAGTAGTATGATCATCATGCTTGGTTTTATCAAAAGGTTTTCTTTCATTTATAACTAAATTTCCACTATGATTTAAAAACTTTTTTGAAATCACAGTATATTTACTTCCAACATGAGACTTACTCTGTTGGTTGTAAGCTTCTTTTCTTTTGAAAATTTCTTTTCAAAGAATTCAGCATTGAATGGAGGAACATTTTTCTTTTTATTTGCTTTGGCCTCAAAACCTGTCTTATTGATAAGATTTATAGCCAATGCAACAACTTTGACTTGTTTTCCATTTCTTTGTTTATGTGAACTTGCTTGACACTTAGTAGGATGATTTAATGGAGAACACAATTCATCACCAGCCATTTCAGATTTTTCACATAAACTGTCAGTATTTTAAGGTCTTACAAACCTGTTTGTTGAAATCAGCTTTCCATTTACAATTTGAATAAATGTATTTGGAAGCTCACCAAGAGAGGAAAAATCTGTTTCCAGATTTTTGATTTCAACAATTGAAGTTGTTGTATCAAGATCTCCTCCAAGATAGGCTTGGATTTGAGAAGGAATTTGCTCATTGATACATTGATTTACTCTTTTGGCTGGGTGGCACCAAGAGTCAACAATCTGTTGAAGCTTGGAGTGCTTTAAGTCTGTTTCTCTATTTTCCTCTAACAAAATTGTTTTGATGTGTTTTACCTCATCAAGTTTAGTTTTCAACTTATGAAAATTGTCCAGTTCGTTACATTTTGTTTCAAAATCAATTTTTAGTTTTGAGATTTCAGACTTTAAAGCATCATGCTTCTCAATAGCAGCTTTCAAATCCACAATTAAGTAAGCAAACATTTTAACTTTTTCTTCAGATGTAACATCCGTCTTTTGGACCTGGTACGTGGAATTATTTTAGTGGATAATTATTGAATTAATATTGGGTTGGTCCAATTATATCCCGTTTCGTGGATTGATACGTGTCGGGATTGGGCTTGCGTGTCATCGGGTTATAATTTTAGCGGATGAATTATATATTTGGGATCATGGGATTAATTGGGTTAAATGGGCATAAATATTGAAAATGTGATATCGGGTTCGGGTTAATCTAAATAAGAAACGTACATATAGATGCTTATCCTTTATTATCTTTTCATTTGTGAGAACCCAAAGTGTTATATGTGTGTGTGTTGGGTGAAAAGCTCCAGCAAGAGCTTAAGTTTAGTTCAGATTTGGTTGTGGAAATTGGAGTTCAATCTCATCATCTTCCTTGTGTGTGGTGTTCTTGAAGCTTCAAGGTAAGGAGTTAAGCTTTTGAAGGTTTAATTCATGTTGTATATTGTAAATTTGGTGAGCAACCCCTGTGTAGTTCTTGTATGATGTTATCATGTTGATTTGGGATGCTCTTATAGCTGGAAAGTGTGATTGAAGGGAGTTTGGTACTCCTGGGTTAACCTAAAATCGCAGGTCAGGGTTGGGTTTAGCCTCACTGTCGCGGAGTGACCACCAGGGTCCTCGCGGCGCGAGCTGGGGCCTGCGGGAGAAATCCGGTTTGGCTCTCATGGGGAGGTTTGGGTCGATATTGCGCCTGGTTTTGCTCGGGTTGTCGAGTCGGGTCCTGTGGGGGGGGTGTTGTTCTGACTTTGGGGTATCGTTGGGATTGTCTTGAGTCGGGTTTTGGCTTGGGTTTCGGGTATCGATCAGGTTCCGGTTCCATGGGATTGTCGGGTTCGAGTCGGTTTCGGATTATCGTGATATTGATTATATATGTATCGGTTGGGATTGTGATTAACCGGTTATGATTCCGTGTATTACAGGGACGAGTGGGCAACGAGCCGGGTTTGATCAGGGAATTCAAAGTTCAGGAACTCAGTCAGGTGAGTACTCGAGTTCTTTTACAAACGCGCAATGTCTTTTGTGTTTGTTGTTGTGTAGCTATATTTGTGGGTGTTATATGTAAAATACATGGACGTGAACCTCAGGTATATTGTATTTCCTTATACGTGTTATGTATGAGATATGAGATCGATTTCGGGGGTCCGTGATGAGTTCCTTACTGATGATAAGCCACGAAGGGGAATCGCGCGGGTTGACTGTCCCTAACAGTCCTTGGGGCGTATATATACGGCAGAGCCTGTAGCCGGGTAGCTTCCGTGCTACATGGTATTGCTGACCATTGCTGTGTGCGATGTGTCGACCGGGGAAGGGTCCCCTCCGGGATTGTGTGCACATTCAGATCTCATACTTATGCCTTTATACTTGAGATGCGTGTTGGGCAATTGGGGACATGGATAGGGACATGGACTGTGTGCTATGTGTTATGTGCAGTGTCTAACCCTCATGTGCTCACGGGCTTTATAGCTCATGCCTTCGAGTCTAACATGTTCAGGGAATCAGAAGGGACCTTAGCATCTGCAGAGATAGGTTCGGGGCTGACTTGAAGATCTGTTGTTTGTTTGTGTAATGTTTAATATTGTATGGGATAGTTGTTTTGGGAACGCGGTATCATTTATGTATCCGATTGCCAGTGTTGTTATGTTTAGTTTAATTGGGTTGCGAATGTACTGAAATGTGTTTTGCCTTTGTGAATAAAGTTTTAAATTAGCCATAATCTGCATCATCCTATGACATGTGTGTTACAAATTCTTTGTGTTACTGCCACTTATGATATTGGGTTGACGTGGCATTTCTGGGATCGGGAGGGGTGTCACATCAGAAATGCAATCTTCAAAGTTTTGTACCTTGTACATCATTGTGGGATTCCAGTTATTCAAGGAGCTGAGAGCTTCAGCTTCTGCTAGATCTTGTTTGGAGTTACCTGTTGAGGGAACATCAATGTTGGCTACCAGACAGTTATTGTCTTCCTTATCACACGATGAGTCAGAGTCTTCCCAATCACAGGTTTCAGCCATTAGTCCCTTTCGCTTATTAGAAGCCACTGAGTCTTCTAACTTTTTCAACTTGGCCATAGCCATTAGGTACTTAACCCTGTAGCCATCGTCCTTGTTCATCTTGCAAGGTTTGGAAGATGAGCTAACAACTTTAGACAGACAGTCAGCAACTATATGACCATTCTTGCCACATTTATATCACTCAGCCTTGGATTTATCCAATGCTTTCTTTTTTATAGCACATGATTTCCTCTGTAGCATTTTACCTCCAAACCTTTTCTTATTGAATTTTCTAACAAGCATAGAAATCATTTGTTCATCATCAAGTTCAGTAAGATTTTCACAATCATCTTATTCTTCTGAAATCACCTCCAATTCATCACCAGCATGTTTATAAGCTTGTGTGAACATATCACACACCTGATTTACAGGTTGTCTCACATTAGCCACTAAGGCTGCACCTCTCTTGGACATTTCCAAGGCATTTTTCTTTTGGTGCCTTGATTGTTCATCATTTAGCAAGGATCCATAGAGATTGACTAGATCCATGCCTTGGATAGTGCTTGAATTTCTAAGGATAGAAGAGAAGTAGTTCCATTCCTCAGGTAATATGTCCAAGAACTTGTTCACAAAGGTTAAACTGTCCTTAGTGATCCCAACACCTTTGAGATCATTGATTAAAGCTAGTAAACCTGGTGTAGGTTTCAGTGAGACTCTCCTTGGGTTTTGCAAAGAATAGTTCTTATTGTCTAACATGATTATTGATCCTGTTATCCAATATGATAGTGGGGCCATCATAGATAGTACACAAAGTATTCCACATTTGTTTGGCAGTTTTCATCTTCTCAACCTGTTTGAACACATCATCAGGTAGAGAGATGACAAGGTTGTTCCTGGCTTTTGCATCAAGGGCCACCAGTCTTTTATCATCATCAGTCCACAGAGCTTTTGCTTTCTCAATGGTCCTGACCTCAGGAATAGCACCTTCAGCAGTAGGAATTATAGTAGTGACAGATGTAGGCACATGTGGACCTTCCATCACTATCTCTGGTATTTGCAGATCCAGATTCTCTAAGTAAAGCATCATTATGCACTTCCAACTAGAGAAGTTCTAATGATTAAACTTTGGGGGTTTCGCCATAGATCCATTGTCATAATAAGAAGAAGAGTTTGCAGCACTGCTGTCCATGGTGGGAAATGGGAAGATGACAGAGATCTAGAGTTAACACATACTCTAAACTGCTCTGATACCAGTTGTAGGTCCCAACAGGTTTTCCAAGTATGTTACTATAGGCTGTAGAGAGGGGAGGGTGGGGGGGGGGGGGTGGGGGGGGGGGCTTTAATACAACAATTCTTTTCAAACACTTTTTCCTCAAGTTTGTATATATATATATATATATATATATATATATATATATATATATATATATATATATATATATATATATATATATATTAACAAGCGTTAATTACAAACAGGTTTCGACTGCCGAATGATCCAAACAGAGATGACAGAAACAACAGACTAACAACTAATCTAAGACTCACTCAGACTACTTACAATGAATTCACTCACTAAGATGTACTCACTGATATAGAAGGCACAGACAGACAACTTTGAAGTAGAACAGCTAAGATACACTCTTACTATTCTATTCTCAGTTGAAAGCAGAACTTGCATGCATGAAAAACACAATTCCTTTTTTCACTTTTTATAGTTATGGATGTCTCTCTGTAAGGTCCACACTACAGATCTATCAAGGCGTGACGGCATCAAACGAGTGCGAAATCCTTGTTTAAAGTTGACGGATCGATCACACGGGAACGCGGAGCCAAACAGAATGCTAGCCGAATAACGTATCGATCCCGCCCGATGTATTACTCTGTTCGAATGCTATGAAACTCTCTAAATTCGTCTGCCCTTGCTCTCACCAAATTCTGAAAGTAATTCTTAAACTGTTTATGAAATGGAACACATAAGTTCATGATATAACCCTTAAGTTCATGCATGGCCCAAGCCCATGCAGATAAGTTCAAGCCCATGAGCCCTAAGTTCGTACCCCATGAACTTAATTCCATAACCATGAACTTTATCTCATGAACTTATTCTCATAAGTTCATGCCTCATGAACTTATCACCATAAGTTCATATCTCATGAACTTGTCTTCAATCATGAACTTAACACGCAAACATGAATACAATACACAATCATGAACTTAAGACATAAATATGAACAAACAATCATGACTTGTATTAATAGAGCCCAATCTATTACAAAAACTAGACTGCCATCGTCACAACGGGTGTACCAACACAATCCCCCTTGACGATAGCTTCTAGTGTATTTTCATTAATCCGTAGAACTAGGCTTATTTACAGTGCTCCCTCCATGGAGTCCTTGTTCAATACAAACTTTAACAACTCTCTGAAATTTCTTTCCTTCTGAACTCCAACCTTCATGAAAGTAAATAGGCTTCTCATGAAGCTTTTGCAAGTCACCCTGAGAGAAGTTTACTAGATGTTGGGGATCTTATACTTTCAAAATGGCATTCTCATCATTATCCTCTATTACTGCCTTAGCTGTCTCATTATCAATGTACCACCACTTCAAGTTAATCAAAACATCTTGTGGCATACTCTTTAACGAGACCTTCTTCAGGCACTTAACGGGTTTGTAGTACATTTTGATCCATGGCCTGCCAGTCAAAGGATCTATTCTGGTTTCGTCCATGACCCTTTTTCCTACCCTTGGGGTCAGCGTTTCAAACCATCCAGACCGATCTTCCCTTTTGATAATCTTTGCAATCACTTCGGCATGGGGATCGTCTCCTAGGATTATGAGCTCCTTTTAGGCTAACTCCTTTACCTCACACTTAGGCGACGAGTTGAAGTCTTTGAGCCTTCTTCTCAAGTACTGAAGCTCATCTCTTCTTTTTAAAATGAAAAGCTGCATTTCCTTATCGAAGAACCAACTAAGAATTCCACTCGTTAACTTTCTTGGACTTGGCAGCCTCATCTTCTTCTTTACTGCCAAGTCAGCCTTCTGCTCTTCTTTTCTAAAGCACCATTTCCTCTTCTCTTCTTTAGTAAACTCCCGGTAAGGCACATCAGATTCTGATTCATCATTACATGCAGATCTTAGCATATCAAGGTCTGTCACAATCTGATTCTCATTCTCGTATATCTATGTGACAGGTTGCTTCTGTATAACCACCTCATCATCTTCATCTACAATTATCTCATCATCAGACTTCCAATCAGCTACATCATAGGGAATAAACTCGCTTTCCTGATGATCTTCCTGATCTATTTAGTCCTCAAAATCAAATCTTATTTCTTCGTCTTCCAATCCGGTCAAGGCTCCAATCATTTCTTCTTTGATAATCTCTGTAGCTTCGGGATCCTTGCCTTTACCTTTGTCAGTTCCTGATGATTTAGGCTCCCCTTACGGATAAGCAAGCAGAGCAGTCTGTTGTTGAGAAAGATCTGCTAGCTCACTGTTTTTTCTCGCACTAGGGTCGTCTCCTTCATCGTCCCTCTGACTTTTCCTCAACTCGTCCTCTCTACAACTCTCCCCCTGAGCTGCACGATCTTTCAGCAGCTTCTCCAAAATGGCCTCAAGGGTTGCAATTCTCTATTGTTGATCAGCCACTAGCTGATCCAAACTTCCATTATGCTGTTGTAGTTCTTGAGCGACCCTTGTTAGTTGAAGTATTTGGACTATCTTGACATCAACTTGAGCTTTTAGTTGAAGAAGAATTTAGGTGTCAGACGTTGTGGATGTGGATGGAGTGGTTGTGGTGGTTTGTGGTGGGATGGATGCTGAGGTGGAAGGCATAGCTTGATCTGTTCTCTGCCTCTTTGCCGTTTGATGCCTGGCAACTAAAGCGTCTTCATCAGGCTCATAGGCTTCATCATTTTCTTCTTCATATTGGAGACGCCATGACTATTGGTGTTCAGTCTGTGGTGGAACAACAAGTCTAGATTTATAACGACCAAGAGATGTTGTAGGATTTGCTACCTCCCTGACATCGCTGGCATTATCAGAATCTGTCTCTGTCTCAGTCTCAACAACGACATTTATTGTTCTGGCTGATAATCATCAATATCTTCAAAAATATTGCCTTGGGCTTCACGGGGTTGAAGAACATCCTGAGTTACTTCTTCTGCGACTTCTTGCAGAGCTGCTTCCCCATGAAAAAAGATATCTTCCAGAGCTTCCTGTCTCGGATCAGCTCAAACGACTGGTGGGGGAAACACTGCTTTCTGTGCTGGAATCAGCACTCGCTGAGCTGGTGCAGCGGAATCTTATGCCGCTTCTGGACCCTGTTGGTCATCCCCGTCTGGAGCAACGTAATTGGGATCAAGCGGAGCTCCAAACAGTGGAGTAATCTATGGGCGAATATTCTCAGCTCTATGCTGACTATGACTTTGACAGTCCATGAAAATTTGCTTGTCGATTCCTGCGACGACAACCACTTCAGGAGACGGTTACAAGTCTGACAAGAAGTGACAGATTATCATCATTACAAACCGAGGATATAACAAGAATTGCTCTTGGTTAGGCGTTGTTATTTGGTGAACAAACTCAGCAAAGAAGAAGCCTGAAAAACTATAAGGCTTGTTGTAAACTAGCGGACTAAAGCTTGGATGTCATCGTATCAAAAGCTGCCTTCTTTGGAGCAAGACACACAAGAAGTACATGCAACAAATACCTCCATTTCCCTATCAACTCGCTTTTGACATATGATGCCTTGGCTAAATCTTGCGCATATCCCATTCTTTGAAATGCTCTTTGTCTCAGAGGAGATGGAAAATCAGTTGGACCGTTTTCTTGTGCCTCAGTTCCCAAATGCAAGATCATTCTCAAATCATCAGCAGAGAAAGCCATTGCCTGGCCATTTACTGTAGCTCGGAGAACCTGGGGCATTACTGAAGTATCCAGGTGTAGAGTACTCTAGAATTGTTGAATGTACTGAATCATAAGATTCGGACTATTAGTCAGTGCATACACAAAACGAGATCACGTTAAAAACTCCAGAATTTCCCTGTATTGCCCCGCCTTTGGTGCTTGGAGGTCAATACTGACCACCATATTGTGCTTGTTGACAAAAGCACGGTCTTCCATTCATGCACATGCAATAAACAGTTAAAATTTGAAAATTGAATTTTTTAACACAAATAAGTTCACACAAACTTAAATAAGTTTGTACGAACTTAGAGACCTACGAACTTATGTGTAAGTTCACACGAACTTATTTAGAATAAATTCTTACGAGCTT
Source organism: Centrapalus pauciflorus (assembly GCA_020465985.1). Taxonomy (NCBI): domain Eukaryota; kingdom Viridiplantae; phylum Streptophyta; class Magnoliopsida; order Asterales; family Asteraceae; genus Centrapalus; species Centrapalus pauciflorus. The sequence continues at coordinate 196,736 of JAANYP010003607.1, read as the reverse complement.
GTAGATATTTTGATTTAAGTTCGTACGAACTTGTTCTTGATGAACAAGTTCGTGGTCGGCACTTTAACAAATAAACTCCTGATTTTAACTCTTTTTAGACTTAATTGATCCATGAATCTAGTCCACAATGGTTCTAATCGAGTTTATTGAGGTTCTATTTTAAGTTTTATAGGCTTAAACTTAGAGTTTGTAACCCTATGTATTTCGGTTATCTAAACTTAAAATACACGATAAAAACCATTCAAACTCCCAAAGATCACTTACTTTCTTGTTTAGAGTTAAACCTAAAGTGAATAGTTGATAAGTTCGAGTTGGAACAGTAGGATCTTCGTGTAACAGAAACAAAGTGGTGAAAGACCGACAAGTTCGTAATCGCCCTATTAAGTTCATGACCGCCGAGTATAAGTTCGTGAGGAAATAAATTCGTGAGTTGGTGAATGAATTAAATGTCTTTGCACTATTTACCTAGAACCAAAAATAAAGTAAAACAAAATACAGTAAAATAAATAAAAGTAAAAGTAAATTGCAGAAATTTAAAAATAAAATTAAACAAACCAACTATTTTTGTGAGAGAGTCATAGAAAGTTCAATTAGATAGCTTTGCCAACTCACTTTTGGTGTTGTACTTTCACAATTTGGAATTTTAATATTCCTTTATTGTTTGTTGTACCATACACACCATGTCGATTGTCGGTATTCTTGTCCACTTAAACACGCAACACTTAGAGTTTTCCTTTTGCCTTTTTATTTATCAAGAAATTACCTTACATGTCCCATACTTAGACATACTTCTGTGATCGAGAGAGACATACAATCATTATGACGTTTTGGTATTTGCAAATCATTTTTAAAAGGCAAACGTCGGACACAGTTTTGTATTTACATACAACAGAGTGTCTTAGTTTATCTTAGGGTAGAGCATACTTCTTTTATTTAGCCAAGACAACGGTGACAGATCTGTACTTATGTATAACAAAGCGACATATCTTGCTATATTGAGTCAAACAGCGGTCACAGGTCTGTACTTACGTACAACAAATTGACATGTCTTGACTCTCTTTACGTTTCATACTTGCTCTTTATTTAAGATGTATTTTGATGAAGCCATACACCCCCCAGACTGATTTACATACCTCATTCATAATTATTGTATGTGAGCCTCTAACACAGAAATTAAGACCTATTGGTAATACATCTAAGTTAGTTACACGTATGACAATTTCTTGATTGTTTTATTAGCTTTTAGGAAAACCTTTATGTTTTGTGCCTACCAACATATCAGAACATGAACATGAACATGTACATCGAGATTTTATGGTGCATTATGTATGAAAGTTGAACACTTAGAGTTTGTTAGATTGTGCTAAATTTCGTCATGTTGAACATGTAACTCTAAGACTTCTCTCTTTGTTTTCATTTTTTTCTTTTTTTGAGTTTTTCATGCTTTTCTCTCTTTTTTTTCCAGTAAATTAACTAATAAAACAAACTAAAACCTAAAAAAAAACTTAAAAGAAAAATTATCTACTGTGGTCAGGTTACTCTGGATTACGCATCCCATTTAGTTGGACTAACAACTCAGAGCGTGATCTATCAAATGCTTTTGTAACAGATCCGCATTGTTGTATTCCGTTGGAACTTTTACCAATTTAATCAGGTTTTTCTCAGCACAGTCACAAATAAAATGATGTCTTATATCTAAGTGCTTAGTCTTACTATGCTTTACCAGATTATTTGTTATTGCTATCGTGGATTGATTGTCTATCCTAATAGGAGTATGAGTATAAGTCAAACCGTAATCCTGCAATTGTTGCTAAATCCACAGAACCTGTGAACAGCAACTCCCTGCAGCTACATAATCAGCCTCGCATGTTTCGGCTACCAAAGTCTGTTTCTTGCATTGCCAGCATACCAGTCTCCCTCGTAGGAACTGACAACTAGCCGTTGTTGACTTTCTATTCAAGCTGCACCCTCCATAATCTGAGTCTGTGTAAGCTTCCAATTCCAGATCGCCATCAGCATGATACCAAAGTCTCAGCTTCGGTTTCGACTTCAGATATCATAGAATCCGCTTCACAGCTTTCATGTGCTTCTCCTTGGGGTTAGGTTGAAACCTGGCACAAATACAAATAGTAAACGGTATAATGTTGGATCCACATTAGTATCACTATCGGTACCCGGTCCGAGATTGTGATTGACTTGAATTGGAGTACTGAAATGTGTTGTAAGTTTTCTTCCTTCCATCCCGAAGCGCTCTAACATTTCATCGACATACTGATGTGCCGCTAGCACACCTTAATTTTAATTTAGAAATGGAGATAAATAAACTAAAACTAGCGGACAAATAGACAAGTATCACCTATCGTATACTAGTATAGCTTACGTAAGTCCGGGTATCGAACTCAGGGACAATCTGGTGGAATGATGATAATAAGTTGTCGGTTAATAATAGCTATGTATTTAAATTGGTTTAAACTATGATAAAATAAATTAATGACCAAAGATTTATCAAAACTACACACACAATCCTAAGGAATTAATTACTAAGACTTTTGATAAAACGAAACATGTAATCAAATGGGATCACTCCCCCTAAACATCGGATGAACAATTTAACACGCAAATAAGATAATATACTAGTTAAGATTCCAAAGCAACAAACACACAAATCTCTAAGTTATGTTTGATACTAATTTATCATAACAACCAATATCATATCCACTCAAATCTCTTATACATGAATACAATATCGATTAATTAACATGTGAACAATGATCATCTAGCTATATAGATTTCTCACTATTGCACAATAATCCCATAACTCACGACGTGAACACGAAAACCTCTTTTAAATGTTCAAAACTTGAGTTATGCAAATCCGAATGTTCACAACAAGTTTACATCTTTTGAAAGATTATTCGGTTAATACCAAATACATAAAATTCATGCTATATTTTCATAAAAACATAAATCCCCTCTTATTATTATGAAAACACCGATTAAACCTACTCTTTCACCATCTCTATTAGAAAGATTCAACTTCACCAAGTGTTTGGTTTATCAAAAATAAATACCAACTATTTCGAACTCTCGTTATGGAAATAATAAAGCATTCATAGCAAGTTTAACAAGTATAACCATAGCAACAAGATTTTCATTCAAAATATGCAAACTTCGATATATTATCCGATTACATACAAATATAAATCATCCAATGTCTAGGGTTTGCTACCCAAATGGTTACATAGCAAAACTACTCCATGCTAATGGAGTAAAACACCATCATACAATAAGCAAGCATTTCAAACATTAAGATAAACTTAAGTATACGAAAAACTCCCCTAATAACTTATGTTGATGAAGATGCAATCCTTTGAACCAAAACTCCAAGTTAGATAGCTTCCTTTGGCTTCCTTCTTCCTCAAGAAATCAGAGAATGTATGTGGAAATTTTTGATAAAAATTCGTCCCCCTCTTAAATGAGCAGAATCTTCCTTTTATAGGCTGGAGAGAACTCGCCGAGTACAGGGGAAGAACTCGCCGAGTTCATGTGCTGTCAGCTCCTGATTCGATCTCAAACAGGGGGAACTCGCCGAGTTTAGTGATGGAACTCGCCGAGTTCATGCATTGTCGACTGCCCATTTGATCTTGCAATTATCAGGAATATTCAGAATTTATCAGTTTTCAGGTGAACTCGCCGAGTATGGGTTGAACTCGCCGAGTTCCTATTGGGAGTTTGGTTCTGGAATTCGGCCAACTCGCCGAGTATATCTGTGGAACTCGCCGAGTTCTCTGGAGATCAGCTATTCTGTTTTGGGTTGAACTCGCCGAGTATGGTGATGATCTCGCCGAGTTCTACTTGTTTCATCTTCTTTGACTCCAATTTATTCAAACAACACCTGAAATGACAACATAAACCTATAAGATCGAGTTTGAGACGAAAATCAACCAAAAAACTATGTAAAACACGAGATATCGTCCGATAAAACATGTACAAATTGGACGATATCAAACATTCCCACACTTAACCTTTGCTTGTCCTCAAGCAACTCTTACACAAGCATATATATAGACTTGAAATTGAGAACGCATAAAAACTCGACAACTTTTGACAAAGAAAGAAAATCCTAAGGCATTTCCGGCTTAACCGAACACATAGCTAGGAAAACAAAAATAACTTCAAGAACCATTTAAAACATAAAGTAGGGATAGAAGCTAAACATGCTAAAATTTTTGAGAACAAAATAAACATGGTAGAAACTCACTAAATGAACACTCAACCCTCGTGTTTAGGTTGACAAAGTCTCTCAATTGTATCACATTGAAATATGCATGAACATAAGCTTGCTAGAACCTCAAATCTACAACACTCGATCAAGAAATAAGCGTAAATCAAGAGGGCATAAAAAGGGAAAGGAAAAGAGGGAAAAAGACTGAAAGAAAAGAAAGAGAGCGGCTAATAACACGAGGACCGGCTCAACTGGAAAACTTTTCTTTTCCAACAAAAGTCGAACAAAAGATTAGATACTTTTATCTTGACAATAATTTAGCAAATGCCTCTATGAGACTTTCTTATTTGCTATACTTTCTTTAGATATATTTTTTTTTCGACGTGGACTTTGTCCACAATAACCTAACAACGGCCACCTCAACAATAAAGGCATATGCTCTTTTCTTGAATTAACTGCAATTGGGCTAGGAAAGAAAAGATGGGAAAATGGAATTGGGAACGGAAAAGGAAGCCAAAAGAAAGGCTTCGTAAATGCCTCTTTCATACAACCGCCTAAACTTGATCATTGTGTTTCCGAGATGCATCGCAAAAGCAAGTTCTAACATGCATACAACAACCGACAATATCACACATAAAACCAAACGAATTGTGAGCACCTAAATAATATATGCTTAAAGCTCAATAAGGCACAAACGCTCACGAATGAAAGTTATGACTTGGGTTAAAATGTGCAAGCCATGCTAATTTTGAAAACAAACCTTTTATCAATGAATTTCTTTTATCCCTAAACATGCTTAAATGGAACTAAAAAAAAACAATTTTTGCCTAAAAATATGAACAAATAAGTAAGAAATGTCACAAGATATATATTCTAACAAAAGATGCGATGTGTGATAAACTATAAATATGCTTGACATAAAAATTACTCAAGAACCATTAATGGTTCGTATATTCCCACACTTGACAAGAATACATTGCCCTCAATGTAATAAACAAGTAAAAGAGCAAGTAAAGCAAGGATAAAAGCAAGTGGTTCGAGAAATCTCCCTGAAACGCAAGAAGGGAGAACTCGAGAAGTGATGAACCGGAAGGCGCACCAACTTGGACAAAATCTGTGCAAGAACGAAATATAACGCAAGACAAGCATAAACAAGAATATTAAACAACCATAAGAGAAGAAATTAAAAACCTAAGCATTAGTAACAATAGAAAAAATAAAAGTACGGGCAAGAAAGAATAGATAACAAAGTGCAGAAAAAGAAAAAGTGTTCAAGGGCATCACGCCCATACAGTACAGATAACCAAATAAATAAAGGGGGAATCAAATACAAGTCCGTCAACAAAAAGCAACAAAAGTGGGAGTCAGTCATCTTCGGGCGGCAGCGGGGGATACTGGCGAGCGTCCCATGGCATGTAAGGTTAATACTGATATGGGGACGGGGCCGGAGGCTGCTGAAGCTGGTACTCCGGAGGCTGAACACTAAAGAGACTGTCCACGGACGTCTGAATATGTTGCAAGTAACGTCCAGTCTCTTGGACCTGCTGATTATACACCGACCCGAAGTGGTCGGTGTTGCTGAGGTTCTGCCGGAGCAGATGATTCTGCTCCTGTAGCATGCCGTAGTTCTCCTCAAGCCTATCCCGGTCTAGGGTCATGTGGGCAAAGCTGTCATCCAACTGATCAAACCTAGCATCCCAAGGGTAGGGGCCCGGGCTGAAATTAAAGTAAGATGACTGGGATGGTTCCGGCTGCTGTTGTGGCTCTTGCTGCTGCTGCTGTTGCTAGAACTGTTGCTGCTGGGGCTGCTGTTGGGGAAGGACTGGGCACATCAAAATCAGCTCCTCGTGACCTATAGGCGTCTGCGTGACCTTTGCTCTCCGGAAATAAAGCTCATCCGTGTCTCCTGCCGGGTCGCTCTCTCGAAGCCCTCGGAGCACTGAGGTGGTTAACAAATTGAACGATCGAGCAAGGCGGGTAATAAACCGCCCGCCGCATACGGCGCTGGCTCCTGTGCGACCTGTGGTGACGTGCAAAAAGTACACGGCCAACTGGTAGGGTAGAGACACATATTCTTCCGGGTGAAGAATGGAATGTAAGAGCCAAAGGTCAGGCTTGGTGAGCTTTTCCTGACTCTCCTTCCGGATAAAGCCATTTACTGTGATAAATCTAGGCAGGAGCCTATGAAATGGGTCGCGGAGCTCTGACTCGTAAGCCCTGGATACATGGTAAGCACCCAGGGCGATCTCGCCCAAAAAACCGGCATAGTCAAAATTCGCCGGCGCCTTCCGAACCCCTCCAGAAAGATAGTCATCGAAATCCCGGTGTCGGACGTCCGAATCAGAATAAAGATCCAAACGCCGACACATCTCCAGCACAGACATAGACCGATCCGCCCCTCCAAGCCTAAAATGGATGGTGTCCCGGGCCTTCATATTAGTGATGGCCTCGCTAAAAGAATATGTCGAGAAGAACTCTAGGCACAACTCGGCATATACAGGCTCTCTGATATTGACCAGGTTAAACCAGGCCCGGGACGTGAACCCTCTGTGCACCACCGAAAACGCGAGCTCCAGCTGCTTGGGGATATTCGGATGAGGCGGGTTGCATTGAACCCGCCCCAGAAAGTCCCAATTAAGGTACCTTCCGGAGTCGAGCTCACGACTCGCCAAACTGATAAGCAACTCCCTAAATTCCCGCCGCTGTCCAGTGGGGACCCCGGAGAAAGTCAAGAATGGATGACCAGAATTATAGATCATCCTTGCTTGGACGTCATCATTGCTGGAATCTGACCCCGGGGAAGGGTTTCGCTGGCGGGATGTGCTAGCACGACCGCGTTTTGGTGCGCCAAACATATCTGTATCTTAATGGAGGAGCGAGGGTGAGAATTCGAGCAACACTTTAGCATTAAAATTATGAAGGGCTAAAGAAAACCAAAGCATTTAGCACAACCATTCCCACACTTATTTTTGGGACTACATCCCGACATCTCACAAAAGAACCGAGATAACTACAACTACGAGACTCAATCAACATATCAGGCTTGACAAGCAAAAAGACATGTGTCTTTCCAATTCGCAATCCCAAAGTGATCTCTCATGCAAAAACAAACTAAAATAAGAAAAATCTATCCACAAAATAAAAATATATAAAAAATATCACAATGCACAGAAAGCTAAACAAAAATAAACTAATCACTGAAACAAGACACTATGCATGCATGCACTAGACGACAAAAGATACAACCTATAAATAGCTACACGACAAAACATACTTGCATGCAATGACACGTACAAAACAGAATTCAATAATGTGATCTTAACACACGAAATTTTGAAACATACAATTTATCTACAAGAACATAAATAAAAAGATGCATGATAATTTTGCAATTTGACAGTAATTAACAAATTATCAACTAACAATTAACGAACAAAAATAAAAATCTAGCCTAAACACACATACTTCAAACTTGCTAAACACATACATTATAAGAAACTCCTAAAAAGAAGGCCATTAAACTAAACTACTACACAACTAAAAATGACCATAAAAATTTAAATGTCTAACTCATACGAGAAATTCAAGATCTACCACAAAATTCCTAAAATCTAAACAAATAAATTAAAATAAGAAGATAAAAATGCACCAACTAGAAAAAAAAAAATTTAAAACTAAGCACAACACAACACAAGAATTTCATATATTATCATGAACATTCAACAAAAATACACTAAAAAGAAAAATAAAAATAATGAAGAGTTGCATGAGAGATTCTCGAAATTTTGTAACAAGGAACAAGGAATGTACCAAGATATAGATATGAGATGGAGGAGTAGAAATTGTAGAAAATCCGGCGAAATTCCGGCGAGGCGGTGGCGGCGGACGATGGCGGATTACGGTGGAGATGACCCAAAAACACCTGAAAATGATCCCCACACTTGTATTTGACAAAATATAAACAAACCTACGAAGATTTGTGGAGAAACTAGCCAAAAACGGAGAAATATGGTGGGTTGTGGTGGCTGTCGGCGAGAGAAAACAGAGGAGGAGATAGGAGGTTTTTTCAAAAAGTGATAAAAATAAAACTGAATTTAGGGTTAACAGCGGCCGCGAACTCGGCGAGTAAACCGAGTGAACTCGGCGAGTTCCTGTCAGGGTGTCAGACGGCAGGCCTCGAGATGCTCTATTTGACCAAAAATTAAATAATTTTTTTTTTCAGAGAGCATCGATTGGTCTCAGTTCAGGTCCACATACTCGGCGAGTATGAGATAGAACTCGGCGAGTTCACCCATCTTTCAGAATGTTCTGTTTTACTTGAACTCGAGGAGTTTTCCTAGAACTCGGCGAGTGTGCCAAATTCCAGAATCAAAATCAGTGATCGAACTCGGCGAGTATGACAGGAACTCGGCGAGTTCTCTCATGTCTGCACCTTTTAACCCAGAAAAATTAAACGAGAAGAACCAAACAACAAAAACGAACTTTTTCGACCTTGAAAACACGGAAAAACAGAATTGAAACAACAATGACTGTAATCAAATTACATGCTTATTTAACTTCGAGTCTTAAGCTTGACTCGGCCTCCGCTTTAATTTCCGATACGCAACAATGTGAGGGCTTCGACATCCTCACCAATGACTTCCGAGTTTTCAAAATATTTTTTCAACCGTTGGCCATTCACTTTAAAAGTTTCATTGCCGTTAGGATCAAGCAATTCGAAAGCGCCATACGGAAATACTTTATGGACGGTGTAAGGGCCGGACCAACGAGATCTCAACTTTCCGGGAAAAAGTTTCAATCTAGAATTGAAGAGCAAAACCCGGTCCCCCTCACGGATGTCGGAACGATTCTTGAGATGAGCATCGTGAAAATTTTTGGTCTTTTCCTTATAAATGCTTGAATTTTCTTAAGCTTGGAGTCCTAATTCATCCAATTCAAACAATTGAGCCTTTCGTAGCTCACCGGATAAGGAAAGATCAAGATTGCATTCTTTTAAGGCCCAAAACGCCTTATGCTCAATCTCGACGGGAAGATGACAAGATTTCCCATATACCAAACGAAATGGAGTGGTCCCGATTGGAGTTTTAAAAGCCGTTCTAAACGCCCAAAGTGCGTCATCTAACTTATCGGACCACTCCTTACGGTTGTTTCCAACCGTTTTCTCCAAAATTCTTTTTCAATCCACGGTTCGTGACCTCGACTTGCCCACTTGATTGTGGGTGATATGAAGTGCCGGTGCGATGTTTCACACCATATCGAGCTAAGGCCTTTTCCAATTGTGAGTTACAAAAGTGTGTTCCACGATAACTAAGTAAGGCCTTAGGAGCACCAAACCGGGAGAAGAGCTTTTTCAAGAATTTTAGTACAACTCGGGCATCGTTTGAGGGCAAAGCTTGAGCCTCGGCCCATTTGGAGACATAGTCAACGGCCTTGAGATTGTATGTTGGTACACCCTGTGTGACGATAGCAGTCTAAGTGATCTAACATTTTGGTTAAGTAATATTCAAGGTATTGAGGTTTAACGAGTGTTGGATATATATGTTTATATGTTTATATATGTTTGACAGTTGTTGATTGTATGTTTGAACTTGATGTAACATATTACAAGAAGTTCAAACATAAAGTTCAAAGATAAATTCAAGCATAAGTTGAAAACATAAGTTTCAATACTTAGTTAAATATGTGAAAGAGTAAATTCGAATAATCTAAGAACTAGGATTCGAATCTAGATCAGATTCGAATGAGTCTCTTAGGTAGATTCGAATGTGCATTCTTTGGCAGAATCAAGAGTGTCAAAGGGACAAACTCGAATGGGCCTTGGGCCTGATTCGAGTTTGGCTCATGGCTGACTCGAATTACCCTCTATAATTAGGGATAGACTCGAAAAATTATTAGACTTTTTACAGAATTCGAGAGAGATTAAGCAAAAGGCGATTTCGAGTTTATCATCAGTTTTAGTGTTGTTCCGGAGAGAATCAATTCGTAGGTGCGTCCGTCGTAGTTCGTGCAGCTTATTGATAGTCTCCGTGTTCCTAGTGAGAGTTGTTACCGTCTACCCGTTAACGAGGATTCCGCACTCGTTGACGGTTCCGTGTCTAGATAGATTTCGTAGTGGTAGACCTTACAATGTACTTATTTCCACGGGAAGGGGGGAATGGTCCCATGAAATCGATCCCCTAAACATCAAAGACCTCACAAATTTGAATCGGATTTTGGGGGCATTTCATCTCGTTTGGAGATGTTTCCGGATCTTTGACATTGGTCACAAGTTCGGACCATGGAGTATGAATCTTTGTAAATGGTCGTCCAATAGAAACCCGAATCGAACACCTTTTTGGCGTTGTTACTTGGTCCCAAATGACCACCGGTCGGTCCGATGTGACAATGGTGTAGAATTTCTTGGGACTCTTTGCCAAACACACAACGGCGAATCACTTGATCCGCGCCAACTCGAAAAAGGAAAGGATCCTCCCAAAAATAATACTTGCAATCGGAGAGAAGCTTTCGCTTTTGTTGGAACGACATGCCTTTAACCAATATACTGCAAGCTAGATAATTGGCAATGTCGGCGAACCAACGAGCCTCGGAATCAACAACTAGCTTCATCGGGGATTCATCTGGAATTTTGTCATTAATGGATGAATCATGAAGCCCTTCAAGATTTGGATTTGCAAGACGGGAGAGGTGATCGGCCGCGAGATTCTCGGTTCCTTTCTTATCCTTAATTTCATTGTCGAATTTTTGTAGAAGAAGAATCCAACGGATAAGACGGGGTTTGGCATCTTGTTTAGAAAACAAGAACCGAAGAGCCGAATGATCGGTGTAAACAACAGTTTTGGACAAAATGAGATAAGACCGAAATTTATCGAACGCAAAGACAACGGCGAGAAGTTCCTTCTTGGTAGTAGTATAATTCTCTTGGGCATCCGTTAACGTCTTACTTGCGTAATAAATCGGTTGGAAGTGATTATTGACTCGTTGGCCCAAAACGGCCCCCACGGCGAAATCACTAGCATCACATATAAGCTCGAAAGGTTGGGACCAATCGGGAGCAATCATGATAGGAGCATGTGTGAGCTTATCCTTGCGGAGTTCGAAAGATTCTTGGCATTCTTTAGAAAAGACTAACGGGGTGTCCTTTTCGAGAAGTTGGGTCATCGGGCGTGTAATTTTTGAAAAATCCTTAATAAGCCGACGGTAAAAGCCCGCATGACCGAGAAAACTTCTAATGCCTTTCACATTTGTGAGAGGAGGGAGCTTCGAGATAGTGTCAATTTTGGATCTATCTACCTCAATTCCCACACTTCAGATCTTGTGTCCCAAGACAATACCCTCTTGTACCATAAAATGGCACTTCTCCCAATTTAAAACGAGGTTTGTTTCCTCACAACGAGAAAGCATGCGATCAAGATTTGTTAGGCATGAATCGAATGAGTCTCCATTGACCGAAAAATCATCCATGAAAACTTCCATAAAGCTCTCAATCATATCATGAAAAATTGCCATCATACACCTTTGGAAAGTGGCGGGTGCGTTGCACAACCCGAAAGGCATCCGGCGATAAGCATACGTTCCATATGGGCAAGTGAAAGTTGTTTTCTCTTGGTCATCGGGATTGATAGGAATTTGGAAATATCCCGAATATCCATCAAGAAAACAATAGAATTGATTTCCGGCCAATCGTTCTAACATTTGATCCATGAACGGCAAAGGAAAGTGATCCTTACGGGTGGCATCGTTGAGTTTGCGATAATCGATGCATACTCGCCATCCCGTTACCGTTCTCGTCGGTATGATCTCATTGTTTTCATTATGAATGATAGTCATGCCACCTTTTTTGGGCACGACTTGTACCACACTCACCCACGGGCTATCCGAGATCGGATATATCAACCCGGAATCAAGAAGCTTAATTACCTCTTTCTTTACCACCTCCATCAGATTAGGGTTCAAACGACGTTGTCTTTGGACAACGGGTTTGTAGTCCTCCTCCATCAAAATTTTATGCGTGCAAAATGAAGGACTAATACCCTTGATGTCGGTAATTTTCCATGCAATAGCCCCTTTGTGGGCTTGAAGAATGTTGAGGAGTCTAAATTTTTGGTCGCCCGAAAGACTTGATGAAATTATAAACGGCAACTTAGACTCCTCAAGAAGGAATGCATAGTCGAGATGGCTTGGGAGCTCTTTGAGCTCAAGAATTGGTGGGTCTTCAAGAGATGACTTAACCCGACAAGAATTATGATCGTGAGAAACGGAATCAACATCTAATGTAAATAGGGGTGGATCAATGGTCAACAATGGTGTCGACTCTTCCAAAAGAATTTCAAAATCAACGACCTTTTTCCCCTCATCTATTGAGTAGATGTCCTTGGAGTTGTATGACAAAAGAGATGAAAAATCAAAATCAAAAGCTTCTTCAAATGCGTGCACATGGTAACAAGTGTCATCCGTAAATGATGCATGTTGCATGGCCTTATCAATCGAAAATGTGACCGACTCATTACCGACCTTCAACGTAAGCTTTTTATCAAACACATTAATGATAGCTCGTGAAGTGGCCAAAAATGGCCTCCCTAAGATAAGGGGTACACGACTATCTTCTTCCATATCTAGGATCACAAAATCCGCGGGGAACACAAATTTATCAACTTTTACAAGCACATTTTCAACTACTCCCCTTGGATACTTTATTGACCGATCGGCCAATTGAATGCTCAATTTAGTCGGTTGCGGATCTCCTACATGCAATTTTTCATATAAAGAAGTGGGCATCAAATTTATGCTTGCCCCGAGATCCGCAAGTGCATTCGTGATAACTAAACTACCAATGTGGCAAGGAATAGTAAAACTCCCTGGGTCCGTTAGCATTTGAGGTAGTTTGTTTTGAAGCACCGCCGAGCACTCCTCGTTCATTACCACAGCCGAGATTCCTTCGAGCTTCCTCTTTGTTGGTGATGATATCCTTGAGAAACCTAGCATAAGTAGGCATTTGTGAGATAACATCAATAAAAGGTAAATTAATATGCAATTGTTTAAATAGCTCAAGGAATTTGTGAAATTGGGCCTCATCCTTTTCCCTTTTTAACCGACTAGGAAAAGGTGCCTTCGGCTTGGCAATCGGGATTTCTTTTGCGATAGGAGGTTTGATTTGCACGGTACTTGGTGGGCTTGAAGTTTGTGCCTCGTCCTTTGTTGCCTTCTCTTCCGGTTCAACCTGCACGTCATCAACAACAAGATCATTTGAAACCGAATTAGAATTAGGTTCAAGAATTTTACCACTCCTCAAATTGATTGCTTTGACATGCTCCTTCGGATTGACTTCCGTGTTGGAAGGCAATGTACCCTTTTCCCTTTCCTTATCAATAAGTAATTGAGTGAGTTGCCCCATTTGCTTTTCGAGATTTTGAATGGAAGCTTGTTGTCCCCTCACTATGTCTTCAAGGGTGGGCTTGGTTTCGGTTGATGGAGTGGTGGTATTTGTAGCTTGGTATGGTTGTTGCGATGTACTGGTTGGTTGATTGGGTTGTCGGGATTGGTATTGGGCGGTATTTGGATGACGAGGTTGGTATGCGTTGTTTCTTTGGTTTGGGTTGGAAGACCTAGCACCCTCAAATCCCGGTGGTACTGCCAGAGCTTGGTCATTGGGTTGACGCCATCGGAAATTTGGATGATTCCGATTGTCAACATTGGGATTATAGTATTGTTGAGGTGGTGGTTGAAAAGCTAGCTTCCCTCTATGGTTATCAAATCATCCCCGTAAGAATACAACACATCTTCTTCCAAGGTTTCCTCCGCGATGTCATTCCCACAATCTCTCGCCGTGTGAGGTCCTCCACAAAGTTGACACACTTCTTGAATAGACTTGATGGTGGATTGTCTACTAAGAAGTGTCAACCTCTTGGTGCACTCATTTGCGGTATGAGGACCGTCACACAATTGACACACATTACTTGCTAATCTTGGGTTTTGAAGTTGGACTATTTGTTTACCCATCTTAGCAACCTCCTCTTTAAGCGAGCTCATATCATCTCCTTGCTTCAAAGCACCGCGCACAACTCTATGCCTCGAAGAATGCCACTCATGAGTGTTAGTGTCTGCGGTCTCTATCGCTTTGTAAGCATCGGTTGGCTTCTTGTCCATTACACATCCACCGACATTCAAATCTAATATTTGCCTTGTTGAAATCAAAAGCCCGGTGTAGAATGTGTAAACTTGATTGTACGTGTCCAACCCGTGATGTGGACACTTTCTCAAAAGCCCCTTGTATCATTCCCACGCTTCATACAACGACTCCTCGCTTTCCTGCAAAAAATTACTAATATCATTTTTTAAACGAGCAGTTTTAGAGGGAGGGATACCGCATTAGGAACTGGTCTACAAGTTCCTCCCAAGTTGTAATCGATTGTGGCGCAAGTGACTCAAACCACGTTTGTGTGGCCCCCCTCAACGTATATGGGAACAAACGAAGATACAAGGATTCTTCGGGCATCTCCCGAATCTTAATCATATCGCAAACGTCCAAGAACCGAGTTAGATGTGTGTATGGATCATCGGAGTCAAGTCCATCAAAAGGGCACATTTGATTCAAGTATTGGAGATAATTTGTTTTAATCTCATAATGTGCCGCTTGAACGGGACGGCGTATGATTGCCGACCCCGACCCGATGTTGGTCGCCTTGGAACGTTCCCTCATGGTTCGATTATCTTCCTCCGCCATGTTGGCTTCGACTTTGGGTTCGGTTCTTTGTCCCGAAGCCTCAAGATTCTCAACTATAATTGGAGATGCGGATGGTGGTGTTGATGGTGCTTCTTGCTCAACCGAAGGTTCTCCTTCCTTTTGCTTATTTTTCTTTCGAATTAATCTCTCCGGATCTGTCAATGGTTCGGTTAGATCCGAGAGGAGATTTCAGTTCATAAACACCTACAAGAGAAAGGGAAACCAACGGGTAATCTAGAACAAGAATTGGTAAAGCGATAAAATAAAGACAATGAAATTAACTTTCGGGGATAAATCCCCGAAAGGATCGCTAATATAGAAACGTTCAACCGTTTTCAAAATCACCATTATTGTCCCCGGCAACGGCGCCAAAAACTTGATGTGCCGCTAGCACACCTTAATTTTAAATAAGAAATGGAGATAATAAACTAAAATTAGCGGACAAATAGGCAAGTATCACCTATCGTATACTAGTATAGCTTACGTAAGTCTGGGTATCGAACTCAGGGACAATATGGTGGAATGATGATGATAAGTTGTCGGTTAATAATTAGCTATGTATTTAAATTGGTTTAAACTATGAATAAACTAAATTAATGACCAAAGATTTATCAAAACTACACACACAATCCTAAGGAATTAATTACTAAGATTTTTGATAAAAGGAAACATGTAATCAAATGGGATCACTCCCCCTAAACATCGGATGAACAATTTAACACGCAAATCAGATAATATACTAGTTATGATTCCAAAGCAACAAACATACAAATCTCTAAGTTATGTTTGATACTAATTTATCATAACAACCAATATCATATCCACTCAAATCTCTTATACAATGAATACAATATCGATTAATTAACATGTGAACAATGATCATCTAGCTATATAGATTTCTCACTATAGCACAATAATCCCATAATTCACGACATGAACACGAAAACCTCTTTTAAATGTTCAAAACTTGAGTTATGCAAATCCGAATGTTCACAACAAGTTTACATCTTTTGAAAGATTATTCGGTTAATACCAAATACATAAAATTCATGCTATATTCTCATAAAAACATAAATCCCCTCTTGTTATTATGAAAACACCGATTAAACCTACTCTTTCACCATCTCTAGTAGAAAGATTCAACTTCACCAAGTGTTTGGTTTATCAAAAATACATACCAACTATTTCGAACTCTCGTTATGGAAATAATAAAGCATTCATAGCAAGTTTAACAAGTATAACCATAGCAACAAGATTTTCATTCAAAATATGCAAACTTCGATATATTATCCGATTACATACAAATATAAATCATCCAATGTCTAGGGTTTGCTACCCAAATGATTACATAGCAAAACTACTCCATGCTAATGGAGTAAAACACCATCATACAATAAGCAAGAATTTCAAACATTAAGATAAACTTAAGTATACGAAAAACTCCCCTAATAACGTATGTTGATGAAGATGCAATCCTTTGAACCAAAACTCCAAGTTAGATAGCTTCCTTTGGCTTCCTTCTTCCTCAAGAAATCAGAGAATGTATGTGGAAATTTTTTATAAAATTTCGTCCCCCTCTTAAATGAGCAGAATCTTCCTTTTATAGGCTGGAGAGAACTCGCCGAGTACAGGGGAAGAACTCGCCGAGTTCATGTGCTGTCAGCTCCTGATTCGATCTCAAACAGGGGGAACTCGCCGAGTTTGGTGATGGAACTCGTCGAGTTCATGCGTTGTCGACTCCCCATTTGATCTGGCAATTATCAGGAATATTCAGAATTTATCAGTTTTCAGGTGAACTCGCCGAGTATGGGTTGAACTCGCCGAGTTCCTCTTGGGAGTTTGGTTCTGGAATTCGGCCAACTCGCCGACTATATCTGGGGAACTCGCCGAGTTCTCTGGAGATCAGCTATTCTGTTTTGGGTTGAACTCGTCGAGTATGGTGATGATCTCGCCGAGTTCTGCTTGTTTCAGCTTCTTTGACTCCAATTTATTCAAACAACACCTGAAATGACAACATAAACCTATAAGATCGAGTTTGAGACGAAAATCAACCAAAACACTATGTAAAACACGAGATATCGTCCGATAAAACATGTACAAATTGGACGATATCACATACTTCATCTGATGAATGAACATCCCGTCCATTTGTTGTTCAACTTGTAAACCAAGAATGAAGTTCAGCTCTCCCATCGCACTCATCTCAAACTTGGACTTCATAACCTTCTCAAAATCCTTGCACATTTGTTCATTTGACGACCCCAAAGATGATGTCATCCACATAAACTTGTACCAGTAAGAAATCATCACCTTTCCTTTTAATGAACGGTGTACTATCTATTCTCCCTCTCTCCAACCCGTTTTCCAAGAGATGAGTAGACAGTATCTCCTACCACGCCCTAGGTGTCTGATGTAATCCATACATAGCCTTATCCATTTTATATACTCTGTCTAGATACTTGGAATCTGTAAACCCTGGCGGTTGTTCGACATACACCAATTCCTTCACTTTCCCGTATAAGAAGGCACTCTTGACGTCTAGTTGATAGACTTTATATCCTTTGAATGATGCAAAATCAAGAAACAGTCGGATTGCTTCAAGCCTTGCTACTGGTGCGAACACTTCATTATAATCAATTCCTTCTTCTTGGTTGAACCCCTTAACTACAAGTCTTACCTTGTTACAAGTAACGATATGTCGATCATCTCTTTTGCACTTAAAGACCCATTTAGTCCCTATTGCAACACTCCACAAGGCAAAGACATTAACTCCCAGACTTCCAGCTTTTTGAACTGTGAGAGTTCCTCCTACATTGCTTCAACCCAAGAATTATCCTTTAAAGCCATTTGTACATTCTTCGACTCAACTTGTGAGATGCAACAATAGTACATACAAGTGTGAAATGCCTCAGAGTCATTGATCATTGATAACAGCACTGTGTTACTATTCACACTACTCCGAGTTCTCACACCAGCATTTGGATTCCCAATGATGTCTTCAATTGGGTGATCCTTATTTACTCTTAATGTTTCAACTGCATCGACCTGAAGATTGTCTCCCAGATTAGAGCCTATTTCACCTAGTGGGGGTGTGACTTCGGATGGAACATCCTCCTCGTGATCACTTTCTTCTGAGGTTGGACTATTTGTCTAATTCACATCAGTAGACGACAATCGTTCTTCGGTTGTTGGTGACCCATCTTCTATCGATATATTATCTTCAGATGTCGTGGGAATGCTCGAATTGGAAAAGACCCTACGCTCGTCATTAAGATGTAAGGTTTGAGAAGTCATTTGCCAAAGTTCCTGCATCACCACTAAAAGGAATATTAAATGATTCAAACACAGAGTCATAATCAAATAATCATTCTAGACCAATTTGGGGTTCATGTGAATAACTGGTTACATCAATGTTACACACAATTTCTACAGTACCAGTTTTTTTTATTAAAAACCTCTTGTTTGTTGAATTTGTGACATAACCTAGGAAGTATCCTTCGTCTGCCTTTTCACCAAACTTAGGTTGATGTTTCATTTTTAGAAAAGTACATGGCACCCCAAATGGTTCGTAGCCAATTAAATTCAGTGGTCGTTTATTCAGAATCTCATAACAGGTTTTGTTTAAAGATTTGCAGTAAGACTGTGTTTAGCACATGACATGCGGTATTCACTGCCTCCCCCCCAAAACATTATGGGAAGCTTCGAATCCGAAAGCATAGTCCTTGCTGCTTCAATCAATGTCTTGTCTTTCGTTCTGCCACCCCATATTGTTGTGGCTCATACGGTGCACTAAATTGATGCACTATGCCTTTAGTTAGGCAATATACACCAATTACTACATTTTTGAACTCTGTTCCATTATCACTTCTGATACGTTTTACCCTTTTCCCATATGAGTACTCAACTTGGTCTTAGAACCCAATCAGCGTGCCTGCTGTCTTGTCCTTTGTACCTAAAAATAAAACCCAAGAAAAACATGAGTAATCATCAGTAATAACCAAACAATACCAACTCCCACCTATACTCCTTTTGTTGATTGGACCGAAGAGATCCATATGCAGCAAATCAAAGGTGGAAGAGATTGAGTTCTGACTTTTCGATTTGTGTGCCTTCTTATGTTGTTTCCCTTTCTTGCACGACACACACTTATCTTCACACTGGAAACTCTTCATTGGAACACCTTGCACAAGGCCATTATTAGAGATGAAATTCCTCTTCCTTAAGTGCAAGTGTGCCATTTGCCTGTGCCACAACAAATATTCCGACTCTGAAGCTTTGGACAACAAACAGGTTGACCCCATCGAAGATTCCTCTATGGTCATGTCCTTCATATACATATCGTTTTTCCTTGGCCCTCATCATTATCCTATCTTCCAGAATCGAAAATCCAGGCTTTAGCACCAGCGCTTCCTTCTCAGTAAAAAGCACTGAGTGTTGTTTATCACATATTCGAGAGACTCTAATGAGATTGTGATCAAGCTTATCTACATAGTAGACCTGCTAGATTGCTATATTCCCATTAGTGACTATCCCTATCCCAGTGATATCACCTCCTTTATTCACAGCACATGAGACAAATCCTTTATACCCACTTTTGAAGTCTGTCAGTAGACTTCTTTCCCCAGTCATGTGTCCAGAGCAACCACTATCTACGAACCACTTGTCGTTCAGACCTGTAGTTAACTCCTGCACATGAAAGAAGACAAATTAGTTATCACGGGGAATCCAAGCCATGACTGACTTGGTAATACCATTCTCATCCATAAACTTGAACTCTTTCAAATACCCATCTCTCCTTTCAAGTGACTTGGGTTTTTGAGCAAGAACCGGTTGTGGAGCTGAGTGATTAATATCCACTCTTGGCCTTTGGATTGTCTTTTCTGAATTTTGAGAACTACTCGAGCTTGCATTACTAGGCAGTGCTTTCAAGGTTTGTAGTTATTGTTTCCGATATTGGTGTAGATTTGGTTTCTTATAGAGACAACCTGATGCAACATGACCTTTTTCATGACAGGGGCTAAACTGCATTTAGTTGGTAGTCAAAAGGGCACCCCTTAACCCTAGTTAAGGGGGCCGACCCTTGAACCCATCCCACGTGGGTTTGGGGGTGAATTTATAGGGTTTCTCAAACCCTATAATAGGGAGCCCCTACCTGCTTCATTCTCGCTCATTCAATTCTAAGTTATCTGACGATCACAAGGGATACCAGTTTTGGACTCTGAGATCTGAGCTTAGAAAAGTTATAGTTATTTTCTCTTTTGATCATTGGGTGTGAACAACTAGACGCATTCTTTCTTTAGACGCTTGGCATCCGGTTCAGAGACTGTTCGTGGAAGCGTTCTTCGTGGACAAAATTGTGAATTTTCTCAAGGTTAGTTTTTATTGTTCATCTCTTTATTTTATAATTTGTTGCTTAGCTTCTTTGGTTAGATCCTTTAAGGTTTTACATTCTTGCATGGTTAGGTTATTTAATTTTCCGCAAAGTTTTAAATTAACGAGCTTTGCACTAATTTTAAGAGATGAATTTCGAAAATTAGTTTAATAATTTCAAAAATTTGTATTTAATTATTTTCGAATTTTCTAATTTAATTTTAATTTGAGTTTTTTTTTTAAAATTTAAAATTAATATTTTAAAGTTTAAATAATATCTGAAAATTATTTTATTACATTTATCCAAAATTTTTATAATTTTTCAGAATTTTGGATAATTAGTTTAATTTTAAAATAGTTTTTAGTATTAAATTATATATTTAAATTTTGAAAAAAAAATTGTTTTTCAAATATGTTTCAAAGATTTCGGAATTTTTAAAAGAGTTTTAAAAGGATAATTCCGAATTACTAAATAAATTATTATTTTAAATTTTAGGATTTTGTTAATTTAATTAAGGATTTGATTTTAAGGATTTTAGATAAACATGCCTTAGAAGTAAGCTTGATTTTCTAGGTTTATCTTATATCCTATTTATCTAGAAGTTGCCTTAATTTAAATTAAGTGCTTATCCTAAAGGTTTTAGAAAATTATAATTTATTAGGATAAACTTGTATTATCCTAGGTTTAAATTTGTGGATTTATATGGTTATATATATAGGTTTCGGATTTAATATATATAGTTAATAACTAGTTTATTACCCGAGTAATATGCAGATATTTTTAATATATATAAAATATAATAAATGAAAAGGTAAAGAGATAAATATCATTTTTTAAATAAAAGTGTATAAGAATGATATTATTACTTATTATGACCTATTAATTTTATATATTTCTAAATATATATGAATAGTATTTATTATCTTCTATTTTTTTAAACTTATATTATATAATAATTAATAAGTTAGTAGAGTATTAGATTTTTATTTGATTTGATTTGATTTGAATTTTAATAAAGATTATATTGTATTTAGATAGATATAATTTAATTTTCTTTATTATTTTTAAAACCTATGAATGTCAAGGGTGGATTCATGGTGATGACATGTGCCTTCACTAGAAATGAGTATAGTTACTCTTTTATTATTATTTATAGATTAAAAGTTTCTTATTTAATCTATTTATTAAAACCGAAAATATATATATAAATATAAATATGAATTTAAACCCTAATATTTTAAATTGTTTAAAATATACCCTGTACTTTAAAATGTTTAAAATAGACCCCATAATTTTAAAAGTTTAAAATTAAACCCCTAAGATTTAAAAGACATTTATATATGTATTATTGATTATATATATATATATATATATATATATATATATATATATATATATATATATATATATATATATATATATATATATATATATATATATATATATATATATATATCATTTAAATCTAATTACATCGTCAGTCAATTGATAAATTGGCTCACCCATAGTGAACAAACTATAAACGAGGTATAAGGTTGGTCGCTCTGCTTCCCTAAAGGAGTAGGTTTTAAACAGCTTCGCGTTGACCTGCCTCCTCCGCTTCACTGTGCGTTCAATGGAGCTACCGAGGACTTTTGATAGGACGATGTTTAGATTAAAAGTATAATCTAAAGTACTAAAAGAAAATCCCGTTTTAGATATATCAAAAGTGAATTAGTATGCTAACCCATGAAAAATGCACATATCTTATATGTACTGTTAGTGGAGCGTGTGTGGTTTACCGACACACTAATGTGAGGACATATTAGGAGGTGATGTAGGACTCGCGATTCCCGGAATGATCCGTGTCGGGTCTTACGCAGTTTTGCATGGTTAGATTCACCATCTTGTCTGTGATCCTCGGCAACCCAGTCACGAATAGTGGATGAGCATAACCGAGATTAACATGCCATTGATAAGATTCAATGAATCTCAAAAGATCTAGGAATTTCATAGAGATTGAAATCGACAAGAGTTTTGTCCACCTAAAATAAATTCGCGGCGTGATTACGGCGACCCTTTTCATAAAAAGAATCGAAAATATGGATCCTAGACTTAATTCAAATTAGGTGAATTATTTAAGGAATACTTCATACTAATGAAAACTTTATCTCACAGATGTTTACTTCTAATGGTACACCCACTCCTGCTCCCAACCACACATCCAGCTTCTCACTCCTTTCCGTTCTGGGCAGGGAAAAGTTATCCGGTTCAAACTATATGGACTGGATGAGAAACCTTAGGTTTACGCTGAGGTATGAGAACAAAGAGTATGTTCTCGATGAACAGATTCCCACACTGAGTGAGAATCCCACCTAGGAGGAAATTTACGCACACTAAAAGCATTACGATGATCCGAACAAAGTGTTCTGCATCATGGTGTCATCCAT
Organism: Centrapalus pauciflorus; assembly: GCA_020465985.1. Classification (NCBI taxonomy): domain Eukaryota; kingdom Viridiplantae; phylum Streptophyta; class Magnoliopsida; order Asterales; family Asteraceae; genus Centrapalus; species Centrapalus pauciflorus. The sequence goes on along the minus strand of JAANYP010003607.1, from coordinate 173,991 downwards.
GGATCCTGAGCTTGCTAAAGCCTTTGAGAATACATGGGCCTTTGAGATGAATCACCAGCTTAAGTAGATGTTCGAGGCTAAGGCGAGCAAAGAGCGCCTTGATGTGGTAAGATCCCTCATGGCTTGCAAGCCGAAACCTGGAGCTTCTATCTGTACTTTTGTCCTTGAGATGAAGAGGTACTTCGATAGGCTGGAGGCACTCAATATGGTGTTCGACTCTGAATTTTCTACCAATACCATTCTTTCTGGATTGCCCGCTATCTAAATCAGTTCGTACTCTCCTATCAAATGAATATGAATCAGAAGGAGACGTCCATTATGGAACTGCATAATCTGCTCCAAACCGCTGAACAGGGCATCAAGAAAGATGAGACCCCTGTGGCCCCTGTGCTGACTGTCAGTAAGGCTTCAAAGAAATGGAAGTCGTCCTGGAAGGCCTCAAAAGGAAAGTCCTAGAAAGGGTCTCTAGGGAAAATAGAGTCCGGAATTGTGCCTGTAAAAGACCCGAAGGAAGCAGAATGGTTTTACTGCAATGGCAAGGGACACTGGAAGCGAAGTTGCCCAACATATCTGAAGGACCCTAAGGACGGGAAGGTCGAAAAGGCTAGCAGTTTAGGTATGTTCATGATCGAACTCCATAACACTTCTATCTCTAAATCATGGGTTCTTGATACAGGATGGGAAATCAAAAGATCACGCCTGTGAATAAAGTCAGAAGGTTCCAACTCGTGCTTAGATCAGGAGTAGAGATTAGTTTAAATAAGTGCTTTTATTCACCCGATATGAATAACGATCATCATTTCTCTATTTGCCGTGTATAAGGATGGATACACTTTTAGCTTTGATAATAATAATGGAAGTATTTTGGTTTATTTGAAAGATGTTTTTATATTAAAAGCTTGTCCTTATAATGGCGTATATGAAACTATTGAGTGTGATAACAATTTATTATTTAATGTTGATTCTAACGAAATTGATAAGTCCAAATTGTGGTACTGCCGTCTTGGGCATATTAACAAGAAATGTATCGACCAACTCCAAAATGATGGAGTGTTGAAATCATTCGACCTAAAATCGGATGATGTATGCGAATCTTGTTTACTGGGCAAGATGACAAAATCACCATTCACAGGAACGTGTGAAAGAGGTGAAGGACTATTGGACTTGGTCCACACAGATGTATGTGGGCCATTCCGATGTGCTACAAAAGGGGAAAATCGGTATTATGTCACTTTTATAGGTGACAATAGTAGATTTGGATATGTTTATCTGATTAAACATAAGTCCGACACTTTTGAGACATTAAAAAGATATCAAAGTGAAGTGGAGAATCAGCTGGGCAGAAAGATAAATGTTCTCCGTTCCGACAGGGGAGGAGAGTACCTTATGATCGAGTTTCTCGATCATCTTAGAAGCTGCGGAATAGTTTCCCAGTTAATTCCCCATAGAACACCACAACTCAATGGAGTTGCGGAGAGGAGAAACAGGACCTTGTTAGACATGGTCCGATCTATGATGAGTCGAGCAACACTTCTGGTAAGTTTTTGGGGATATGCAATAGAAACAGCGACATATATCCTAAATCTAGTACCCACTAAGAAGGGTTCAAAGACACCGTACAAGATGTGGAAGGGAAAACGTCCATCCCTTAGTCACATCAAAATCTGGTGTTGTGAGGTTTTCGTTAGACGAGAAACTCCTGACAAGCTCGCACAAAGATTTGAAAAGTGTCGGTTCGTCAGTTACCCACAAGACTCTTTTGGATATTTGTTTACGGACCAGATGAAAATGTAGTGTTTTTATCTCGAAGAGGAGTGTTCCTTGAGAGGGAAATAATGTCTAAAGAGGACAGTGGGAGTAAGATCGATCTTTATGCGATTCAAGATTCTACCGATGAAGAACCAACTGCAAACACTGACCATCAACGTGAGGCTGGATGCCTGTTGAACCTAACGACAAATCCTTACCATTGCACAAATCCGGTAAAGTTAGCAATCAACCTGAGTTCTACTATGGTTTCCATATTGAACAAGAGGATATGATTAGTGACAGTACACTAGTCGACTTAGACGAACCAGCTAACCACCGGGAAGCGATGGCAGGCCCTGAGGCAGCCAAGTGGAAGGACGCTACGGATAGCAAGATTGAATCCATGTATGGCAACCATGTCTAGAACTTGGTTGATCCCACACCCGGTCTGAAGACGGTGGGTTGTAAGTGGATATTCAAGAAGAAAACAGATATGAACGGGAAAGTGCACACTTACAAAGCCAGACTGGTAGCAAAGGGCTATACTCAAACCTACGTGATTGACTATGAGGAAACCTTCTCACCAGTAGCTAAGATCAAATCTATCAGGATAGTGCTAGCCATAGCTGCATTTCATGGCTATGAAATTTGGAAGATGGATGTCAAAACCGCTTTCCTTAACGGGAAATTAACAAAGGATGTGTTTATGGCACAACCCGAAGGTTTTGTAGATGCAACGTATCCTAAGAAGTTTGTAAGCTTCAGAAGTCCATTTATGGACTTAAGCAAACTTCTCGTAGCTGGAATCTTTGCTTTCTTGAGAAAATCACAGAGTTTGGATTTTTTAAGAAGCTTAGATGAGTCCTGCATATATGTCAAGGTCAGTGGGAGCATTGTAGTCTTCCTGGTATTGTATGTCGATGACATATTACACATAGGAGATGACATCCCAACATTACAAAGTGTAAAAGATTGGTTGGGAAGATGTTTCGCTATGAAGGATTTAGGAGATGCAACTTTTATTCTGTGTATAAAAATTTATAGAGATAGAACGAGAGGTCTGATAGGGCTGAGCCAGGATACGTACTTGGACAAAATACTGAAAAGGTTCAGTATGGAGAAGTCTAAGAAAAGTATCCTTCCCTTTGCTCATGGCCTAAATCTTAGTAAAGACATGAGTCCGAAGACACATGAGGAACGAGAAAGAATGAGTCGAGTTCCATATGCTTCGGCCATAGGATCTATAATGTATGCCATAACCTGTACAAGGACGGATGTCTCATTTGCTCTGAGCATGGTGAGTCGACATTAGCAGGACCCTGGTAAAGGTCATTGGACGACGGTCAAGAACATTCTAAAGTGTTTAAGAAATACTAAGGATAGGTTCTTGGTTGGACTCAAAGTAACCGGTTATTGCGATGCGAGTTTCCAAACAGATAGAGATGATTGTCAGTCACAGTCTGGTTGGGTGTTCTTATTGAACGGGGGAGCCGTGACGTGGAAGATTTCGGAGCAAAAAACCGTGGCAGACTCTACTTGCGAGTCAGAGTATATTGCGGCCTCAGAAGCCTCAAAGGAAGCCATCTGGTTGAGGAATTTCATTGGAGATCTTGAAGTTATCCCAACGGTTCAAGACCCCATCGAAATATTCTGCGACAACAAAAGTGTTGTTTCGTTCAGTAAAGAACCCAAGGATCATGGAAAGTCCAAGCGCATTGATCGGAAGTACCATTTTGTCCATAGTAAGGTTGAAGAAGGACATGTGATTGTGAAGAGAGTGCGATCAAAGGAGAATCCAGCTGATCCGTTCATAAATCCACTTTCTCAACCGAAACAATGTAGTCATGCTGTTAGCATAGGATTACGAGATAATGTAAAGTTTAGTAGTTAGTTAGAATTTAAAACATTGTAACAATGATTTGAAATTGTAATAGATTTGGTGATTAAATTATGGAGATTTGTTTATTTGCAAAGTGCTACCATGTTCTATTAGTTTATCGTTGTGTTTCCTTTTGAATGTTTAGAACCAACTTCCAGAATTAATTTTATTCAAATTCCTCAGTCGTTCGTATTTACCGGGAGTTAGTATTGAATTAAGACTGTCATGAACGTTATTAGATTGTCAAGAGTTTGACATAGCATAGAGATTGCTGCAACATTCATGGGGTACTTAATGGAGCTTTAAGTATAGGGAATTCACACTTGGAAAGATACTTCATGGATTAAATCATAAGTATTTCCAAGATGATAATATCATCTATTCTTCAAACGGAGATACATTGAAGTTGCGGTTTTCTAGTCTGTCGTACCTTAGTGCATTCAATCACTGTGCGTAACTGTCAGTTATAACGGGTGTATCTAGTTATGATATTATTAGTTAGTTGCGCTGTGTATGAAAAGTTTATTCGTTCCTTTTGCCTTAGTGGAAAAACGATATCTATTGGCCCTCTGATGATTAAACGTTGACTCTAGAGTGTCGGGCCCGACTGAGACGAAATTGATGTGTTCAATTAGTCAGTCTCATATAGTCAAATTAATCGGAGATCAGAAACATAATTTTGAAACTAAAGATTGATTAAATCCATGTCTTAGTTTCATACGATATCTGAGAACGAAGGAATAGTTGATCCATATATAAAGGGTTGGCTCTGATGCGACTCAGAGTTCGGTAGCTGTAACGTGTGGCTAGGAAGGCTGGTAACAGAATGTGTTTAGACAAATAGTTGCCACCTTGTCCAAGCGGGAGACTGTTGGAATTAGTATCCAAGTCACAACCAATTTGTAAATATATTGTTATCAGGCTTGATCCTTTTTGGGTGCATGCAATGAATAGTAAAGAGAAGGTAATTAACTTAAAGATATAATGTTAATTAGTTTGTTAATTTATTATGTTTAATTAATTAATTTTAATTTATTATGTTTAATTGAATTAATTGAGGAAGTACAGGAGTCAAACTGCAATTAGTTGATGGTCAACAGGGCACCCCTTAACCCTAGTTAAGGGGGCCAGCCCTTGACCCATCCCACATGGGTTTGGGGGTGAATTTCTAGGGTTTCTCAAACGCTATAAAAAGGGAGCCCCTGTCTGCTTCATTCATCGCTCATTCAATTCTAAGTTATCTGACGATCACAAGGGATACCAGTTTTGGACTCAGAAATTTGAGCTTAGAAAAGTTATAGTTATTTTCTCTTTTGTTCAGTGCGTGTGAACAACTAGAGGCGTTCCTTCTTTAGACGCCTGGCATCCGGTTCAGAGGCTGTTCGTGAAAGCACACTTCGTGGAGAAAATTGCGAATTTTCTCAAGGTTAGTTTTTATTGTTCATCTCTTTATTTTATAATTTGTTGCTTAATTTGTTTGGTTAGATCCTTTAAGGTTTTACATTCTTGCATGGTTAGGTTATATAATTTTCCACAAAGTTTTAAATTAACCTAGCAAGGGTATAGAAAACCCAACAATCTTGTCAATAGATTTCTTATAAGCCCTCTTTGACTTGGGGGTCTCACTAATGTCCTGTTGGTTTGTATCAACAACTTTGTTCAACTCCTCTTGTTTATTATCACTAATAGTTTTAGCTTCTTTTAGTGTTGACACACTACTGGACTGCACAAACGTTACCGTTTTCTTCACCTGAGAAGCAGTTGTGGACACCTTAGCTGTTGACACCTTATCTGACTGAGTTACCTTTACTTCCTCTAATTTAACCATTTTCCTGGTCTCATCCTGAGGAGTAGGCACATAGTTGTTGTTGAAAGGTGGAGGCACATCCTGATATCCTAGGCCAATTGGTTTCTTAGACTGTCTCTACAAATCAAAGATTTTGCCTAAGTTTAAGGATGAGTTCCTAAACTTCTCAATTTTAGTATTAGCCTCAGCAACCTTAACCTTAGCTTCTACTAATTCTATATCTTTAAGGGTGATCTCCTTAGTCAGTGATTCTATATGCTCATAAATAAGTTCCATCCTGACACATTGTTCGCTCAATTTGTCTTTCAGAACTTTTACATCTTGAGCATCAGCTTTCATTTTAGCCCTAAGATCTTCCTTAATGTCTAATAGACTAGCATTATCAGATTTTAAAGACTGGATTTGAGTTGACATAGATGAATGTGATTCTAGCACTAAATTCAATTTATCATTTAAAGTAGTACATAAAACACATAGATCATGAAAAGTAGAAAAGTTGAGAGTTACCTTTTTTCCAATCCGATTCGACGTTGTCCATCTGAGTTGCAAACTCTAGAGTAGTTAGCTCCTCAGATTTTTCCAGAACCAATGGATTTGTGTCGGACGGCTGGGTATCCTTCTGCTCTTCCTCTTCAGCTCCACCATCAGTCTCAGTCACTTTAGCCATAAAAGCTCTAGTGTTTGTCTCAGGATGAGAATTCCAATCATAAGTACCATCTAACTGCATTAGAGGATACATTTGTTAGTAACCCAGCCACTGAAGCTTGATTCCCTGAGTGGTTAAATTTTGTCGACCTGGATTATGATAGTTTTCCATCTTTGGCCTCTGACATTCTCTCGCGAACTGTCCCAACCCCTGACAATTGTAACATTTGACTTTCGACTTATCGAAACCTACATTATTGCTCACACTGAGATTTCCTCCTGTTCTCTTCATGAACCTCTTCACCCTCTGTGTGACCATGGCCAGTTGCCATTGCAGTTCCATCTGCTCTAGATCATCGGGATTTACCCGATCATAATCTTCCTCCCTTAAAGCTGGATCGTTGATCTTTCCTGTATACAGTTATCGTATGCTGCCATAAACGATGCTAGAAGTTTTAGTTGCTCTTCTACTGTTTTAGCACTCATAGGAATTTTGGTGTAACACTGAGATGAAACTCTTGAGCTTTGTGGTTGATCATCTGGTTTGGAAAACCCTAGAAAGACCCTACCATTATATTCTTCTGCTTCTGCAGGTATGCCTTCTTCTTCACCAGAATAGAATGCTGTAACCCCCGACTTAGATACACTAGAAGTGGATGGCTTATACTTCCAGAAGTACATTTCAGGATCTTGTACCTGATCGTATTCCATCTCCTTCTTTTGTATTTTAAAGTTATAAGCCCTCAGTGTTCCGATAACTTCTTCAAGAGTGAGAGTGTCAAACTTATCCTGATCATGCTTGATCAAAGCCGTGTACATTTCCCACTTTGCCGGTAACGCATCTAAAAGTTTGTCAATCTTTTCAGATTCTTGATAATCAACTCTGTGATTTTGAACCTCAGTCAAAAGATGATAGAACCTTGTGACTATGTCATCCAAGGTCTCATTTTTCAGACCCTTAAAGATCGCAAACTGTTGTTTCAACAACTCAGTTCTCCGCTTCCTCACCCTTGGATTTCCCTCATACCTCTTCTCTAGAGCCTCCCAGAGATCTTTAGAAGTTCTATGATGTTTGAACATATGCAGAATTTCGAACGGTAAGTACATTTTGATAGAAGACATAGCCCGATTTTCAGCTTCATAAACTTTCTTATCCTCATCTTTCTATGCATATCCACATACGATATCATTAAAACAAGAGAAGTCTGCAAACCTATCCTTCCACCAATAATAATCCTCAATCTTCATGAGCTTAGGTGGTGAATTAGATTTGCCTACCTCGTGATCCATTTCCAAAAACTTGTGTAGACTTGACATTCTCGAAAATTTTATTCACGAACTTAATTAATTAGTTTTTAAAATAAAATTGAAACAAGTTCATACGGACTTATATGAAGTTCATAGGAATTTAATTTAAATTCATTTTACTAAATTAAATTCGTTTGAATATTAAGTTCGTGGACACCAAGTTCGTGATGCCCTAGTTCGTGTCTGACTGCAAGTTTGAGACTGACAAGTTCGTAGCCTGTCAAGTTCGTAGAACCCTAAACTAACAAGTTCGTGAACTCTGACAAGTCCGTGTGCTGCATGTTCGTGGAGAAGCCTCTCTGACAAGTTCGTAGAAATGGTGGTATTATGATTGGCGCATGTGTCAGATGATGCTTCAGAAGATCATGTGCCTTCATACACTCTGATGAGAATATGAATGGCATGTCCTTCTCGAGAAGTTGGGTGACAGGCTGTGCGATCTTAGAAAATCTTTGATAAAGAGCCTATAGAACCCGACATGACCCAAAAAACTACGAACCGCTTTGACATTCGTGGCTGGAGGGTGTTTGGAAATCACCTCAACCTTGGATTTATCGACCTTCATTACCACACTTGAGAATTTATGTCCGAGAACTATGCCTTCTCGGACCATAAAGTGGCATTTCTCCCAATTCAACACAAGGTGAGACTCCTCCCATCAAGCCAGGATACGCTCAAGGTTCAAGAGACATGAATCCAAGGAATTGCCGAATACTGAAAAATCGTCCATGAAAACCTCCATGCAATCCTCGATCATGTCATGGAAGATGGTTGTCATACAACGCTGGAAAGTGGCAGGAGCATTGCAGAGACCAAAAGGCATCCGCCTGTAAGCAAAAGTCCCGAAAGGACAGGTGAAAGTTGTCTTCTCCTGATCCTTTGGGTCGATAGGAATCTGAAAGTAGCCAGAGAAACCATCAAGGAAGCAGTAGAACTCATTCCCTGCTAGTCTCTCTAGCATCTGGTCAATGAAAGGAAGAGGAAAGTGGTCCTTTAGGGAAGCATCATTATGTTTCCGATAATTTATGCATACCCTCCATCCAGTGACCACGCGAGTAGGGACGAGTTCGTATTTCTCGTTTCGGACAACAGTGGTGCCTCCCTTTTTAGGATCCACCTGAACAGGGCTAACCCATGGGCTATCATAAATAGGGTATATAATCCCAGCATCGAGGAGTTTGATGCCCTCCTTCTTGACCACTTGGTCATATTAGGGTTCAGCCGCCTCTGTCTCTTCGCACATGACTTATAGTTATCCTCCATGAGAATCTTATGTTTGCAGTAGGAAGGAATGATCCCTGGAATGTCAGCAGTCTTCCAGGCGGTTGCCCGCTTAAGGGCTTTGAGAAGATGAATCAATCTGTCTTTCTCATCAGGGGATAGAGTAGAAGAAATGATGACAGGGAGAGACGATTCTCCTTGTAAGAACGCATACTCAATATGATCGGGAAGAGGTTTAAGCTCGAGAGTAGGCGGCTCTTCAAGAGATGTCTTAATACGGATCTTCTCATTAAATGCGAGTGGCTCGATTTCTCCATCGGTCTCTTGGGAGTCAACGAAGTCTGCACATCGGAGATCTTCGAGATTTCGCATTACCACATCAGGATCAATCGTGCACGCCTCCTTACTCATCAAGGTCAGAAGCTGATCCAGCTCAGAATCTAAGCAATCATCTATAACATCAATAGAGAAACACGAATCATCTGTCGTGTGTGCATGTATCATTGCCTTATCTATGGAGAATGTGACTCTGTCATCAGTAATACCTAAGTTGAGTTGTCTCTTAGATACATGTACCATGTCATCAGTAGTGTTAAGGAATGCTCATCCTAGAATGAGTGGAATCTGGCTATCTTCTTTCATATCTAGCATGACGAAGTCAACAGGAAAGAAAAACCTATCTACCTTAACTGGGACATTCTCGGCTATGCCTAAAGGATACTTAAAACTACGGTCTGCAAGCTGAAGGCACATCTTGGTATGCTTAAGCTCACCTAGGTCTAGCTTAGAGTATAAAGTGAGTGGCATGAGATTAATGCTATCACCTAGATCAGCTAATGCATTACATACAATTTCAAAACCAAGAAAGGAAGGGATAACGAAACTCCCTGAATCTCCAAGCTTAGGGGGCTTGTCCTGCATCTGTAGAATGGCTGAATACTGCTCACTGATTGGCATTGTGGTCGCTTCCTCCAATTTATTCCTATTCGACACTAGATCCTTTAAAAAATTCCCATACATCAACAAGAGGCACGTTAGTCCTAATTTGCTTCAATAAGTCAACAAACTTACCATATTGCTCTTGCATGCGCTCTTTCCGTAGACGATTAGGATAAGGAATTTTTGGCTGGTAATCCCTGAGTGGCGCTTGTTTGGCTTTGATGGCTTAGTGACTGGTGGTGGCTTCTCCTTTTCCACTGAATCAGCTGTAGGTGTTTCCTTTTTGCTAGGTTTCTCTGTGTTATCCTCGTCATCTGAAGTCAAATCCTGCACAATAACAGAGTTGTCAGAATATGATGTATCCATAACTCTGATTACCTTACCTGAGCGAGTGGTAATCGCCTTAACATGCTCATTGTTATTCTGATTCATGTTGGGGTTCTTTTGGGTGTTGCTTGGTAGTGACCCACTTTGACGTCCTGATACGACCTCAGCTAATCTACCTAAGTCGCGCTCAATATTCTGGATTGATGCTTGCTGATTCCTTTGAACTTGCTCGTTATTAGCTTGATTATGTTGCACAGTCAGCACGAAACTCTTCAATATAGCTTCCATGTTGCTGCTTGCTCCAACTGCTGGCTGAGTGATCTGTACTGGTAGCTGAGGATTCGGGTTGGCGTTTCCTTGGTTAAACCGATAGAACCCTGATGGGTTCTGTCTTTGGAAATTTCCTCGGTTGTGTCCCTGGTAATTTGAATTACCCCCCTGTAGCTATTTTTCGGCTTCTGGTTCATGAAGTTAACGCTCTGTGTCTAGATCATCGGCCGATCTTCGCTGTCTTTCGTCAGGTGATGTCCTCCACAAGTGTCACATCCTAACTGCATAGCGTGAATACTCTAGATCAACTTATCAACTTTACGCTCCAACGACTTCTGACTGTTAGCATGTGATGCTACAGTATCACTACCCCCGTCATCCTCTATTGCAACTATCGTTTTTCTACCTGACTTCTTCTCGACACTCCATCCTTGCTTAACTAAAGATATGTCTTCTAAAAGCTTAAAGGCATCCCTCTGAGTCTTATATTGAAAGATACCACCGCAGGCTGAGTCGATCCACTCCTTAATCTCTCATCCATACCCTTGTAGAAAGTCTCGACCTGCTTGCTCTTATCAAGCTCGTGATTTTGACATTCGCGTAACATCTTCTAGAATCGTATCCATGAATAAACAAAAAATTCCCCAACTTTCTGGGTGAAGTTTGAAATCTCAGCTATCGTTCTTTCTTCCTTAGCAGAAGGGAAGAAGTGCTTAATGAACAAGTTGTTCATGTCTGCCCAGGTCGTGATAGAGTCTGGTTCTAAAGATTCTAACCAATCTTGAGCTTCCCCGATCAGGGTGAACGGGAAAAATCTAAGTCTCGCGGCATCAGAGTTGGCTCTGAATAAGTCACAGATAAAGAGGAATCACTGAATATGTCGGTTAGGGTCATGCTTTAACCTCCCATCAAAATTTAGTTCCCGAGCCATGCTGACGAACTGCCCTTGATTTCGAATCTTTCTTCATTAGCAGCAGCAGGGACTCGGATAGCAGACAGTGGAGCTGGTGGTGCAGTCTCGCGAGCTGTCCACATCGGTGATCATCTTCATTAGCCATTAGTTCCTCCTCAGATTCAGACTCCAAGTGAGTAGCTTCCGTGATTGTTGGTGGTTGACGTAGACGTAGTCGACGGTAGAATTCTCGTTCAGGCTCTTGAAACGGGTCTAAGAGTTGAGACGATGATCTATGGGTCATAAACTAACTAATTAAGAAAAATTAGAATTATAGAACTAACTAAATAAAATAAAATAAATCTAAGAAAACTAAATAACCTAGAAAGAAAATAAAATAAACTGAGTAAAATGAAACTAAATAAAAAAATCAAAATCAATATTAGATTTAAAATTAAGGATAAAAAGAAAATGCTAGAAAAATTTGTTAGATATTAAATTTCGATCTTGTGGATTTATTTTGTAATAATTATTTTCTAGAATGTTTTGTCTTGTAATTTATTTTATAGTTAGTTTCTTTGTACTTAAAGTTCAGGGGCTAAAGTGCAATTCCTTGATACTTAATTAAGTCACCCTAGTATTTATAGGCTCCTAGGGTTTTGTGTAATGGTTGACAATTGAATTCAATATTACACGGGTTTTGTTCCAGTCGCCGCGTACACATTCTCATATTATTCTCTTTGTCTTTCTTTAATCATAACACAATCATTGAGTGTATATTCTGTTTGTGAGTGATTATTGACGTAAATGTGCTGATATTATCTGGGATTCATCATTAACAATTGGTATCAGAGCACAAGGAGGTGGATTTAAACTCAAACTTGCGGATTCTGCTGCAAGTTCATCGAGTTCTTCATCAAAAAACCCGGTTTGATCTTCCTTTTCTTAAATATTTTGCTGTTTTCATGTTTTTCTATTCATATAATCATCTCGTATACATTCCCTAATGATTTAGAGCTATTTAGGTTCAATCTATACACCATATTGCCATCTTAAATCCGTTTTTCTAAATCTTGAAAAACATGGATTTTCTAGCTATTATGGTCTATTTTTAATGATTTTTAAGTGTTTTGATGTATTTTAAAGGCTAAAAAGTGTTTAAAATAATTTTCCAATCATTTAGAAACTATTTTTAGGCCAAAAATCTGCTAGTTATAAGTCTATACAATTTTTGAAATTTCATATCTGCTTTAATTCGGACCGTGTACTGTAGCACTTCGGACCATAATCCGGACCAACTCGGACCATAGTTCGGTCCATTTCGGACCATCCTTAGGTGACCTTCGGACCATATAGTTCCTCATTTCGGACCACACTTCGGTCCCATCCGAACTTCGGACCCTCCGAAGTTCAGATCAGGCATTTTTAAGTCACTTAGTTTAACTTGTGCTTTCACTTTGTACCTTCATTTCGGACCATCTGAATCCGGTTCATATCCGAATTCGGTGTTTCCTTCTTGAAAATTTTTTACAAGTGTTCATCCGAAGTGCCTACTGTTCATCCAAATTAAAACTGTCTGAATTCGGTTGCCTTGATCTTGATCCATCCGAATTCGATTTGTACCGAATTCACTGTTCATCCGGATTCGACCCACCCGAATTCGGTCCATCCTCTGTTGGTCGACCAGGTCCACATTCCATCCGAAATCACTGTTCACCCGAATTCGGTCCCATCCGAACTCAACTTTTGATCTGAATTCGTACCATCCAAGGTACTGTACATCCGCAGTTCAGCCAATCCGATTCAAGTTTCCACCTTCAAAATCTCATTCTTCCATATCAGCACCCTAGATCATGTCTCGAGAAGCCCTTGTCCTCGGATCCGAGAACAGACCACCTGTTCAGTATCCCGATGAGTATGAGCAGTGGAAGTCCCGATTTCTATAGTTTGTCGGTATGCAACCCAATGGAAACCTTATGCTCCAATCCATTTCTGAGGGCCCCGTTATCTACTATCGGGAAATTGTTGCTAGACCCGAAGCTGACCCCCTGTACTCGCTTCCAAAATTGAACCCGAACCTGCAATTGATGCAGAGCGAGACAGGCAGCATGCTGACAAGAGGGCCGAATATCTGATCCACCAAGCCCTGCCCACTGATATCCTTGTAGGAGTAGACAGCAAAATGTCTGCTAAAGAGATGTGGGATGAATTTGAGGTTCAAATGCTAGGGGCAGACTTAGATGACAGAACCAAAATTGAAGAGGGAAAGGAAAAATATACCGAATTCAAAGCCAAAGACGGGGAGTCGCTACCGGCCACGTTTAGTAGATTCTGTGCAGTTCTGAATGAACTTAACAAACTGCACATCAAGAAAGACAAGGATGACATCAACATCCAGTTCTTTGCTGCCTTGGCCCCTGAGTGGCAAATTGCATGTCGAGCCACGCGACGAGTGTTGAACATTCCCGAATTATCTATCAATGTGGTGTTTAAAGAACTAAAAAAGTATCAGGGTGACGTAGACCATCAGAAGCAGATGGCCAAGCAGCTAGCATCCTTGTTACTATATGCCAATACGGGCATCAAACCCACTGATTCTTTGGCCTTGATCTCCAACAAGAACATTCCCACTGCATATTATGCTCAAGGTTCATCATCATCCCAGTGCCAATATGCTTCTCCTCCGCCTGAGATAATAGATGAGGAAGAAACGGAGATTCAGGAACAAATAGCGTTATGGACTAATCGTCTACAACAACGACGTTTTTCCAATAAGACTTACAATCAGCTCCGCTACGACAACGGTCCGCGGAGGTACTCTGATGACAGACGAGATGACAGAATGGATGATTATCGTAGGGACGATTCTCGCAGGGATGACAGAGATGACCGAAGATACTACGATACACGGGACTATCGGGATTACCGTCGTTATGAAAGGCGAGACGATAGGCGAGATGATCGCAGGGATCATCGACGCGATCATGACCGTAGGGATGATCGTCGTAAAGATAGACGGGACGACCGCCGTGACGATCGATGGGACTATGATTGTCGGGATAACCGAAGGGATGATAGTAGGGAACCTCGCCGTGCCGAAAAGAGGCCGGTGGAGAGGAGAGATGAGAGGCCGAGAGCAGAAGAGGCTAAGGGTACTGAAGAACATCTGTGCTACAAGTGTGGCAAACCGGGCCACTTTGCTCGGGAATGCAAGAACAAGTTCGATAGGCACGTCGGTTATTATGAGCAGAAGTTGGAAGCCGCCAAGAATAGGACTGTTGCCATGGCTCTCGTTGCCCAAGAAGATTATTGGGATGTAGAGGATACTGATGACAAAGGAAAAAATTGCTACATGGCGGATCGACTGGGATTGGATAGCTATGCTACTTCAACTGATTCAGATTCAGACACTGTTGCTGAGGGGGAGACACCGCAAAATCCACCAGCATGTCTGATGGCCAGATCCGACGATCCAGAATGTTCGTCATCAGATTCTGAGGCACGAGAGGTACATTCCTGTGAAATTTCAAAGCATGTAAATAATCTATCTGTACATAGTGAATGTAAATTGCACACACATATAATTGATTTAGAAGCTAGGTTAAATGATGAAACAGAAAAGTGTGTGCAGGCTGAACATCTAGCCCAAACATTAAAAGAGCCATCTGAATTATATCAATCAAAGTGGTTAACTAATCATAATGTGATAAAACAGATGCTAATTGAAAAGGTAGATGTTCAGGATAGGAATATGTACCTAGAATCTTGTATGGTTAGGTTATCTAACGAAAAGCTCTCATTAAAAGAAGAAATATATGTTCTATCAAAACAATTAGAGACGGTAAGTATGGAAAACATAGACAGCTTAGAAAAATACAAAATGATAGAAGAAGAAAGAATAAGTTTGTACTCTCGAATAAAGACCCTTGATGACGAATTTTTAGAACGAGGTCAAACTGAACAAACTATTCACTTGAATCATCCCAAAGAAACTAGGTTTTCCATTCTAAACAAGGAATCAGTTTCAAAAATCGTAAGTATTTGGAAAAGGCTCAAAACGTTTTACCTCTATTTTATGACATGAATTACATGGGTGCTGGGCTTAAATATTTCTTTTTTGAGTCATCAAAAGAATTTTTAACCCAAGAGGATGAGAAACGAATTGAAAATAAAGAAAAAGAAATATCTTTTAAATATGTAGAACTAAACCAGAGTTATCCTTATAGAGTACCCACTCTAGAGGAAGACTTCTTGTCTAGTTATTCTGAAGCTGAAATGAAAGCAGAACCTGTAAAACCAATCCCTCACCTTTACATTCCTACAAAAGTTCTTTAACATAATATTAAAGTTTTAGAAAAGGAATTAAAGTCAACTCAAAAGAAAGCTCTTGATTTTCAAGAAGCTCTTCTTAAGAGTGAGGAAAAATTGGTAAATCAGAGTTTTCAACAATCTGTAGAATTAATTGTCTACAGAGAAAAATTTGACATGGTTTCTCAAACATTAAAAGATCATTTAAAAGAACCAAGAGTTTCTCGTCCTACCAAAATTCCACTCGTGTCATCAAACAAAGGCAAGACTAAAATTGAAAATTCTTCTATCAATTGTAAAGGTGAGTGCTCAAAACCTCTTAAAGCTGAGGTTTCGAAAAAGACTTAGATTCAATCCAAGTCTTTTAAGAAACCCACTCACCAAGAAAAAGAAAAATCTTTAAAGTCTAAGTCTTCCATGCGTACTGACTCTCATCGTTTTGTTGCTACAGATCATGTGAGAAGAGTACCAAAAACAACCATGCAAGATTATACGAGTTTTTTTTTTGTGAAGAAGGCTGTTATGCCAATTCATTTTGTTTCTAGGATGCATGTAATCTCTGAAAACAATATTTGTAATGATGTAACGAAATTCATTGCTTGTTTAAAGTATTCGTTTAGTGACTTGTTTAATTTCTGTCCAACTCGTTTTAGACACCAAGTTCCTGAAATGAATGCTTTTGTGCCATATACTACTAAAAGAATTTGCAAAAAGAAAATAAAAAATGTTGCATCATCGGCCATCACGAAAAATGATACTTGTACTTTGCCTAGGCCCAAAACCAAAGCAAAAGTCAAACAAGCCTCAAAATGTAAAAACCGAAGGTAATTTCATAGCCTAAGGTTCCAAAGCCTAATAAATCCAATTTTCAATGGATTCCAAAAGACTATGCATCCGGACCACACATAACTGCAAAATGGGTTCCTAAAACTGCAAACATACCATATTCACCTGGAACTTATAACCCAAAAGGACCCATATTAAGATGGGTACACAAAGTTGTGTGATCTTAATGCAGATGGTTCTTGGTTACTTCAGATCAAGACCCGTAATTCAATGAATTGGCTTCTAGTTATCTTAGACTAGGACCCGTTCTTCTGCTTGTCGGTTGTGCTTAAACCGACACGTTTGGCTTCTGTGCACACAGCTCAGATACCGGTCTAAATTCATCATGTTTTCTGAACATCTCGGTTCAGAACACGGTTTGATTGTCAATATAAGATGCATCTGTTTGAATGCTGATAGAATTTCATTATATGTATTTATTTGTTTTTCAGACAAAATCCATCTGGTATATGGATTCGGGTTCCTCAAAGCACATGAATGGGAGAAGAGAATTGCTGTCCAACGTAGTTGAACAATACTGTGGGACGGTAAAATTCGGGAACAGTCACCAGGCTCATATAAAAGGATACGGGGAAGTAGTATTAAATAATCTAGTCATCAAGGATGTTGACTATGTTGAGGGATTATCACATAATCTGTTTAGCATAGGACAGCTCTGCGATAAAGGATTAGAAGTAACGTTTAGGGCTAAGAACTGTAGTGTTAAGAGTATGGATGGCAAAGAAATTTTATCTAGTTCCCGTAACTCTAACCTTTACACCATAGACGTAGCTAAGCTCATGGTTAAGGATAACATCTGCCTTCTATCAAAAGCCTCTTCAAAAGACTCTTGGTTGTGGCATCGAAGGTTATCCCACTTAAACTTTGAAAACATCAACAAGCTGGCTGCTAAACAACTGTTGAAAGGTCTCCCAGAACTGAGATATGAAAAAGACCATCTGTGTGGAGCATGTGAGAAGGGCAAGATGAAATTATCATCTCACAAACCAAAACCCGAACCATCATCAAAGAGAGTATTGGAGTTAAATCATATGGACTTATGCGGACCAATGCGGACCCAAAGCATAAATGGGAAGCGATATGTGTTGGTTATCGTTGATGATTACACACGATATACCTGGGTTAAGTTCTTGCAATCCAAGGATAAGACAACTCAAGGAATCATCGATTTTATAAAGAATGTCGAAACCCAACAGCAACTGTCCGTTCAATCAATCCGATCTGACAACGGCACGGATGTCAAGAATTCGGTAGTTGAGGGATTCCTTCGATCCAAAGGTATTCAGCATCAATATTCTGCTGCTAGAACACCTCAACAAAATGGAGTCGTAGAAAGGCGTAACCGCACCATTGTGGAAGCTGCTCGTACAATGCTGACTTACTCAAAGCTACCTCTGTTCTTGTGGGCTGAAGCCGTGTCAACAGCTTGCTACACACAGAATCGCTCCATCATCCATAAGCCTTTCAATAAAACTCCATATCAACTCTTCTTAAATAAAGTACCATTTATCAAGTACGTACGTGTATCTGGTTGCAGGTGCTATGTGCTTATTGTTAAAGACAACCTCGGGAAATTCAACAAAAAACTGGATGAAGCGATCTTCATTGGATACTCATCCAACTCGAAGGCTTATCATGCATTCAACACCCGAACTAGGACAGTCAATGAAAGCGTGCATGTCACATTTGATGAGTTGGCTGAACTGGCACCAGAAGTTGATCATTCAGGACCACGCATTACACCAATGCCTCGAGACTCTTCTTCTCAATCTACTTCCTTTTTCACCTTCTGTTTTAGTTCATTTGTTTGATACTTTTTATGTAGAATTTTTTGGTCCTAATTCTAATGTTTCTCCTACTGTAGGTAATACATCCAACAATTCAACTGCTCCACAACTTCTATCCGATCCATCTTCATCCATGTCATACCCACATCCATCAACTTCATCCACTGATACATCTGCTATTTAATCCACTCCAGAAATCCCCTCGCATATCATGCCAAACATCCTTCCTTCACTTGAATATTCCAAACCTGAACCGGAACCAGTGGTACCTTCACTAGAAACCATTGACCATGAATCATCCTCCATTCCCACTCTCACCACTGAGATTCCATCCCGTGCACCCCTTCCACTTGAGACAAAATGGACCCGAAGTCACCCAACCGATCAAATCATTGGTGATGTCTAAATCGGTGTCCAAACCCGTAGCTCGTCTGCTAATGAATGTCTCTTCGCATCATTCCATGGTATGATAGAGCCAGCTCGTGTGGATGAAGCCTTAAAAGACCCAAAATGGATAGTTGCAATGCAAGAAGAGCTCAACCAGTTTGAATAGTGTATGGTCTACGATTGCAAGATCTATCTAGACGCGGATCCGTGAACGAGTGCGGAATCCTCGTTGACGGTTAGACGGACAACTCTCAACCAACGGAACACGGAGACTATTAGACGCTGAACGAACGACACACGAACGATCCTACGAACTAATTCTCTTCGAAACGGCACTCACCTAGCTGATAAACTCGAGATCGCCTTTTGCTTAATTCCTCACGAATTCTGCTAAAAGTCCCTTAATGATTCGAGTCTATCTCTAATTATAGACCCTGATTCGAGTCTGTTGTGGGCCAAGCTCGAATCTGGCCCAAGGCCCATTCGAGTCTGTCCACAAGACACTCTCGAATCTAGCCCATTCGAATCTAAGGATACATTCGAATCTATCACAGATTCGAATGTCTTCCTTTACCTATTCGAATCTAGCCAATACACTTAAATACTTAAGTGATGAAACTTATGTTTTACTTATGCTTGAGTTAATCTTTGACCTTTATGTTTGAACTTCTTGTAATATGTTACATCAAGTTCAAACACACAATCAATAACAGACAAACACATATAAACATATATATCAAAACACTTGTTAATACTCAGAATATTACTTAAACCATAATGCAGATCGATTAGACTGCTATCGTCACACAGGGTGTACCAACAGACTCCCCCTTGACGATAGCTTCTAATTATTTACATTACATCAAATTTAAGTACTAGAGCTATATATACTACTACCTGCATATAATCCAGCATCTATACAAACTTTAACTACCTTTTGGAACTTCCTGGCTTCAGATCTCCATGGTTCAGTAAAGAAGATAGGCTGATCATGAAGCTTCTTCAGGTCGTCCTTTGATAGGTTTATCAAATGCAGTGGATCATATACCTTCAAAATGACCTGCTCGTCTTGATCCTCCATGATGGCTTCAGCAGTGTCAATCTCGAGGTACCACCATTTCATGTTGCTCAAAACGTTCTGTGGCATCGATTTCATTGGTACTTTCTTTAGACACCTCACAGGTTTGTATACCATCCTGGCCCATGGCCTACCTGTATGAGGATCTATTCTCGACTGATCCTCGACCCTCTTTCCGGTCCTTGGCTTGAGTCGCTCGAACTTTCCTGATCTTCCTTCTTTCCTTATAATTCTTGCCACGACTTCAGCGTACTGGTCTTCACCTATATTAATTAACTCTTTCCATGCAAGCTCCTTTACTTCAATCTTGGGCAATGAGTTAAATGCTTTTAGTGTTCGCCTCAAGTATTGTAGTCCATCTCTTCTTTTCAAGATAAATAGCTGCAGTTCTTTGTCAAAGAACCAGCTTATAATGCCTCCTGAGAAGCTTCCAGCACCTGGAACTCTCATTTTCTTCTTCATCTTCAAACGATCTTTCTTTTCCTCTTTCTTGAACCAAAGATTTATCAAGTCAGCTCTAGATGGCTCCTTCTCGGCCTCTTCAAGTTCTTTGTCCTCGACTGAGGCTACCTTGATATAGTCAACGTCAATCACATTATGATTTTTTCCTTCATATAGCTCCGTGACAGGTTGTGAATTGATAATAACCTCATTGACATGATCGTCTTCATCATCCAACACTTCATCGTCTGATTTCAAGTCCACAACCTCCTCTGGAATAAATTCTCCTTCTTCTAACTCTTCTTCTTCATCGTCAAAATCCATAAGCTCTTCCTCTATGTCCTTCAGTGCATCAATCAAGTCACTGTCCAGAACCCTCGAGGAACCTGCTTCTTTTCCAGATCCTCCTACGTCTCCTTCTGTACTTGGCTCCCCCTGAATTTGTGTAGCTTGAGCTACAGGAAAATCTACAGACTCAATCTCTTTATTCGCACCGGGATTATCGCCTTCATTATCATCATCTCTTCTCTGTACCTCCTGATCCTTACAACTAGTCTCCCCCTGAGTTTGTAGATTTTTCATAAGTTGCTCTAGGAGGGACCTCATTGCTCGGATTTCTGAAGATTGATCAGCTACGAAAGATTTTAGCTCCGTGTTTTCGTCTCTGACACTTTCCACAATCTTTCTCAACTCTGCATTCTCCTTATCAAGATTTGAGTTATGCTCCTGGAGTTCACCTACAGCTTTTGTAAGAGTTATTATTTGAACGTGCTGAAAGTCAACACGACTCTTGAGTTGCATGAATCGTTGATTTTCGGTATATGCAGCTGACGTAGAAGGAATGGACTGAATGGGAGATGGGATGAAAGGTGATGGAATGTATGGTTCATGCTGCTGAGGTGGCGGTGATGGTGGAGCTGTGACTTGTGGTTGGGTTTGAGTTTGAGGCTGAGGTTGTGCATCGGACTCTGATGAAGTCCCCTGCATGAACCTGTGACGTTTGGCCCGTTGCCTTGTCACTAGTTGAGCAACTTCCTCTTCTTCAAAATCCGAATCTTCAGATTCCCTTTCTTCTCTCCTCCTCGATCCTGCTGCTTCATTCACTACTAACCTAGCGCCATAGGTTCCGATGTGAATATTGGGATCTGCAGCCACTGATTCAGGAGCTTCAGCCTCCTGCCCATCCATATCATCTGATTCTGATGCTGATGATGTCAAGCCTTCATCAACCCTTTCTGCCTCATACTCATCCTTATCTCTAAGAACATCTTCTGCTCCTTCTGGTGGACTGAGCAGCTCCCCCACTAATGCTGCGGCCACGTCCTCGTTCGCATGGGGTCCTGATGCCCATATCTCTTCTAGAGTATGCGCATTTTGTTCAGAATCAGGAACTGCACTTGAAGGCCCTGCTTCCTGTGCTTGGGGCTGCTCGCTTGTAGAAGGCCTTGATGCTTGGATTGGACTCACTGCTGGTCTCTGAAGGCGTCTTTGAACTCTTGGCTGTTGTTGTTGTTGACGTTGTTGCTGTTGTTGTTGTTGCGGAAACTCAACGACCCCTGCCCAGTTGGCATCTTCCGGGGCTTGAAAATCCCTATCCACAATAGCTCCGAACAATGGACGAGCAACAGGAACAGCCAATCTTCCTCGGTGTGAGGAACAATCAGCGAAAATCCTTTTGTCCATAACATTCACGCTCAAAGAGTCATCTGATTGTGGCAAATTTGGCAAAAAGTGCCTTATCAACATCATGACAAATCTTGGATATAGCAGAAACCTTTCCCTGTCTGGAGCTGTAATCTGATGGACGAACTCCGAGAAAAACATTTGAGAGAAGCTGAACTTCCGATTATACACCAGTGCAATAACCCCCGATTGGATCTTTGACACGATGTAGTCAAATCCAGCCTTCTTTGGCGCAAAACAAACCATGAACACATGCACCAAAAATCTCCACTGCCCTATCAGGCCACTTTTCATATACGATGACTTCGTAACGTCCAAACTATAGCCCATCCTCAGAAACGCGGTCTGCCTAATACTTAACGGGAAGTCAATAGGCCCGTCCTCCTGTTCCTGAGAACCCAACTGTAGAACTTGGCGCAACATATCTGCTGAGAAGACTAGAGGCTGGCCAGCGATTCTGGTTCTTATAACTGTCGGGGTGACAGTACAGTCAACCTGTAAATGATCATAGAACTGGCGTACATACGAAATTACAATTGGAATGTTATGAAACAAAGCATAGCTAATCCTAGATTCAGCTAGGAAATCCAAAACTTGGCGAAAACCCTGCGCCTCAGGGATATTATTGTCTGGATTAAGGACCATATTATGCTTAGGGACAAAAGCGCGAACTGCCATATCTGCACAATAAATAACACTGTTAGACTCATTAAAAATCAATAAACTTGTTTAAATTCAAATTTGTTTTATTTTGTACCTTTTTAAATACAAAATCTAACACAATTAAATTTCCACAAGTTTAATAAAATTTAAATTAAACAAAATAAATAAAGTACAGATTCGAAAGTAACAGATTCGAAGTGTCCATATTTGAATGTAATGGACAGATTCGAAGAGTCCCTATTCGAGTCTAATGGACAGATTCGAATATCATGGTCATCTCGAATCTAATGATAGATTCGAGAAACCCATGAACAGATTCGAAGGTCCAGGAACAGACTCGAAACCCCGTCGGTCCTTCTTTCACCAAAAATCCAAGATTTTAACCGTTTTGAACTTAGTGATTCACATACATTAGTTCAACTAGGTTCTAATCATTGATTTATGCTTTTAATTTGATCTTTTATAGGTCCAAACTTGGTAATTTAGCAAAAACTCTATTTCGACCTATAAAACTTCAAAATTTGACGATTTGGTCTAAAATTGTGCATAAAACTACACAAATCTTGTACAATCTGGTTGATTATACCTAGATGTATCTGTAGAATCGAAACACCAAGTAAGAGACTCGACAAAATGTCGTTTAGGAGAAATACGATAGATTCGAGAATAGAATCGAGATCGCCGCAGTAGACTCGAGTGTATAGATTCGAAAACAGTAAGGTCTTAAATGACTTCACTGTTGACCTATTTATACCACCAACCCTCGAGTCTAAGCGTAGATTCGAATCTACTGACAGATTCGAATTACTCCTTATTCGAGTCTGTCTTAGATTCGAAACCACCAACACTTAGAAAAATTTCGAAAATTTTGAAATAATTTCAACTTTTCCAACTTTTTTCTACGGTATTGTGTAACCAGATAAACTATGCCAATTCTTTTACCCTAAGCTCAAGATAGTTCACGCATTGTTTATTTTATCCAACTTTGAATGCACCCTTAGTAACTTTTGACCTTTTCCCTAAGTAAAAAATTAAACTAAACTAATAGTAAAGTAAAA
Source organism: Centrapalus pauciflorus (assembly GCA_020465985.1). Classification (NCBI taxonomy): domain Eukaryota; kingdom Viridiplantae; phylum Streptophyta; class Magnoliopsida; order Asterales; family Asteraceae; genus Centrapalus; species Centrapalus pauciflorus. Next base: position 150,703 of record JAANYP010003607.1, on the reverse strand, counting down.
TTAAAATAAAATAAACTAAGGTAAAAAGAAAATAAAAGAAAATAAAATAAGATTTTGATTAAAACATTTAATCTAGACTTAAGCTAAAAAAAAAAAATTTACAAGCTAAGCTAAATACTAAACAACATATTTTTGATGAGTATAGTCTAAGAGAGGTTCAATCAGATTGCGATGTCTGATACTAACTTTCAGTACTTAAACTTTCACACTTAGGAATTTTTGATTCCTTTGATTGTTTGTTGTGACATACCTATTTAGCCGATTGTTGGTATTTTACCCCGTTAAACATTCTACATTTCGGAATATCCCTTGGCCTTTTTATTTATCAGGAAATTATCTTACGTGACTCAGACATAGACATACTTTTATGATCAAGGCACACAGACAAAGATTCTAACTTGTTGGTATTTGCAAACTTTCTTTAAAAGACAAACATCGGACACAGGTCTGTATTTTCATACAACAAAGTGTCTTAGTTCGCCTTAAGGTTTTCTTTTAAAGTTAGCAGATAGCGGTGACAGGTCTGTACTGACGTACAACAAAGCGACATGTCTGCTAACCCGAATCTAAACAGAGACAACAGGTCTGTACTTACGTACAACAGAGTTGCATGTTTTCGACTCTCAGTTTTACATGATATTTCTATTCTTTCCATTTTCAGATGTATTTGATGTTGCCATACATCCCCAGAAAGTTTGCATACCTCATTTAGACTCAATGTTTGTATGTCTTGTACATAAAAATTAAGACCGATTGGTCATATATCTAAGTTAGTGACACGCTTGACTATTTCTAGAATATTTTATTAGCCTTGAGATTCCCTATATGTATTATGCCTACCAACACATCAAACTAAGTAAAGTATAACACTTAGGATTTAGTTGCATTATGTGTGAAAGCCTAAATACTTAGAGTCTGTAACGACGGTGCTAATTTTCGTCACTTTGAACCTATGTATCTAAGACCTAACTCTTTTTTTTTGATATTCTCTTTTTTTTGTATTTTTGTAATTTTCTCTCTTTTTTCTTTTATTTTTTCATAAGAAAAGCAGTAAAATAAGCTAACCTACTAACTTACTAAAGATAGAAACTTACTAAAAATAGAAACTTTCCTAAATTAGCAGATTACTGAGAAGAAAGAAAAACTACTACTCTACAATAAAATAAAATAAACTTACTACTACTAAGGTCAAATTACTCTGGGTTGCGCATTCCATTCAGTTGAATTAAATACTCAAACCGTGACTTATCAAACGCTTTGGTAAATAAATCTGCATTATTATCTTCTGTTGCCACCTTTACCAGTTTGATTAAGTTCTTTTCAGCACAATCACGAATAAAATGATGCCTTATGTCTATGTGCTTTGTTTTACTGTGTTTAACTGGATTATTAGTTATAGCAATTGTAGATTGATTGTCTATCCTAATAGGAGTTTGAGTGTAAGCCAAACCGTAATCCCGCAATTGTTGTTGTATCCACAGAACCTGTGAGCAGCAACTACCAGCAGCAACATACTCGGCCTCGCACGTTGAAATGGCTACCGATGTTTGTTTCTTGCATTGCCAGGATACCAATCTCCCTCCTAGGAACTGACAACCTCCAGTTGTAGATTTGCGCGTCAAGCTGCATCCTCCGTAGTCAGAATCCGTGAACGCTTCCAACTCTAGATCTCCCTCCGCGTGATACCAAAGTCCCAGCTTCGGTTTCGACTTGAGGTATCGTAGAATCCGCTTCACAGCTTTCATATGCATCTCCTTCGGATTCGCTTGAAACCTAGCACAAATACACACAACAAACATTATGTCAGGTCTTGAAGCAGTTAAATACATAAGTGACCCAATCATGACCCGATATAAAGTCGGATCCACATCGGTATCACTTTCAGTATCCGGCCCGAGATTGTGATTCACTTGAATCGGCGTGCTGAAGTGGGCAGTCAACTTAGTTCCCTCCATCCCAAACTGTTCTAATATGTCATAGACATACTTAGTTTGATGGATAAACATCCCTTCCTTCTTTTGGTCAACTTGTAACCCTAAAAAGAAATTCAACTCCCCCATAGCACTCATCTCGAACTTAGACTTCATCACCTTCTCAAAATCTTTGCACATTTGTTCGTCTGATGATCCAAAAATGATATCATCGACGTACACTTGTACCAAGATAAAGTGTTCTCCTTTCCTCTTCACAAATAGAGTACTATCTATCCTACCCCTTTCAAAACCGTTTTCTAAAAGATGGTTGGATAAAGTCTCATACCACGCCCTAGGTGCCTGATGTAATCCATAAAGAGCCTTATCTAAGCGATATACTCTATCAGGATATTTAGGATCTGTAAATCCGGGCGGTTGTTCTACATACACCAACTCTTTCACTTTCCCATACAGGAAAGCACTCTTAACGTCTAGTTGATATACCTTAAAGCCTTTGAAGGAGGCAAACGCTAGAAACAACCTAATGGCTTCTAGCCTTGCTACTGGTGCAAAAACTTCGTTGTAATCGATTCCCTCCTCTTGGTTGAAACCCTTTACAACTAATCTCGCCTTGTTGCGCGTGACTATACCCCGATCGTCTCTTTTGCACTTAAAAACCCATTTGGTTCCTATTGCAATCTCCCCTCGAGGTAACGGAACTAACTCCCACACTTCTAGTTTCCTAAACTGTGAAAGTTCTTCCTGCATCGCTTCAACCCAGGAGTTATCCTTAAGTTCCATTTGCACATTCTTAGGCTCTACTTGCGATATGAAACATGAATAAAGACATGTGTGATATGCCTCGGAGTCGTTTATCATCGACAACAACACGGTGTTGTTATTTACACTACTCCGAGTCTTCACACCCTCGTTAGGATTTCCTATGATGCTTTCTATTGGATGGTTCTTGTTAATCCTAGAGGTCTCTATTTAATCAACCCTTAGATTATCTCCTAAGTTGGATCCTATTTCACCTAAAGGGGGAACAGGCTCAGCTTCTACATTTTCCTCCTCACGGACGTTTTCCTCAGAGTTAGAACTTGAAGCTTGAGTCTGATTTTCAGAGTTAGGTGTCTCTTGATCAGCAACTTCTGGAGATCCATCTACAGTCGCAGTAGGCTCGGATGTAGATTCGAACGTGGTCCTTGGAAAGATTTGGCCATCGTCGTTCAGATGCAACGTCGCCATGTCCTTCTCGATTGTACCTGCATTATCATCCAGAGGAATGTTAAATGACTCAAATAACTTATCATAGTCAAATATCCATTCCAGACCAGTTTGGGGTTCATGTGTATAACTTGAGACTTCAATATTATACACAATCTCCACAGTACCAGTTGTTTTGTTAAACACCCATTTGTTTGGTGAGTTTGGCACATAACCTGGAAGTATCCTTCGTCAGCCTTTTCACCAAACTTCGGTTGATGTTTTGTCCTTAAAAGTGTGCATGGTACTCCAAACGGTTCGAATCCAGTTAAGTTAGGTGGCCGTTTATTCAAAATTTCATAGCATGTTTTGTTCAATGATTTGACTGTAAGGACTCGGTTTAAAATGTGGCACGCGGTATTCACTGCCTCCCTCCAAAACATGGTAGGAAGCTTTGAATCCGAAAGCATAGTCCTTGCAGCCTCAATCAAAGTTCTATTTTTACCTTCGGCCACCCCATTCTGTTGAGGTTCATATGGTGCACTGAATTGATGCACTATGCCCTTTGATAGGCAATATACACCAATTACAGTGTTTTTGAATTCAGTTCCATTATCACTACGAATATGTTTAACCCTAGTTCCGTATGAGTTCTCCACTTGGTCCAAGAACCCGATGAGCCTTGCAGCCGTCTCGTCCTTCGTACCTAAAAAGAAAACCCAAGAAAAACGTGAGTAATCGTCGGTGATAACTAAGCAGTACAAACTACCTCCAATACTCCTTTTGTTGATTGGGCCGAAAAGGTCCATGTGCAACAGATCGAATGTTGAGGCTATGGAATTCTGCTTCTTGGACTTGTGTGTCTTCTTGTGTTGTTTGCCCTTCATGCAAGGTAGACACTTATCCTCGAACTGAAAACTTTTCATGGGCACCCCCTGCACCAGTCCATGCTTCGTAATGTAATTCATCTTCCTCAGGTGCAGGTGAGCCATGCGTCTGTGCCACAGTACGGATTCCGTATCCGAAGCTTTGGATAGTAGACAAATTGGCCCCATCGAAGTCTCTGGCTTGTTCATATCCAGCACGTACAAGTCGTTCTTCCTTGGCGCCCGCATCAACACCCATTCTTCAGGAATTTTGAATCCAGGCTTTAGCACTAACGCCTCAGTGTCAGTAAATAACACCGAGTTTTTCTTATCACAGATTTGAGAGACACTAATGAGATTATGAACCAGTTTATCAACGTGATAAACTTGATCCAAAGTAATCGTCCCATTAGTGACTTCTCCAGTTCCAGTGATATTTCCACCCTTGTTACCCGCGAATGATACGAATCCCCTATACCCCCCTTGAAGTCTGTGAGAAGACTTCGTTCCCCCGTCATGTGCCTGGAGCAACCACTGTCGACGAACCACTTGTTGTTTGGACCGGTAGTTATCTCCTGCACATGAAAGAAAATAGGTTAGTTATCACGGGGAACCCAAGCCATGACTGACTTGGTAATACCATTCTCGTCCACATACGTGAACTCTTTCAAGTACCCATCTCGCCGTTCAGGTGACTTGATCCAATTCGAATGAAGTAACAGATTCGAAACAAAGTAGACTCGAAACTCTCTGAAATTGACTCGAAAGGAGCGTATTTAGGTTAGACTCGAGACTAAAGTGAAACCCTAATTACCCCTATAGATTCGAGCGCCGCAAACTCGAAAAACGGTTAACACGTTGATTTTTTGACGTTTTACAGATTAAATCACTATTTTTCAAACGAAAAATAATGATTTCGACCAAAAACGTGAAAAACGACAAAGTGGTTCCCGAATATGAATTTGCTAATCTCAGAAACACGTTTTTGAGGGCAAAACCGTCCAACTAGCGTCAAGAAACCTAGAATGTATCTGATGAACACGAAGAACACCAAGAACACTCCGTAGGCTCTGATACCACTTGTAAGGTCTACGACTGCAAGATCTATCTAGACGCGGATCCGTGAACGAGTGCGGAATCCTCGTTGACGGTTAGACGGACAACTCTCAACCAACGGAACACGGAGACTATTAGACGCTGAACGAGCGACACACGAACGATCCTACGAACTAATTCTCTCCGAAACGGCACTCACCTAGCTGATAAACTCGAGATCGCCCTTTGCTTAATCCCTCACGAATTCTGCAAAAAGTCCCTTAATGATTCGAGTCTATCTCTAATTATAGACCCTGATTCGAGTCTGTTGTGGGCCAAGCTCGAATCTGGCCCAAGGCCCATTCGAGTCTGTCCATATTGACAGTCTCGAATCTAGCCCATTCGAATCTAAGGTCTCATTCGAATCTATCTCAGATTCGAATGTATTCCCTTAAGTAATTCGAATCTACCCAAAAACACTTCAACTCTTAAGTGATGAAACTTATGTTTTACTTATGCTTGAGTTAATCTTTGACCTTTATGTTTGAACTTCTTGTAATATGTTACATCAAGTTCAAACACACAATCAATAACAGACAAACACATATAAACATATATATCAAAACACTTGTTAATACTCAGAATATTACTTAAACCATAATGCAGATCGATTAGACTGCTATCGTCACACAGGGTGTACCAACATCAAATAGTACTCGGGCAGGAATAGAGTTAAGCAGGAACATACCGGTAACTAAGTCAGGTGTTTCTTTTGCTTCCTCGGCTGTTATTTGAAAAGCTCGAGTCTTTGCAGTCGGCGTTGCAGCAGAACTCTTAACTGTAGACCCTCCAGCTGATGACTGAGACTGATAACGCGGCCCGCTACGACACTGATACATAAAGTGTCCCCTTTTTCCACATTTTGCGCATCCACGTCCCTGCTGTGGACATTCTTCACTACTGTGACCGATCATGTTGCACGCAAAGCAAGTAACATCATCTGGATTGCACAATCCCATGTGCGATCTTCTGCATCGCTTGCAGAATCGTGGTTCGTTCGTGAGGGAGTAAACTTGTGCTTTCTGCTGTGAACTATGCTGATAGGATTGCTGAGATTGCGATTTATTTGGCTTGAAAAATCTACCAAATCTTTGCTTCTTCGGAGGAGACGGATTCATTGGGTTAGTCGTTGGAGCGTATAGCTGATCGTCGTACTCTAGATATCCTCTCTCAATCTGTCTGGCTGCTTCTACCATTTCCAAATAACTCTTGTATTTGATAGCGCTCATCGGATGTCTGTATCTAGGATTGAGTCCTACACGGAATCTATTCATCTTTCTTTATTTGGTAGCTACTTGGTATGAGGAGTAACCGCATAGTCGTGAAAACTCGTGTTCGTATTCGTCAACTGTCTTCGTTCCCTGAGTCAGCTGCATCAGTTGTACTTCCATCTTATCTTGTTGGTCGATCGGGCAGTACTTCGCATTGAACATATCAAGAAATTGGTTCCACTCTAGAGTCTGAATTATTTCTTCACCATAGATACTCCTCTGAGTTTTCCACCAGGCACGGGCAGCTCCCACAAATAGTGCAGACGCATAACTTACTTTCTTAGAATCTAAGCAATCAGAAATCCTGAAGATTTCTTCAGTATGGCTAATCCAATCCATCGCCTGAATCAGATTAACTGTTCCTTCAAAATTCAAAGCACCGCTAGCTTTGAAATCTTTAAACTTGCAGCCTTTTGGCTGAGCAATTTGGGTTTCTGGATTAGATTTATCAGAATCAGATTCATTAGTCTGGACTTGCTTTTCTTTTCTCTTATTTTTCTTTTCTTCACGTCTTTTAGCTTCGGCCTCATCTCTGGCCTGAAACTGTTCTTGCATTGTCTTATTTTGTTGTTCTGAATGTTGGGCTAAAAGTTGTTGCATCATTTCAAACATTTGTTGTGGGTTCATGTTGCTGGGAATATCACCTGATCCTGATCCTGACATCTTCTACTGAAAATTAAAATTATTCAACTATCATTTTATAGACTTAGATCTATGTACCCTTTTTCCCATCCTAATAGTCTGTACATCCTATCTCAGTTCAAACCACCTAAATGATTGATACATATGTATTGCTTCAGTTTGAGATCAAGTATACTTACGTAATACTTGATTCACTCAAACTATTTCTCTGATACCATCCTGTGAAAACCTCCCCTTCCGGGTCAGTTCTCAGAGTCTAGGTCCCATATCATGCAATACGATATCAACCATACTAAGATAGGGTAATTATAATGCGGAAAATTAAATTACATGTACATTACAGATTAGGATTTAAGTTACATATTTCAAAATAAAGTTATAAAAAGGGTAACATCTAATCTAATCATAACATCATACATCCTGTGAAAACCTCCCCTTCCGGGTCAGTCCTCAGAGTCTAGGTCCCATATCATGCAATACGATATCAACCATACTAAGATAGGGTAATTATAACGCGGAAAATTAAATTACATGTACATTACAGATTAGGATTTAAGTTACATATTTCAAAATAAAGTTATAAAAAGGGTAACATCTAATCTAATCATAACATCATACATCACATCAAGTCTACCCAGAACCACCACGTTTACTGTCTTCCAATCAGTACCAGAAAGTTTGTTGAGTAGTGGTCTAAGAAAGCTTCAAAACTTGGATCTTGAATGACCTAAATACTAGGTCCTGCAGGTGATTTTCCTTTGGTTTTTCCTGTAAAATATTAATGCAACATCTGTAAGCAATGCTTAGTGAGTTTATAGATTTTCAATATCAACATGCGTGTCAAGCGGAGTCATTAGTCTTAGCGTGATATGTCTTGGCTGCCGCTACAGCCCTCATGATTGAGATATAGAATCATAGAATTGGATGATGTTCAGGCCACACTCACGCTTAAATCGTGGGGATCAGCCACATACTGGGCTAGCTACCAGTAAGTCAATATGGCGGAACATCGGAGGTCATTACCAAGTTCATAAGAACTGGTGAAATAGCCAGGTCTAGAACAATAGACCATCAGGGCTAGTCAAGCTGAATAAGTCTATCAATTGTCTGATCAAATAATGAAAGCTAAAGTCATCGAAGTCATGATAGCAATAGATCACAAAGCAATATCTGAAGAAATCTTATATGCAATATGAAATGATAATCAAATAGCTATCATGATCCACTGGGCAACACCAAACCATAGTGTGCACAGGTCTCAATCCAGCTGATACAATGAATGTCAATAAATCTAACATCAACAATATATCTCAACCGGATCTTATGCATGTTCAATCTGAATATCTATAACTCACTGGTTTAGGTCTTTATCAAACAGATATAAAAATCTGCCACCTGAGTTATCTCAGGATTTTATCTTGTCAATTCTGTTCTCTGTCAAATCAAATCTTTGACCCACTTTAAATCTTTAAGTCTTTAATCTTTGTTCAGAATATACTGAACCTGTTCAAAATCATTCATGATAATATCATGTCAATTTCATCATCTTTATCATCATCATTTTAATCTTTAAATTCTTGTATTTCATCTGAGTCTGATATCTGATAACTTGTCTTATCAATGCCATCATCTTTTATCTTTTAATCATTATAATCTTGAATTTCATCTGATTCTGATAACTTATTTATTTCGCAAATCATTCTTTGTCTCAATATTTCTCAAAAGTCCTCTATTTATATATTTAACACATGTATATATATATGTATATAAATATAATCATTCATATTAAAAATTCAAAATAGATAAAAATTGGGTTTTCGGATCTAAAATTTCGGATCAGCCCGGATTGGGATCCGGATTCGGATCATCCGGATCCGGACACATCCGAATTGGGGACCCGAATTGGCTACCGAATTCGGACTATGTAGTATCCGAATCAATCATCCAGTTTTCGGATTTGGGACCGAATTAGGTGACATCCGAAATGTTTAATCCGAAATTAGGAACCATCCGGACCGAAACATAAATCCGAAACATGGGCACCATCCGAATTCGGGTAATCCGAATTCGGATTCCACACTTAGTAAATTTCCCAGATTTTGTTCTTGAATGTGTTCATACGAATTTTTCATAAAATTCACAAAACTTATTTATAATCAACATGCAACTTAATATATTGATGTATTATGATTATTGGGTTAATTTTATACTAATTTCCCTATTAATAACATCATATTTTGATCAAGATCATCCAAAATTTATCATTTTTTGTCAAGAACATCCTTTTTCATAAAAATTCCGATTATGCAAATTTTGGATGATCTATCCTCAAATTTTTGTTTCTAATACTTTTATTAACTTGGATTTATCATAATCTCTTAAATTCATACACATGCAACATCAAAATTTATATTTTTAATTCTTGATTTCGGTTCTTCATAAAACCGAACCAACATACTAAAATTTTTGAATTTAAATGAAATATTACCTTGAAATTTCTGTAGATTAATGATGATTGATGATATTGTAACTCCTTCTTGAATAATTTCTTCAATTGATTGCTAATTTATGATGAATTCTTGATGAAATCTTGAGTTTGGCCGTATGTGTAGAGAGAGAGTAGAGAGAGAGAGTGATTTGGATTAATGATCATAAATGATCATTATCTTTTGTTTTTATATATTTCATTTTATCACTTTGTGTATTTAACCCACTAAACTTTTGTATTTTACATCTCTTTTATTTTACTCAATTAAATCATAAATATAATTTAAAATTATATTTACTTAATAAATTTTTTTTTCATTCTTAATCATTATTCGCAAATACAAATAATATAGCAAAATTATATTATTATCTCAAAATTCATTATTACATGCCTGGCAAAAAGTTAGGCTGTTACAGAATGGGCTCCACCACGCACAAACTTCGTCCCCGAAGTTAGCTACGTTCGAACAGACTGGGATAATTAGCTTTCATAACATCTTTGGATTCCCAAAACTGATGCGAACCTTTGTGGTGTTTCCACTGGACGAGCACCATTTGTATCTCTTTATTTCGTAGCTTCTTAGTCTTCGAGTCCAGAATGCGTTCTGGCTCTTCAACTACTCTAAGCTTTTCATCAATTTGTAAGTTAACGTGTGGTATTTGAACTTCTCTTTCATCTGCTAAGCTCTTTCTCAGATGACTGACATGGAATACAGGATGTATTACAGATAAGTCCGCTGGCAGTTCAAGACGATAAGACTGGTTTCCTATCTTTTCAATAATCTTGAACGGACCGATGAATCTCGGAGCTAGCTTGTTTCTTTTAATGAACCGCACCACATTCTTCATTGGGGATACTTTCAACATCACCCAATCCTTAAGTGCAAAACTGATTGATTTGTGCCTGTTATCATAGTATGACTTTTGCCTGCTTTGAGCTTCAAGAATATTTCTTCTAACAAGTTGAATCTTCTCGTGAGTCAACTGTAGAAGAGCAGGACCCGCTATTGGCGATTCGCCTGTTTCGCGCCAACAGGTGGGAGTTCTGCATTTTCTTCCATATAAAGCTTCAAAAGGAGCCATCTTGATCATAGAATGATAACTGTTATTATAGGAGAATTCGACCAGAGGCAAGTGGTCATCCCAGTTACCACCTAGATCAAGAACGCAGGCAAGAAGCATATCTTCGAGTGTTAGGATAGTATGCTCACTCTGGCCATCTG